>NW_015148973.1:613855-685578 GCF_001465965.1 Polistes dominula | reverse complement strand
AGAGAGAGAGAGAGAGAGAGAGAGAGAGAGAGAAAGAGAACAAATATTTTGTCAATTAGCTAAAATATTTTTAAAAAACAGTCTTATTCATTTATATAGATATATCTATATAATAATAATAATAATATGAAATCAATAAAATTTCGTCAAATAGTCTTTCTTCGTTAAAAATATTAAATAACATTAAATAACATTATACGCATAAAACAATATACCAATAATATTGGAAACACTTATTTTATTAATTTTTAATCCACCAATGCCATCATAATTAATTGATTAAAACTACTTTAATGAAAGATTAAGAATTGATCTATTTTGTATTTTGAGTTGCATATGTTTTGTAAGTTTCAAGTTACAGATCGCAATTGTTAGACATAAAGAAAGAACATATTGTTTTTCAATATTAAACCTTTTTCTTTGTTATCTTTTTTTTTAATAATAATTTGTTTAATTTTTTTTTATATATCTTTTTTTTTTTTTTTGTTTAGTTTGTTCTTTCTTTTCAAATGAACACTTACTTAGTCAGGTCAGAATGTTTAATTTGAAAAGAAATATTGTAATACGACGCGACTACTAATATGATTATCGAAAATATGTATCAATATGGTTAATTATGATTTGTTCTGCGTGTATACTTGCGTTTGACTTTCTCCTCGAGCTTACCTGAGCGACCGCAATCACTGCAAGAGACCAATTCCTCTGATCCGCCTGTTTTTTTATTCTCTCTTGCATCGCCCAAACAAAAGTCACAGTAGGGAGAGGGTTGAGCTGATTTTCCAGGCTTTTTCTCCGCCGGTCCAGGAGTAGTAGTGGGTGGTCCAACCTCGGGTCTAACTGAAGATGGGGAAGGTACAGCGGTAGTACCAGGAGACGCTACAGCCGGTAGGAGATCTTCCTTAGGTGGTGGCAAAGTTGGCGAGGTTGGTGCAATGGGCGTCTGTGTTGGTGGCAACTGTGCCGGTGGTTGTGGCTGCGTTGGAGCTCCCGCAGCAGGGACAGCTGGTGCCGCGGGAGAGGGACTCGAGGTACTCGAGGGAATGTTGTTCTGACGACCCCGACGTGTACCACCTAGTCACAAACCGACCACATATCCAGTTGCGCTTTGCGTCACAAGCTAATGACCATGCACACTGGCTTATATATTGACAATTATTTAGATTCAACTCTGTGAAAATGTCTATTAATAATCGATTCAGTTATTCTTATGATAATGATATTTATGTAGATTGTCAATAATAGAATAATAGATAGAGAGAAAGAGAGAGAGAGAGAGAGAGAGAGAGAAAGAGGAAAAGAGAAAGAAAATTAAATAAAGATATAATTTCTACGAATGAATGAGATAGAGAAAAGTATGATTATTACGCATTAAAACATTTCGTATGTGTTTTCAAAGATATAAGAATATTATCATTTTATTTTTATTTTATATTCTTATTGTATATATCGTTCTAATAACAGAATCAATTATTTAAACTCCACAGTTTTTTTTTTTTTTTTTTTTTTTTCAGACAAACTGGCACAACAATAAAAAATCCAATTATATTTTTTTTATCTTTTTTTTTTTGTAACAAGATGCATTTCGATCAATACATTCCATCACCAACAACTATTTAAAAATACAATATTTAAATATTTGACTTAAAAGAAACAGGCAAACAAACTTTATTATAAATATTATATTGAAATACTCTACTGCAAATTGATCAAATTTATATTTTTTTATTTAGTCAAGCTTCAGCATTTAATGAATAGGAAACTTGAAGCCAAAATTGCTTTAGGTATCAAGTAAGCATAAAAAAAAGAGCAAATAAAGTAATATCTAGAACAGTTAGATCTACCTGTAATATATCATATCATGCTAAAAAATTAGGGTATAGGAATTACTGATAAAAACACACACATACCAAACACTCAGAGACATGACTGTGCCAAAAAAAAGTTACAATTCAAAGGACATAATGGATCATCGCTTTTCTCTAATAATGAAAACATTTGATTTGTATGCATTTGCAGAGGCATGCATTGCAAAATATATCTAAAAACATTGTATCGATTAATTCCTTCTTTACCAAAATATTTACTGTGAAAGACTTTCTCTTTGTGCACGTATACTATCTAAAACAAACCATTAAAATTTTGCTGATTCATATATTTCTTAATTTTGTTTTTCTTTTTTTTTTTTTTTTTAAATCCTTTCAAGGCTGACTCGACGTAAATATAAATAAGATGCTATATAAATTAGTCCTTGATGAAAAGAATCACCAGAACTTACAAGACAAACATTACATTTATATATACATATATATATATATATAAATATCTCTATATATTATTATTATTATTATATATGTATATATATATATATATATATAGATATATTATAACGGTATTTGCAACGCATGCATTTGCAATACATATAAAAATATATAATCAATTTCTTGATGTCAAAGGGTTATTAAAGTAAATAGTTGCATGGATGGGATAAGTTGTAGATATGAATAATAGGTAAAATGGTAATTTGTGATGGAATAAGGTAGGGAATTTTGGCTTAAAGGGAAGTGAGAAAACTGAGCTGATTTTGGCTCCAACCTGGCTGGTTCGAAGCAGCGGTGTCTGCAACGCTCCTAGGTTCAACTTCGGCAGGACTGGGACTTAGTTCCTTAGCAGGATCACCAGAGGAGGTAGAGTGGGAATGACCATAATGGTAGACCAGACCAGGTCTGGTTTTATACCGTGCGCTGCATACTGCAAAAGTGCAAATACTGTTTTCCCGCAATCCATCTAACGCAACGTCCATAAAAAGACAGACCTTTTTTTTAATGGATATTAAGGAAAGGTTTAAGGATCGAAGCTTACGGGTTAAGGAGAAGGAAATTTGCACACCTTCCGCACCAGTACACATCCCTATCCACCTACAGATCTATATGTGGACAAGCAGTGAAGGAGTTCCAGCCCAAGAAGCAAAACTAATACGATGCAAGGCTTGATGCTTGTATACTCCTACAGAATGAGCTCGCTACAGTGTGAGCCAGTACATTATTGCTCTGTTATTGGCAGGTAAAATAAGTCTAAAGATATTTGGCCACTTTCATAAGCTCGCTTAAGAACAGACAAAATTGCTAATTCTTATTGATAATAGGAGCTTACTATACGAGACCAAATTTCTTAAGATTTCTGCTAGTCTAACAGGAGTGGTTTCAAGAAGTAAACAGATTGCAGGCACATTCGAGTTAATTCGCTAGACTTTGGGTCTGAAAAAGTATACTCAAATTAGTAATGACTATTGTATTCCTTCAAAACTTTAACTGCTATGGAATTATTATTGTATTAAAGAAAAATATTTATCTATTTTTTTTTTTTTTTACTGAAACTATATTTGTACTAGATTATTTAATCTTTATAAAAGTATATTATGTCTGTAGGAGAGATAAATCAGTTGTAAACGTACTTAAGATATTTATAGAGGTTATTTTGCTTCAATTTGGAAAGTATAAATACGTAACAAAAGAGAAGTATTAATATGATATAAGGAAAGTAAGTAAAGGTAAGTAAGTGAAAAAAGTTTGGAAGTGTTAAACAAAATATCAGATATATAAAATTAAATCTCCCTGTTATGAGTTAAACTTAATTATGAAAATATTCAAATAAATAAATAAATAAATAGTAGCGTGTTTTGTCAAAAGTCTACACAACGCGTTAAATTAATATAAGATTGTTATAAACTTGAAGGAAAACAACAATCAATACGGTACCGATCACTTTTAAATATCAAAATGAATATAAGACTAAAGAGCGACTTCCCACATTATAGTTCATTATATGATCGATCACCATCCCTCGGTGTAAGATTATGCAGTATTCAACGCTAAAATATTTCACAATTTATTTCTAACTTTCATCTTATCTTATACTATAAAGTAATTCTTTTCATGTACCTTGCAAAATTATATGTTTAAATCTAATTAAATTATAATAAATAAACAATATTGACAAATTTGGTAACGCGATGCATTTCTTTCTTAAACAAAACAATAACTGATAGAAATAATAGTAATAATAATAATAATAATAATATTAATAATAATATTAATAATAATAATAATAATATTTGGTGAAACTAATAACAGGAGAGAGTCATTTGTAGTTGTATCTATGATTAAACTTACGGTCACAAACGAATGGTTTATCAGAGTCTACGGCATCATAGTTTGTTTTCTTTCTGCCACGTCCCCCACCCTAAATAAAAAAAGAAAAATAATCGTCGCAATATTTTCTTACTTACTAGAATATTGCATTAATTAATATTTCATAATATACAAAAGATGTACCTTTGTACGTTTGGTCCCAGGACTATCTGTGGTCGGTGGATGACTTCTGGCAGGATGATGCCCACCACCTCTTTGTTTTCTTCTTTTCCTTTTACTACTGTAACTTTCTTCATAATCATAATCACTGTCTGGGTCTGGTTCTTCGTATGCATCCATATCCAACATGTCTTGTTCGTCGTAATACCATGCATCTTTACTATGTTCATCTTTGAAACAAATAACAATAAATTATCCATCTATATTTCATGTTAATTATTGGTAGATGAAATTACTTAATTGGATATATATATATATACCTTTAAGTCCAACTGATTCTTTACTATCATCGTTAACGTGCGTTATAGTTTCTATACCCTCTGATCCATCTTCTGTGTCACCTCTTGGTCCACGTTTGGGATGTAAATAATGCATTAGATACTGACGCCGCTTTTTTCTCCATCGCTTGCTTGGATAAGTATAAATTTGTCCATGTAATAATCCTGGTAACCTTTCTCTTGGTGACATGAACAGTGTCGAATGATTCTGTGCTACACCTACAATATATTTTAACAATAATAAGTAATATATACATATAAAAACATTAATAGGATTATTTATTCAATACTAAAATCACTATGACAGCAAATTGTTAAAACTCTACAAACATGCATTTGCATTCATAAACAAACATAGTGAATTTTTTAATGGATCAATAAACGTATAGAAAATAAATGTTACACACACGCACTAACCAAATAAGTGAAAACAATAATCACAAATACATAAAATATTATAATTTACCCGTCTGCGAGTCCAAAAAAGGCATACGTAACCTTCTTTCTCTGCATAATCGACTATTATAATTCGACGAGTTTTCAATGGCTTCCCTGTATGCTGTGTCATTGAGAAAACTGTAAGGAGATGATAATTCGTAAGAAATATTGTATATTTCCTTATATTTTACACATTATCAAGATTGTCGATGTAAAATAACATTACCTTTCAATTTTAAGTAAATTATTTTCATTAACTACTTGAATAATACCATGAGAAGCAGGAGACATAGCAACAGCAGTCATTTTCAAGCAAGTCCGCTATTCCAACTTTGTTGCTTGGATGATTCCTTCTTTCCGGAAATCGAACTAACCTAGTCAAATGCAACTCTTTACTTCCTATCAAATCTACGGACATATTTACTATATTTTACGATCAAGATTTATAACATTTTTATGTTTACAACTTGTTAAATTATGTTTACACAACAAAATAATGAATGACAATATAATATCGCTTATAGGTTAGATTATGTTATTGGTTAAGTTTAATAGGATTAATCATACTCGTATTGATTTGCGGTATATATATATATATATATATGTGCATGTACGACGCATGCCTATATCGTAAATGTCATATTCAAATATTGAAACACGAGAGAAAAATCCTTTTATCTCTAATCGGGGACACATTTATTTATTTTACATTTTCGTATTATAATTTATCATAGTATTTCCTTATTCGTTTAACATTCAATAAATATTAAAGTACATCTCTTAAAGAGTGACACATATATAGAGGAATTGAGATGCGAGAGAAATATTAAATCAAAGGAAAAAGCAATAATCGTGATAGTTTTATTTGAATGGTGCTCGATATAAGAAAATCTAAGGAAATCAAAAGAAATATTATAAATCACACGTGTGTTTAATGTGGTAGGAATCGAAATGGTAGTTACAATATATACTATTTGAAAAATTCTTTTTTTTTTGTTATGTTTTTCTTTCACGTTTTTTTATACAAAATGTTGGAAATTTTTCTCTGAAGACTGGAGTGCATTTTATTCCTAAAATGTATTCAAAGCGGTTATACGCGTTTAACAACGCGTTAACTACTTGTAAATTATGGAGCACAGCCATTGAGATGAACATTTCAAATTACAAACTCATAATATTTATATCATATATTGATTATGTGAAAAATGTAAGCAATCAATATCTATTTTCTCATTCTATTATTTGAATTTTAACAAGGCAACTTGTTGAACTATCTTTTTGCGAATGCTGTATGTATATCATTTTGTACAAGACATTGTCGTTGTTTTTTTTTTTTTAATGATCTACTGCAAAAGATTATCACTTAATAATGCCGATACAATGTTAAGTTCCATAATTGAATACTAAAGTTAGGATATAGAGTGACAAATTTTTCATTAATATTATTATATTGCATATGAAATATATTATAAATTGAAATGATCCGATGAGAAGCAATTTTTTTTTGTCTATTTTTACATCTTATTTCTTTGCTTTTCTATTTTTATATATGCAAAACATGTTTCTCGATCAGGACACTATCACTTTTGTCAAGACTATAATAGCGTTCTAATAGAAACGAGGATAGATTGATCTTCATTTTCTTTTTCTTTTTTTAAATAAGAAATTATATAAATTGATCACTTAATTATTCGCGTAGGAAAAATGTACTAACAATAAGTTATTATTTTTCTCTTTTGTATACTTAGTGAGCTAGTTATGTGAAATAGTTAAGAATATATACTGCACAAAAAGGATTTATTCCCATATTATTTGAAAAGTGCATTAGGATCATATCTTATAACTTCTTAAGCTTAGACATATTACCTATATATAAATAAATTGTCTGAATAGATAAAGTAGATTTATTGAAACCTCTCTTCGCAGTTACGATCTTTCCTTTCTTTAAATAATTTGAACTTTTCGATTAACTCTTCCGTTTTAATTACACCATGTACAACGTTATCTCTTGTACGAACATTTACAGTGCCTGCATTTCGTTCTATCTCTCCGACAACTGAAAAAAATATTATGTAATTAAATAGATTGTATATTGTAATATATTATTAAAAAATATTATGAAAGATATAAAGAAATATTTCAATGTATATACCAAGTATAAAGTTAAATTGTGCTAATTGAGCATTACGAATTTTTTTGTTCAATGTGTCACTAGGATCGGTATCAACTTCTGCATTAAAACCAGCATCCCAAAGTTTAGTTTTAACCTCAATTGCATATTCGTCAAAAGGTGTTCCTACAGGAATCACCATTACTTGTCGCGGCGAAAGCCAGAATGGCCATTTTCCAGCATAAGATTCGGTAAGAATAGCAATCATTCGTTCTACAGAACCCAATATAGCTCTATGAATAATTACTGGTCTTGTCTTTTCGCCCGATTCACTGTAAAGTAATAATATTATAAACTATATTCACATATTAATGAATATTTGACGTAATTACATACTTCATTTTTCAACTTACTTGACGTAAGACAAATTAAATCTAATCGGTAGTTGAAAATCTAATTGTATCGTGGCACATTGAAACGGTCTTTTTAAAGCATCCATAATTGTTATATCAATTTTAGGACCATAAAAAGCACCATCCTGAGGATTTAATTTCCATGATGCTCCAAACGTATTCAAACTTTCCTCTAATGCTTTTTCAGCTTGATCCCAAACAGCTAAATCTCCCAAATATTTTTCAGGACGTGTAGACAAACACAAGTTAAATGTAAAACCAAATACAGAATATACATGACGAAGAAAATCTAATGCTCCCAATACTTCTTCCTTGATTTGATCTGCCATGCAAAATATATGCGCGTCGTCTTGTTGAAAACGTCTCACTCTAGTGAGACCTGTTAATGCGCCAGACAATTCGTTGCGATGTAATACTCCAAAATCTGCCATTCTTAATGGTAATTCACGCCAAGATCTATTTCGAACATCAAAAATCATACAATGACCTGGACAATTCATTGGTTTTAATGCAAATGTTTCCTTTTCAACGTCAAACGAAAACATATTTTCCGAATAATGTTGCCAATGACCAGAAGTTATCCATAATTTACTATTATAAATATTTGGCGTTACAACCTCTTGGAATCCTCTCTTTCTATACTCGCTACGAATAAATTCGATTAAAGTGTTATAAATATAAGCGCCACGTGGTTGGAAAAAGCAAGACCCTGGAGAGAGCTCATGGAAGAAGAATAATTCTTGTTCTTTTCCAATTTTTCTATGATCACGACTAGCAGCTTCTTCTTGGAATTTCTCCCATTCTTTCAATTGTTTAGTATCGGGGAAACTAATTCCATATATTCTTTGCAAAGATTCTGCGTCTGCTTTACCTTCCCAATACGTAGAAGAATTCTTAGTAATTTTAATCGCTTTAACTTTCCCCGTATGTCTAATATGCGGACCTCTGCACAAATCGATTAGAGGACCACATTTATAAACAGTAGTAGTAGGAGTATGTACCTTCTCTTTCAAAATGCGTACTTTGAATTCGTTATACTTAAACATTTCTAATAAATCTTCTTTCTTCATTTCGAGTCTTTCAAACGGTTGCTTCTCTTTAACTATACGCTTGTATAGAGTTTCCAAAAAAGGAAAATCTAAATTGGATATACCTTTATCACCAAGGTACATGTCATAATAGAAACCATTCTCTATTGGTGGTCCGTAACATAAGCATCCACCATAAACGCGTTCCATAGCTTCTCCAAGGATATGAGCACTAGAATGCCAAAAAACTTGTTGAGCATCCGGATCATCAAACTTAAGAAGCTGCAGTTTACAACTAGTTTCCAGAGGTCTGTCAAGATCCCAAAGTTCGTTATTAACTTTTGCTATTACAATACTGTCAGATAAACTTTGACTAATATTCCTTGCAATTTCATATGGTGTAGTACGCCATGATGAACCACTAACTTGTTTTCCATCAGGAAGTGTTATGGTTATTTCTTGAGGTTCTTTCTGTTCAATTTCAGATTGATATTCACTTTTCAATTTATCCCATAAAACTAAACGTTCCTAAAAGTATATACGTATATGTATCATATAAAGTTTAACGTAATAACAACACATGAAACAATATTAGTAATACTTGTTTAAATATTTACTTGAATATATTCAGGCCATGGATTTAACTCGCAAACCGAATTCTTGTCAACAACATTTTTCTTATCTTTCCCTGGCTTCATTTTTGCCTGCAAAGAAAAAAATAAATGCAAACAATCAGTAAACTGTGTAAAAATGTGTCAAATGAATAAGAAGCAATAATAATATAATGCTTCGATCTGTTTTTAATTAAGTACAGTAAAACTGTCAAGGTAGATATCAATGGAATTGTTAAGAAATCGAATATTAAGGTTACGTCAGATTATTGATTCATATCTTTGTTACAATGGGTAGTACGATGATAGATAATGATCAGCACAACAAAATAATATTTTATGATTGAAAAATGATCCTTTTTTTTATTTTGGGACATACGATAATTCTGTTAAATGATTACAATATAATTTTATAACAAACCCAAGCGTGCTTCCGCCTAGTACCACTGTAAATGATCCTACAACCGTAAATTCGTAAATATGTCAACATGATATAGAAAAATTAAATATATAAACGATAAAATTCGAATGATAATTAAATAACTCGTGCCTTTTCTTCCTTAATATTCAAGCTTTGAATATCGGATACCACGCTGTCGACCATGTTGATTCACACTCCTCCTATTTCGACTATTTGAATGCTCGCAATATTGTTCCGCAGTACTATATAACAATTTGTTTAAAATTAATCAATTTCATAGAAATATCAATAATTATGATTGATATAATTTAATTCAAATGATGAATGAAAAGTATAGTTTATATATCTTTTTACTTTTATTATTAAATTGGATATAAAATGAGAATCACCGTTAAATTCGTTATATTCCAACACACGTCTTACACACAGTTCCAACACGTGGATGATCGCTTTATTCTCAATAGCGAATACTTCGCTACGTGTCACGATAATCGCTTTTTTTTTCTTTATTAATGTAATTAATATGAATATCAAGGAATAATTGTTGCATCTATATTCCATATATTTTTATATGTCAATATGGTAGTTATTTAAAAAGTAATTTGTTGTAACTTGTTTTTTTTTTCTTTTTTTTTTTTAAGTGCATTGTCAGCGTAATACAAATATTTAAAAATTCGATGAATCAGCTTTCTACGTTTCATATTTTCAAATGGTAAGACAAACAAAAATTTACATACATACATACATATATATATTTAATTGCATATATTTTATAAACTATGTTAGTAGGATTTACATAAAAAATGAAGATGATTAAATAGAAAAAAAAAAAATAGTAAAAAAGAACTTCGATCCTGCCAGGATTCGAACCTGGAATCTTCTGATCCGTAGTCAGACGCGTTATCCGTTGCGCCACAGGACCATCTTGAAAGCACGGTTGTTTATTTATTTTATGAGGTTAGAGTTAGTCGTAGTAATTGAAAATAATTCAATTGTGCTAACAAATTTGAGAGTATAAAATTGATAATAATTAAATGCTTTACTTGGATTTATAAATATAAAAACAAAACTTTTATTAGTTAAGTTTATATGGAAACATGCTTAATTTACACTTTGAAAGTTAAACCTAAACTCTTTCGAACTGTCCTTATCAATTTTACAACTATCCTTATTATCTGACGAATCTTGTAAGTGTTCCTGCGATTCGTTATCAATTTTAACAGAACTTTGTTTAACATTAATAGTAGCTTTCTTTAAAAATACAGATTTTTTATTTAATCTTGTTTTATTTGTAAACGTAACGAATGCTACTTGTTTTTTAAGTTTCTGTTCGTCTTGAATCATTTTCTTCCTATAATCTCCTAATTTATTTCTCATAATTTGTCTTTTTTTAATCAAAGGCGCGGTATTACTTTTTAAAATATTTACACTTTTTAAGATATCCTGTTCTTGTTTAGCTTGTAAGTTTCCTTTCACTAAAGTCGATTCTAATTCTTGAATACACCAATAAAGTTCTAATACAAATTGATCTTCTGCTGTTTGATTTAATCCACTTGTTCCTTCTTCTACGCTGGTAGATGTTTCATTTTTTTCTTCTGAATTTGTCTTAACACTTTTTTTTTTAGAAGGTACCTTGTTATCCTAGAAAAACAATGAATTTATTCTTGTTATACTGTAGTAATTATTTTTAACAAGTATCTAAAGCTGTAATATTCATTAATTACTAGTATACATTACTTTTGTTTTTGGTCTCATTGTAATAACAAATATTCTGTACGTGTTACACTGTAATTTATAGGTTATATTTTCATCAAACTGAAATATTCGCCATCTTACTACGTCGACCAAACACAACGAAGAATGCTGTTTGAAGAAAAATCTCAAAGCTAATTGGTTGCGTTAGGTGTCTGGTAGGTGCTGCCACCTTTATCGAAAGCAAACATTCTTGTCACAGTGAGAAGTTAACTATTGCGTTGTTGTATACATTTTTTCTTTGAGTTATTTTTATGTGAAAATGATGAATTCAGTTGTACTCGAATTTATTTTTTTTTATGTCCAGACCCCGTTATTGTGGAGTAACGAAGGTAAATTTTTTGTAATTGCAAGTAATCCTAAATATTGAATCAGTTCTTGTGAAGGATTTTAAGGTTACATTTAAATTATCATTTCTTAGGAATGCAATGTGTTTTCTAATTGCAGCTAATGTGTCACGCATCAAATTCACGAATAATTTAACCTACTATGAAAATGAAGAAAGAATGAAAGTTGGAGATGGTTGACCTAGGACCTTTCATTTATGTAAAAAAAGGATGTTTTAATCTTAAAACATAGGACCAGTCAATGTCTCTCATGATTGCTAATTGAACAAGAATTTGCAAAGGATATTGTAACAAAAGCCAAGTGATTTAAATTTAAATGATTGTCATTATCAAAATTGATATCAATTGGAATGTTTGTTATTAAATAATCGATAATAGATTAGGTAAGCAATAGATTAATTCTGAAGAATGAATTATTTGCTAATTATACTTGATCATATGGTAATATACATTTTTTCCAATCTTGTTACTGATATAATTATTTTAAAGAGAATGTTTGGCATTTCAGTGATCAGCTATAATTAAGGAAGTATTAATGCAGAAATCGAGACATTGTGATCAAATCAAAGAAAAAAGAACGAAGAGAAATTGGTAAATATAACAAGATAATCAAATTAGTTAGATAGTTTATTACATTCAGTGCTGCTGGTATAGAAATATTATACAAATTCGAAGATGTTTTCGAACGAATTACGAAACGTTAAAACTACATGAATTAATTTTTTTCTTCTTTTTTCTTTTTTTTTTTTTTTAAACATATACATACAAGAGAGCGGCGTGTAACGTTTCTATACAAACACCCAACATGGCGAGCATAAAAGTGTGCACACACAAAACGACTCGCCATTTCTACCAAACGAACTGTCCTAATTATAAATTCTAATTTATCGGAGTATTTTTTTATTTACAATTTAGTGCGTTTCTCTCCCATTATTTTTCTTTAAGCTCGCACACTTTGGTATTTTTTTTCCTTTTTCCTTCTTTTTTCTTTTTTTTTTGTGTCTGATGAAATTTTCGTTGAAATCAAATCGTCTCTCTGTTACGATAGTTTTTGCTCATGTTAAGTAAAAAAATAGAAATAAAAATTAAGAAAAAAAAAAAAAGAAGAAAAAAGAATGATACTTAAGGATTGCATTTAAGTTTCTGAGAAATTGTTTATGAACTTATAACATAATCGGAATAGATAGCATGTAACTATTAAATATAACATCAGCATGTATACGTCTCTCATTCGCTATTTATATTAATTATGTTAATAATATTATTCTTATTATTATTACTATTATCATTATTATTATTATTATTTGGGCCTGAGCGTATTAATGATCCTAAAATCAATTCAATTTACAGCAACGACGTTAACAGTAATTATGTACACTTCGTACAAGAGTAACACATCGTACGTTATCGTTGTGGAAATATTTATTTATATTTCTTTTTTTTAAACACCATCGGTGATTTCTTTTATCGCCTATTTTCTCGCTTTTTTCCTCTCCCTTTGGGAATAGATGCTGTGTTTGGTCAAAACTGTTAGTATTTCCAAATTTTCAAGGATCAAATACTTTGGCTATTTAATATTTCATGCTATTAGAACAAATCATTATAATATTCTATGATGAATCTTTGAAGTTTTTTAAGTGTAAGTTGAAACACTGCTTGTTATTGATATTGAAATTATAATAATATGATTTAGCGCAACGGGAATAGGAATCTTAAACAAGATGATTTTTTTACTTTTCAAGAGCAAGGATTTATTACTTCTTAAAAATGGTTCTCAGGCCACAAAAATTTCGGAAGCACTGTACTAAATTTTTGAGTAAAGAGAAATGATATTTTTTAATTAATTGAGAACAAAAATACATCGTTTGATTTTATTATCGAATCAAATTTGTCGTTTCGTTCTCTAAGCAAAAACAAACAATTTTTCAAAAACAATATAAATATATAATAAAAAGTACAAAGATTCGCATTATACTTTTTTTCTAGCGCAAATATATTTCACTATTGGTTTGAATTAAAAACTGGAGTTCACAATCGATTAATTGATTACTTTTATTGAAAGGACAGATCACAATTTGTCCAGTAAAAAGAAATCAGAAATTGATTGACCGCAGTAACATTTCATGTTCGCATGACCAAACAAACTTTTATTGTTTGGCATAGTTTTTTTCCTTAATACGCATATCCTTTCTTCCTCTTATAATACAATACTTACTATCGTTGTTCGTAGATTCCTAAATTAATACTATTCGTCTCGAGCTAAAGTTTCCATTTCGGGAGATTCGCACTTTTTCTCTAACCCCTTATATTTCTTTCATCTAATAAAACTTACTAAACGGATCTACATCGGTGTGCTTCCATGAGAATTATTTGTCCTATATAGAATCCATCGACGACGAAGGCGACGACGACGACGACGATGATGATGATGATAATAAAGAAAAAAAAAAAAGAAGGAAGTAAAAACAATAGAAGGAGGAAGAGAGAGACAGAAAGAAATAGAAAGAGATCGAATGTTCGTTCACAAGTCTCCCGTTCATCTTCTCGTCATTACTCGTCATCAAGCTTCTTTCTTGTCAATGGAAAGATTTGAAGGTCACGATCAACATCAAGTTGATCTTTATCTTGAACTGTGTGTTGCCATGAGCGAGCCATAGACGATAGGTACGACACTATGGACTACCCGTATCGTGATGCAGCGAATCGCTGTCACTTTCGAGATAAGTGACGTAACTGTCGGTACTGTCAGGATGTTGTCCCATATCCGGACCACCACCTCCAGGATGATGAGGACCTGGCGGAGGTAAAGGACCACCACCTCCACCGCCACCCCCATCGTTCATTGGACCACCGAGCATTCCTGGAGGTGGGAGCTGTGGCGGGGCTCCGTGTATATCGTATCCATGCATCTGAAATTCAAACAAATATGTATTTATGCTAATTCACTAATTATATTGCCTGTATATAAGAATAAGGTATTGTATTTACCTGAGAAACCAAATGATGGAAGGCTGGTGCATTCGGATCCAACCTATCGAGATCCGTATGCAAGGCAAAGTCGGATAGAGCTTTCCAAGGTGGTTGATAGGCTTGTACTTCTATAGGGGTCATGCCGATGGGGCTTTCGTGTCTCACAGGGCTACTCGCCACCATTGGAATCCCATGCATACCGCCGAAACCCAGTTTACGCCCGTCCTGCAACGGAAAGCACTTCGATCCATTAGATCAATAAAATCGGTTATGAATAAAACAATAACAATTAGTAGTTTAGTGAAAGAGGACAACGTTTATTTTATTACCTTCTCTTGCATTTGTTGTTTCATCGCTATCGTCTTCTTTTTATCCTTACATCTCTTGTTTTGAAACCATACCCTGATCACTCTTGGACTTAGACCCGTCATTTCTACCAATTGTTCCTTCATCAATGCGTCTGGTCTTGGATTTGCAGCGTAACACGTTCTCAAAGTATGAAGCTGTTTCTCGTTCAAAACCGTACGAACTCGGGTTGGTTTTCCATCGGAACCACCACCGCTCTTGTGACTACCGGTTCCTCTTGCACCACCTACGCCGGCCTTATGAGAACCACTCTCTGATCCAGAGTCTAAAAAGAAAAGAACATCAAATTCGAGATTGATATTTAATAAATAATTAAGTAGTAGATGGTTATAGATAAGATAAAGAAAATATTTGCAAGACTAGCTAGTGTGACTTTAGCGAACTCGTCGAAGGGTGGACAAAGGGTGGACAAGGTGGGTGCCCTTATGCGTAGGGCAACGAGCGATCGTACCAACCGGTCCTGCAAAACGCTCGAGGTTCGAGCTAATGGGAGATCCGGATACTGTTTCAATATGGCCGGAGAACAACGCAAAGGGCACCGACGACAATCATCGCGTCTTCTCTTTCTCTCTTTTCTTTTCCTCTCGCGCGGCACAAGAACTCGAGAGAGCAGAAGAACGAAGAAACAATATTGTCGATGAGCAAACTCGGATCCGCGCATTCGTGACCATAGCTCGCGTTCTCCTGCACGTCCTTGGATAACATCGAGCCTGTCGGTTCTTCCCCTGGAGTACGTTCCCAAGTTCCTTCTATCGGTTTCTATTTGATTTACGGTGCTTCGTCGGAGTCCTTTTTTTTTCTTTTTCTTTTTTTTAGAAAAGACGAACAAATTCGTTGAATCGAACTCTCTCAGGAATATATGTTAATAACCATTATCTTGCTAAATATACGAATTTACGCAGCAAGGTCATCGACCTTATATAAAAAGAATAAAAAATAACGGTAATTAATAAGAAATGATAATTAATCGTAGAGTACTAGATTAGGAATTTATATAAAACTGATAGACGACAAGTAGATAATTTTGCTACGAGAAGACGGCAAGAATTGATTGAATTCAACTTCAAGGTTATCGACGTTATAAAAAAAATAGTAGTAGTATGTATATGTATACTTGGCGATAAAACTTGACTTGACACTCTTTCGAAACTTTTGCGAATCGTCAAATTAATTTTGAAAGATGCTGGCTACTGCGTTTGCCAACAACGTGATGAAGGAAAAATAGAGAGAGAGAGAGAGAGAGAAAAAAAGAAAATTGATCTCTGTGAGAAATCTGTCAAATGGTGTATGCAATGTACACGACGAAATGGAATTTGGATCGTCTAAATAAGGGTTTAAAAGGGGTGAAGGGTCCATAGAGTTGGTACAAGACAGAGAACTTTCGTCTTACGATGGAATCGATTGTTTGCCGACGGTAAAACAGAAGGAGGATAAATGCAAGAACATCTTGCTGGATAAATGAAATCTTTTCTGGCTATTTTTGGTATCCTAAGCAAATAATACTACTATGGAAGACTGCGAGCAGACGAGGATCATTTTGAAGAAAAAAAAAAAAAGAAAAAAGAAGAAATAGTCACTTCGATTTGAGAATAACTACCCCTATGTAAAAAAAAAAAAAAAGAAAAAAAAGATACATTATCGTAGTGATGGCACATTTTAAAAATAGAACGAAATAATCGAGCTTTGTTTGCTCGTAAGATGAATTCTCTTTCTCTCTCTCTCCTCSCTCCTTTGGAGGGGGGAGGGGGAGATCAGTAATGACCGTAATATAAATCCATACGTTCGACTTAATGTCTCGCATTTACAACGAGAATAAATTTCAACTTGGCTTAATACCAACAGACTTATTTCACCGTTGACGACATTTCAATTTCATTGGCTCGTTCATTTGACAAAATAATAAAGTAAAAGAAGAAACATATGTAAGATATTTAAGAAATAGCAAGGACATTAATTCGATGAATGTTGAAATAATTGCAGGATAACGAGCTCGTCCTAATGAAATTTATTCGTGGGATCAAAACGTCGAAAGGATTCTTGTCGAATATCGGGGTACAAAGAGCAAATTTACAAAAGGGTTCCCTGCCCGAGGGTATAAAGCCTGTCTACGAAATACAAGGGATTTCCGTCGATGACGACAACAACGAGGACGATGAGACTAGAACTATGGCGAAGTGTAACGGGAACGGGAACGGCAACGGCAACAGCAACGGCAACGACTATAGTGTTGTGTTAGGATCGCCACGTGTAATTAGGTGTTGATAATTGAAGCCGTTGAGACCTTAAAGGCTTGACCACTACACCCTCTTCCTACACGCGTGGGATTACATGGCTCAGTGTCCATCCACCATACACCATCCACCACCGCCCATATTAGGTAATATGAGTACGTCCCGAGGTGTTCGATATTGAATTATCAACGATCTAATAATCTATGATAATCTAAACGTTTTCAACAAATTCTTTTCTTTTATATAAAACGAATAATTATACAAACTAGTTATGCGATAAAGATAAGGATAATGTTTGTCGAAATAATTTGTAAAAATATTACAAACTTGTTTTAGTAAAGTAAGTAATTAATATGCTATTAGAAAGATTTCATTAAGAGATAGGATAAACAACTTATTATTACAAGCTATGCAATCTAAAGGATATCGTAGGTAACGTAAATTACATTTCGATTAGACCGAAACTAGTGATTCTATTTTATGGTTAAAAACGTGACTAGGAATATGTGTACCAAAGAGGGTACGATGTAAAAAGATTAGAGAAAGAGGAAGAGGAATAAATTTTGCTCGCTAATTCCAATGCAAACAGTATGGTACGAAGGTGTCACCACAACGTGACACGGTAACTCATTTCATCTTTTGTGTTCTGTTTATCATCGTGATTCTTGTATGGAAATCATTGGAGCAGCAAGCCGAAATCCCTCTCGTCTCGACTCATTTTCTATCCAAACTCGAAAAGTATCTACTACTCGAAAACGAATCTCAAGCCGACGGACAGTGGTTTGACAAGTCTTTAGAGTATACGAGAGGTGTCAAATGTAACACCACCCTGCCAACTACTGTCGTACATAACTACGCACGATCCAAACGTCTCTTTTTTCTTTTTTTCTCGCGTGTCTTTTGCTTTTTTCTTAAACAAGAAAACGCCTCGTCTTCTTCTTCTTCTTCTTGTCTTTTTTGTGGAATAAAAATAAATTGGATTTCTTCCTTACCCGACATCGAACCGTCGTTTGGATGCAAGTGATGATTATTATTTGTTAAGGAAGCGTTGTTGTTGTTCTCGCTGCCTGGTACACCGCCAGTAGCCGAACAAAATTTTCCACTTTCTAGTACGTCGTGATCGTGCATACAAAAAAGTCCGTCCTGTCTAAGGGCGAATTCATCGCCCGGTAAAAGCTTCCTCATGCAAGCTGAACAACGAAAACAATTGACGTGGTAGATCTTGGTCTTTGCCCTCATCACGTACTCGTTTTTGCTGAAACACTGACTGCACTTGTCGCACTTTGTTCCAAACAATCTGAAACGTTCCAAATGAACATTCATCGTTAATACATATACAATGACAAATATTTGGATAATGAATATATGGAACGTAGCCAGGGATGATCATTAGCGCATGATTGATTAGAAAAAGATTTCTGATAGAATTGATGGTGTCCGTAATTGGTAGTTGCGTTGGCGTCGACAATCCCTATTGTTATCGTCACAGTTACCATGCGTACCTCTACACTTAACAAATATAAATAAATAAATTTTCAAGAAAATACATTGAATAAAAAAGAAAAGTCATGAATTTTAATCATTTTCTTCTTTCAAGTTATCGGATTTGTTGAAGCTATCATGAAAATACACATTTATCGTTCAATATTCTCATACACTTTGCGAATATGGCTTACGTAGTTTGTAGTTGCGCTAGAGCAGGCACCAGGTTGTTGAACGAAAACGAGAGAGAGAGAGATAATATTTATTGGCGTGCATCCTAATCTCGATAGCATCCTAGGCTCTCCCATAAGTTATGATACACTTCAATATCTGATAGTGCATAGCACGAATCGCACGGGTGGCTCTCGTGCACGCTCATAATCCGACCCGAACGTTTTGCATCGACTCGAAATATATGACTCGATTGGCTAGTATTCTGACCCGATCCTACAATAACCTTCCTATATTTTCTGATATATCGTAATATCGTATAGAAACGAAACATAAACTAGCGTGTACTACACGGGAAGAGTGTTATTTATGTTCACGTGTTATGGCATTCGTGAACTTTGCGTTTAGAAAATCGATTTTAAGGGATGAAACCGAGTATTATATTAAAATATTCTTTGTAGGCGTATAAGCAGAAATTCATAGTCATGGGATGCGAGTAATAACATTTTTCTTTGCTAATCGTAAAAAAGGACGATGAATTTTTCGTTGATATTTCAAGTAGAATCGAGTAGCTACCGAAAAACGTGAAAAAATCAGCTCGCTCCTCTCGTTTTGACTTTTGAGACTAAGCGACAGGGACAACAAACAAGTTAACCGACGAATGTCGTGTCTCGGAGAGAATTCACCGTATACTCGACCGGATACGCCAGTCTCTGTTCTTCTCTTCTCTTCTCACTCGTTCGGCCTTTCCAAGGCGTTTCGACGTTTGACGGATCAATGCAAATAAACGGCCTGTCCCCGAGGGAGAAAAATATTTGGTCCACGTCGAAATCGTACCTGCCAGAAAAAAAGACGGCTACGAACGAATAAAAAAAAGCTCAACTTGCATTGCCAGTGTGTACGGCAAAAAAAAGAACAACAGAAAAAATACCAAGAAGAAAATTGACATAAAAGATCTTTGTTTTTTTTTTTTTTTATCGTAAACAAATGGAAAGAGAGAGAAAAAGTTTCCCGCCATTTAAATTCGATCAACGCTAATGCCGTCGTCCCCATTTAGCATCCGTCTTATTTATAATTGGAAATCGAATTTGGTTTCTAGTCCTTTTTAACAAAATCGAAAAAGAGATCCGTCGTTGGATTACGTTACTACACTCTCTCGTGTTTTTTCTTCTTCCTTTCTTTTCTTTTTTTCATTGCAGTTGCACGCGCGAACTGTCCGCACATGTTCCTTCGTCTCGAACATGTTGCATACCTACATGGTAACATTACGCGAGGAGACGAGACGAGACGAGACGAAACGAGACGAGAACGAGACGAGACAACTTTTCGTTTGGTTTTTCGTTCGAACGAAAGAGAACGACTCGATCGGAGTTTATATGCCGTTTGTTACTCGTTGCTACGGGTTCACAGATAAAAATACTTCCCAGTCATTTCCTTTTTTCTTCCTTCTCTCTATCTCTCTCTCTCACACATTCTTTTTTATTCCTTCAGAACGCGTTTCTTTATTCCCTTTCAATCCCGGTCAGCCTCCTCAGCTACGTCCTATCGCGTGTTACCAGCATATATATGCGTACCCTATGTAAGTGTGAGAAAAGGAAAGAAAGAGAGAGAATGTAGCGAGTTCTTAGTGACAAGAGGGAGGACAGTTTTGCATTAATTACCATACCGCAGACTTCGATCGGGATTCGAGCTTACGCCTTCCTTCCACCTTTTTTCCTGGAATTTGTGAACGCGTATCTTTCTCTTTCCATCGTTTTTTTCAAGACCGCACCATCATCACCAACGCAACAACAACAGCATCAACGGTGTACTACCATAGGCAGCAACCGCGAGTTTTATGACGGCGGATCGTAAAAAGGAAAAATACGAGAACCGATAAGGATAAAAAGAAAGGGATAGAGCTGTGTGTTTCGTAGAAGGATCTTTTAAAGGGTTGGCCTCTCGGTTTTTAACTTTCTCCATTTTTCTTGGAGAAAGAATTATTTTGATTTGTTGTTTTTCTTTTCTTTGCTCACCTGACGTAATCTCCCTTGCAGTAGGTCTTCCCGTCGCGAACGAAGCAGGTGCAATGCTCGTCCAAAAATTGCTGACACTCGGCACACTTCAAACAGGCGGCGTGCCACTCGAGATTCGGTGCCACCCTCAAAATCCACTGGTCATGAATTCGGCCTCCGCAGCCAACGCAATGGGAGCTTCGTCCTTCTGAAAATCAACAATATTTTTATATTCTAATTTATTTCAAACAAGATATTCAAAGATGTTTAATAAGTTCTAATTAATATACCTACTTGCAATGATTATTGTTTCAGTAATAATTGAATAAGAAAAATCATAAATTGATGATTGAAACGTTAATATGCTTCGATGAATTTTATTACTTTCCATTAATGTTTGATCGATCGTTATTGAAATTAGAAATGACTCGAAAATGAAAAGATCACCAATTGTGTATTCCATCGATTGGACGACGATTAATGATGTAATTGAGTGTCACTCACGTATCGATTATCACGAACAAGTTTCCTTCCTCCGATAACAGCGACGCTTTAAACGAAACAAAATGGAGGCTGAGAGAAAGAGAGAAGAGAAATAAGAATGATGAAAAATCATGTGATCGATATTACAATGAAAGACACGATGATTTATCAAGTCGCAACACTTTTTCTTAACACTTTATTGCTCTTACATTCGAAATCAATCGATTTAATTTAAATGCTCACGTACGAGTATTAAATATCCTAATAGACTACGATCTACCGGCAGAATATCACGTTTTTCATTTATACTTTTCAAAAACTATAGCATGCTTGTCTTCAACTCCGCGCCATATTACGCGATCGATAATTCCCTTTTCCTGGAAACTCCTACGATACGTTTCATTGAAACAATATTTTCTTTAAACTCGTGCTTTCACCTACGCGCACTATTCAAATAAACTAACATATTTATTGAATATTATACGAATATAAATACAATTAGTAGGAAGAATACCTAAAACAATAAAGTAGATATTATTCCGGTATGTCGGGGTGAGAACTGTCACGATGTATAACACCTCTTTACAACATTTCATTATTCTTCTAAACAACAATATTTGGACATGTCAAAATATAATTCACGAACTTTCAACTTTTCAATGATAGACGTCGATAAGAAAAATAAGTTAAAAAAAGGAATAAAAAAAGCAAGAAGGACAGAACCACCACCATACACTGAATCGATGTAAAAGGAGACACGATTTATAAAGAGAGACAGAGAGAGAGAGAGAGAGAGAGAGAGAGACCAACAGTTTGGAAAAAGAGAAGAGGAAAGAAAAGAAGAGAAAGATAGAGCAATCGACTAAAAGAGAGAGAGGGAGAGAGAGAGAAGATGATAAGAATAAGAAGATTCGAAGAAGGAGATGGTGAAACAGGCACAGCATCGTCAGTGGTGGCTGCGCCACTGCGGTCGGCCGCTTCCAAAATTAGCTGGCGTTTTCTCGGGACGCGTTTGCGCGTCCGCGTTGCCGAAGAAATGCCGAAGAAGAAAAAGATATACAGAGAAAGTGAGAGGAACATACAAGGGTGTAGACATGGGCGGTTCTTGGTGTATGAAAAGGGGACTTCGAAACTCCGCCCAGGGGAAACCGGATGCCGAAACTCCATCGGAGTCGGCGCCTAAACGTTTCTGCGCGAGTTTTGCGCAGATTCCGGAGACAACAAGACGACCGATTAGAGAACCCGTGTCTTCTTCTTCTCTGTCATACGTGCTTTAACTCTTTCGATATTTTCATCATCATAACCAGCTACAGAGATTATCATTGATTTGTGTCTTCTATTTAAAATATCTATGGTTATTTTTTTGCAACGACGATTATTCCGATGATGGTGTTGTTGTAGGTACGTACAGAGATGAATTTTTTTCTCTTTTTTTCTCTTACACTTGCTCGTGTGTCAATTATATTATGGTAAATGTTATTAAGGAAATCGTTAGCTAGTATTTCAAGCGGTATTTTGATATCACACCGATAGGAAAAGAATGGCAGGTTGGTCATTAGTAAATTACGTCTCCCTTTCTGAAAGATACCAAAAAATGGTATTTTTTGTTTTTCTCAGGGATAGGATCGAGCCGGTTTTGTTTGGAACGTAGAAATCGTGTATCTTTTTGTGGATACCGAAACGGTCCGCGAGTTTTCTTCTCTTTCTCCATGTCAACGCGTCTCCGTAGAGTCGGCCGATAAAAAAGCCCGACCACCAGAGGATTCTCCGTAGTCGGGACCATCGAGCACACACATCCTATACAAAAAACGTAAAACGGTCTGTTTCGGATGTTGTGTCGTCAT
This sequence comes from Polistes dominula, assembly GCF_001465965.1. Next base: position 662,272 of record NW_015148973.1, on the reverse strand, counting down.
AAATTCACGCGACGACGTCTGACGATTTGTACGACAACTTTGCCGAGCGTACGCATTCCTTTTTTTCTTTCTTTAAAAAAAAAAAAAAAAAAAATACCAAAAAAACAATATCATCCCTCTTTCTTTTCTAACAAATCTTTCAAAGAACCAACGAGATTTATGAATAACCAAAAAAAAAGAACAAACATTTTTATTCCAATATTCAAACTTGTTTTATATTTAATTGAAAAAATCATTAGATATATCCGATAATTATCTTTCCAATGCATCCTTGAGCTTTAAAAAAAAAGTCAAACCAGCAAATAACCAACAGGCCATCCACATGCTTCGAAAAAAAAAAAAAACAGAAAGAAAAGTTAAATGGAAATGAAAAGTAAGGCCACGTTACGCGCGTTCTTTGCTATTTTTCTCACCTTTTCGATACGGTGTAAAGAGAAGAGACGAGACTTTTTTTCCTTTCGAATGGAACGCGTGCGACCACCATGAAAATTCTCGAGACTGTTCGGGATAAGGTCAGGAGTGTAAGAAGAAAGCAAAGAAGGAGAAGGAAAATACATGTGCATAGAAAGAAAGAGAGAGAGAGAGAGAGAGAAAAAGAGAGACGAGGGCAAGGTCGGTCAGGATCAAAGGGATTCGGGTAAGGAAAAGAGAGAAAGAAAAATATCATCTTATAAGTGTGTACTACGCGAGTGCAAGAGAGAAAGAAAACGCGTCGGCGTCCCATTAGCTTCCAGAGACGACCACACCGCTTGGTATCTCTCACTCTCTCTCTCTCACTCTCTCTTTTAAATCTGGTCGTGCGTACGAGCATCACACACATGAGTGTATGTATATATATATATAGTTCAAGGGTTGTACCACGCGTGTAGTCGAAGCTTCTTTACGCGCCGCATAAATAAGGAACATCCGAGTATCCGAACGCGTACTTATACTCCCCCCTTCCTCACCCTTCCTCACCCTACCTGACAATCCTTTTGTATTTTCGTTCCGACCAAACCTCCTCCATACTTTCTTTCTACTCTCCGTTGTAATAATAATGATTGCATTGCAAATAAAATTGATGGGGAAAAACTAGACGATCATCGTGAGGAGATTTGAAGGATTACCTTAGGTCGACGAAAGTAGATCTCAAATTTCACGCAGTAGACGACCGAATTGATCGGTAGCAAAACTGGATTTTGGTGACACGCTGTGAAAGGATAATAAAATTATGCGTGTAGAAGCCAGGCACCTTGTAGGAAAGAAGAAAAAAGAAAAGAAAGGACAAGAATTCGAGAAAGGTAGAAAGAGTGGGGAAAGGCCCGGTGCTACCGGCAGAGAGAACGTGGGTGGCGAATTGTTACTTTTTGTTCGACCGATATCTTTCCGATCTCTTTTTCCTTTTTTGCCTAAACCTTCTTTCCGAGAAAGGAAGAGAGACGAAAATAGTCAAGCTCTTTCCTTCGAGTTCCACTATGGAAACGATTGCAATGTTACGAGAATGAGAACGATAACGATGAATGATGAATCGAATCGATGTCGTGATAAACGATACGGATCTTACAGGGAAATTAATCACGAATGATCGAGAGTGAATTACTTCGAAGAATACTAATTCGTGGGACGTTCGATACGATCACAATGATATCAAATTGATTCAAAGTATATTAGATTGATATCTATCTCTACATAAGAATGATTTAAAAATACTTATACAAAATGAATACAAGTACACGTGAAATTTTTGTTCGTATAAGAAAAAAAAAAAACAAAAGGAAGGGAAAGGATAAGATTGGAGGAGTATACAGTTATTGGTAAAAAAAAAAAAAAAAAGAAAAGGACGAGGACGAGGATGGTAGAGAAAACGGCGCCGGGTCCTATGTCGAGGATGTCTGCTTGGCAGTTCAGAGGCGCCGACCTGGTGTCCCACGGCGTTCGTTTGGTATTTCATTAACACCTCCGCTAATTATTTCCCTTTTTTTGTCCAGCCCGGCCAGTTTCGTAGCAGGATCGGGAATGCACCTTACAAGTCGCGGCTCTCGTTTCTACCATACGCGTGTGTATATGTTAACCATCTATGTGTTTATGCGAGGATGTGTTTGTACGAATGTGTATTATGCATTCTGTTAAGCTTTCATCGGTTCGGTTCGATGAAGGATACACATAATCGAGATGATCGCATCGAATGATCCTATGAATGATCCGTTGAAACGTGTTCTCTTCTTGGATATCTTACACTTCATAGATTTTATGGAACCGAAAGAGAGAGAAAGAGAGAAAGAAAGAGCAGTGCTGCTTCTTATTAGATCGAGATATCGAAACGATGCTTTTCAGATTTGTTCTAATCTAATGTTACTTCTACCGAGATAGCGAATTCTACCAGTGTCGATCGTAAACGAAAACATTATTACTTACAATATGAATACAAGATTATTCTATGTTATTATATATTCCTTTTAAATTTTTTCTAATCGTTGCTTATTTTTTCCCTTTCTAATCTATATCGTGCTCGTTATTCTTCTTCTTTTGGTCGTGGAAAATTGTAAACGGGTCTCGAGTTCTAATCGGTGCAGTGTGTATTAAAAAGAAAAAAGAAAAAAGAAAAAGAGGAAGAAAAAAAAAAGGATGGCACACTAACATCTCACACAGGTACTAAATTTAGGATGTATGGTTAAATGAACGAAAGAGCGTCCTTAGATATCCCCTTGGTGAAATTTATGTAGGTGTTGGCCGTGGCTTTTATCAGTGAGCGGCGAGCGGCATTCCTCTGCGTCCACCCGGCGCCCCGACGTCGCCGAAGAGCAGGTTCTAATTCGTGTGTGACCCTGCCAACTACGATCCCTCTCTTTCCCCATGTTCTTTTTTTTTCTCTACATTTTTTTTTTCGAAACATCACCCCGAAAGACTTTGAATTTCGTTCGAAAAACTAAACAATCTAATCAAGAGAAAGGAAGAAATTGCACGAAAAAAGATTGCCAATTGGATATAATATAATAAATAATGATGCCTATAGTTATTTATACACGACGTTTCGTAATTAAAGTCCATGTAATCTTGGAGATACAATAAAAAATGTGTTCCTGTTATCGGTGAAAATGAGGTAAATTAATGAGCGAGGAATACGCGTTAAGATAGGCATAGAGCATCGATACTTTCAATCCTAGCCGTCGAAATTGATTTTAATAGACACGAACAAGTGAGAGGCAAGTAAAGGAAGGAACGAGCGCTTCTTCCTCTTTCTCTCTCTCTCTCTCTCTCGTAGGCGTAAAGGCTTATAACGTTACACCTGAGACGACTAGTCTACGACGAGGACATAAATGCAACATTCTAACTGGTAGAAATCTTGGCGGCGGCCCAATTAGCAGCGATTCCCTATCTAATCCACGTTGCAACGAGTTTATGTGCGCGATGCATATTATAGCAAACACACACACACAAATACAAGTGCACGCTAATGTATATAGGAAGAAAGTTTGAAAATAATCGGAAAAAAGGGTGTGACAACGTGAAGAGCAGACGACGCTCAAGATGAAACTATGAAATCACGTACTTTATCGAGATTTTTCGACGATAAAGAATATAGAAATAGTGTGAGAGAGAGAGAGGGGGGGGTGGAGGAAGGGGGTTAATCGTTACAGAATACAGAGATAAGCAGTAACGAAGTTACGTTTAACTTATGTTAGATATGCACCTTGCGTTCCTTAGAAAATCCTTTCTAAAAATAAAAAATTAATTAAGCTAATCCAACTAATCTTAGAATTGTATGCTAGTATTTCTTGATCTAATGAAAAGTGGAATTACTTGAGATTAGCTTAATCTATGTCTTTTTTTTTAAATAGAATAAAGATAACTTATATATACCCTTAAAAATGGAAATTCCTTTATCGTCTTATCGATACTAAAAATATCAAACTCATTAAGCTAATCCGAACCATCATTAAAATGTTATGTTGTTATTATTATGAATAAAATATAGTTATGACACACAAATACAAATATATATTATACGCTTTAACACTTACAATGAATTGATTGTCAATGATTTTCACAGTTTCAATAGAAATTGTTGAAAGAAAAATTGACATGGGTGTCGTTGCGTTGACAGTAAGCAGAAGACCCAAGAAAAGGCGGCACTTTTGGATTGAGTGAGAAAGAAATAGATCGATAAAGAAAAACGTTGAACATCGTAGGTTTATGGTTTATGGTCATCAAGTAGGAGAGCCATTTGGTGTTAGACTTTTTTTTTCTCTCTCTCTCTCTCTCTCTCCGTTACTTTCTATTTCCTTCTGGAAAAGAAGTCCAGAAGGCCCAGACGAAGGGACTCTGACCGAAGGACACCAAGGGACCGAAGGACGTCTTATCCCCCATAGAAAGAAGAGGATTGTAAAACGAAGCTCTCTTTGGGAAAGTTTTTTTGTCTTCCGTGTATTCTCCGGCGTGCAGCTTATGGTGTACGGCTTATGGTGCGAGGCTTATAGCGCATGGCGCCAGCTTTCCTCAAAGTTTTACGACACCGAGATCGATCTGCCCTCGTCCATCTGAGCCGTCATTAGTTCCCTTTAACGATCAGATACCCCTAGTTAAGGTTCTTCTTCTATCTACTATGTTACTTTCTCGGGAGGTCTTTTATCTTTCAATTTTATTATGGGTATTGGTAACCTCGCGAAAAGTATACATTCTACTCAAATTCTATTCTTTTTCAACAACTGTAAATAATTGTTTTTCTTTTTTTTTTTTTTAAGGAAACCTCCAACTTAGTCTATAATTATATTTATTACCTTGCATTAACGTTTTTTTACTTTTGTCTAACAAATATCGATAACTTTGTGAAAAAAGAAAGATAATTAAAACCTTTTAGAGTGTAATAAATAGAATTTGGGAATAGTTTATTTTCCATCGCGAACAATGGGCGTAGGTGTAAAATCACTTTTATATATAAATAAAAGAAACAAAAGTCTTCTATATCGCTAGTTCCATAATATAAGTTAAATGGGAAATTCGATAATTCGAACGATTTGACTATCATCTCATTTCTGAGAGATAAAAATAAAAAGAAATGTTTTGTTGTTTTTCATTCGGAACTTTGAAACGTTTTATCGTTTAATATCGAAATAATGATTAAAGATTTGGTTGAATAATATGAAGCGTATATGACACGGAATAGGTAATAATCGTTCGATACACATATACACGCATTGACAATATAGGTGTGTAACGTGTAATATCTACGTTCCGTGTTATCTACGCTCGGTGACATTCTTCGTGAGATACCTATAGTTGTATCGAAAAATCAATGCGCGTCCCGATAGATCAAAGGCGTACCGCGCCCGACGAAAAATGTCCACGGTATCGGACGAACATCCCGATAATGCGACGAGCTTATCGAATCGACGAACTGATTAGTTTCGCCGAGAACCAAGATAATGATCTGAATGTCGACGTTTCAAACGATATACTCTCTTATACTCCATCACTACTTTTACCTTTTCATGATGTTCATCCAAACAAATACTAATATAAATCGATTGAATTATTTATTAAATTATTTTATTACATACAAAATAAAAACTCTTGTTTATTATACATGCGAATGGTAACGTTGTTTACACGTTTATAACCAACTACGAAGAAAAATTGCAAGTTAGCGTTTAGATAAAAACTTATCTAAATCTTTATCGAAACATGTTTTCTACGCCAATTTAGTCCACGTGAGAAAATGTCATTGTGCTCTGACACGTAGAAGAGACACGCATACATGCGTCCATGTATTATTCTCGACCTGAATAATGGCAATTACTCAAAACGTTTCATTCTACTTGTTGCGATCAATTTGCCCAAACGAGGCAACGTGCCAAGACACTCTTTGCACTTTCCATGTTCTAATAAATCATTTGGAAATTTGGTGCCGTCACCATCGTTATCTTTTTGCGGTACTCTTTCTTTCTTTTTTTTYTCTTTTTTTCTTTTTCACTGCATCTCTTCACCCGCCAAAGATTTATCGCGGAGCAGAAAAATATTCAAAGATTTTTCCATCTATTCTATATGATTAGTTTTACATTTATTTTTGTGTGTTTGTCGATAATTAAACAAAACAATATTCGTAACTCATAGGAAAGAATTTTCCCGGAAGCGAAAATACGTACCCTCGTAAATTTTGGACCGACCTTTTCTCGGAAACATTTTCAAAATCCTAAACTATTTTGGTAGAAAAAAAAAAAAAAAAGAAAAAATAGTAAAAGTAGGACGTCGATAAAATCGTCTGGACAAGAGTAGGTACAATAGTCTCGACTACCGACTTTTTCCAAAAGAAAGGGAAGGGAAAGGAAGGGAAGAGATCCTGATAGATGGATGTCTACGTACGCCGATAGAAAAGGCCCCAGGCCTAATTCAATTGCAAGCCGCCGCTCCGCAAACACTCATGATAATTCAATCAAGCTCACCCCACGACGTTTTAACCGACCTTACCCCACTGTCATCCCACTGCCATCCCACTGCCATACCACTGCCATCGTCATCGACTACTTCGTCGTTGCCGTCGTCGTTGTCGTCGTCGCTGTTGTCGTCTACTGCCACCCCTACCTTCGTACAACCACCCCTTCTCAAAGGATCTACTACTTGAGGGTGGAAACGGCTCATAATCCTCGTACGAGAACATCTGCACTCTAATCGGCTGATGATTTCTACCCAAAATCGGCCTCTATCTATATGTACGTGTGTGTATTTTACTTTCTTAGTTGTTTTTTCTTTTTTTCTGTTTCTGTTTTTTTTTTTCTTCTATTTATGTAAGTTAACATTCATGAATATTGTTCTTTTTATTGAAGAGATTTTTACTGAAGAGAGTACAGGATAATAATTTGATGTCGAATGTACGCGTGGGTTTATTATTTTTGGAAAATTTAATTAAAATACGCGCGATTATTTTTAAATCTACGGATTTATTTGATTTATTATCGGATAATGTATTCGGTTAAAAATGTTTCAATCATTTTTCTATCTTCTTTTTTCAATTAAATTAAAATACGTGCGATTATTTACAAATTCGTAGAAAAATTCAAGAAAAAAAAAAAAAATATGAATCAGTTTTTTATTTCGAGCAAGTAGAATTAGGAATTGAATCTTATGTGTTTAGAACGGGAGATCCTTAGGCCGACGGCTTATTTTCAACGAAATGAAACGAGATGGAAATTATCTCTTGACGCACAAGTTATAATTGGGTTCTCTTACGTGTCGAGGACTCGAGAGGGTTGCTTCGTTTCCTATACACGCTCTTACAAAATATACCCATATAAATATATATATATAATAATCGTACTCAACTTTACAACTTGCCAATCAACAAAGTATTATTATCGTACTCTTAAATTTGATACTTTGTCATAGAAAAGAAAAAAATAAAAATAAAAGTTTAAATTCATCGAAGAAAAATGTGAAATAAAAAGAAAAGAAAAAAAAACAAAAACAAAAAGAACGCGAATCTAGGAGCGTGTAATATCATTCGAAACGTCTCACTCCTAATCGAAATTCGATCTATTAATTTACGATGTGGACTTTGTTGCTACGAAGCCAAGCTCGCGTGTCACGACCAAGATATCGATGTGGGTGAAAAGGAGACACAAAAAGAACTGAACCGCAGAAAGAAAGTGAGAGAGAGAGGGAAAGAAAAAAATCTCGAATTATATAGCAAGAGAGACACGCGTTACGATACTTATAGCGAAAAGGAGAGTGAAGAGAAAAATAAATAAAGTGAAAGAGGATAGGAAAGAAGAAGAAGAAGAAGAAGAAAAAAGCTAGAAAATAAAAATAAAAGTAAAAATAAAAAAGGAAGAAGATATTTAAATGTTTAAGTCGACGTCAGTGAGAGTTATATGCGTCGGTGAACGGCGGACAGAGGAATCCCACCATTAATGTCGTGGTAGTTTTCGATGCACGGAATGCTGATACCGCGTAACTCTCTTTCAGGGTCTAATCATGCAAATGTATGAGCCGTTAATTAAAACCGACGCAACGCACATTTTGCTGCTTCCCTACCGTAGTAGGATCGGTACTAACAACAAAGAGAAAAGAAACATAGTCGATCAAATAGAGACGGAGATATGAATTGCAAAAAGCGGAGAGCGTAAATAAAAATAAATAAATAAATAAATAAAAAAACATAGAAAAAAAAAAATTCAATTCTCTCCCACACTTTTGTTTGCTAAAATGAGTGAGAGAAATGGTAGACGAAAAATAAAAAATAAAAATAAATTTAATTCTTTTCTACACTTCTGCCGCGGTCGTTTGCTACCGTCGACGATTTAAAGCGGCATGACTGGTTATTCCTTTTTTGGAAAAAAAAAAAAAAAGAAAACCCTTTCAAAGAATCACAAAATTCGTCGACGTTGAATTTCAACTTGGTATATATATGCGTTTGTCTTTCTTTATCGTTTGGTTCGATGATGTCCTGTCTCATAGTCTCACGAATGAAACGAGAAACAAAGAAGAGTGAAAATTATTAGAATAAAAATCGAATCGTTCGTTGATCGATCGAAAAAACAATTGCATAAAAATATACAAGTAAAGTATTTTTTATTTTATACTTTTTTTTTTTATTATATAAAAAATTGCAAAGTAAAAAAGAATGAAAATGAAAGAAGAGAAAGTAAATTGATAATACGTATATATATATATATATATAGTGTGCTCGACAAATGCACCAATGGTTTTTGGATTACTCTGGATTATAATTACGAACGTATATTTGAAGTGGGATTTAAAGAGATCAAAATCTCGTCATTTAGTCGTCGCAGTCGCGGATTGAAATAATTGTCGAGTTTTCTATACGTCTGTATTCGTTTGTTAATTACATAGATTATCACAAATTTGACCTAATCAAATTTGTATCTTTCTCTTTTTATTTCAATTATTTTCTTTAGTAGATTCTAAGATCACGAGTTTATTTTTGAAATTGTGAAAATGATTGACAACAACGAGCCGTTGTATGCATTTATCTGTCACGATTTTTAATTGTAAATCGAGTTACAAATGAAATGAATTAACTGGAGCTACCAACCAGCTTTGAGCTATAACTATTACTGTTTTCTTCACTCTGGACTAGAAATAGTTGTAGAGATCTTTTATATCCAACAATAAGTCGAGGGCACATTATGGACCAACAAAGAATGTCCAATCTCCTGATCGAGTTTGACCGCTTGATTTCAACTTACCTCCTTTCTCTCTCTCTCTCTCTTGCCATTTATTATGAAATGTTCACACTTTGAAATCGTTTGAAAACACGCATTAACATTATCGAATGAAGAAAACGATAGTCGAGACTTTAACGAGGTACGATTATAACGATTCTATGCGTTTATGAAACTTTATAAGAGCGTTAGAGAAATTAATTAGCAAGCTCGATTATGTATCGTCTTTACGATAATTCTTTGGTGGGATGATACAGTAGAGATTCAAATCGAGTATTGGATTTTAAACGCGAACCAAATTACACCAATTCCAACGTAATCGTTATATTTTAATGACGAATGACAAATTGCATTTGCTCGCGAGCTAAGAAATAACATTTTTGTAAGAATATTCATTCATTAGAGTACATGATTTTTAAACTCGAATAAATATAATTTATTGCATTTTAATTTGAAACAAAAACGAAGAGAAAAAAAATGTAGAAGATAATAAGTAAAAAAGTAAGGACACTTAGATTGATGCGACCTCGTTTTTAAGTTAGGTTCGTTGCATTCTTGTAATTATCGTTGAAGTTTCATTGCTAAATAATAATTAACGGATATTATTGTAGAAAGAGTATATAATATAGATCTCACGATAGGTTTGTCTAGAAACGTTGACGTTAGATAAGACCTTATCACAAAACTTATGAGTTGTAGACAAAACGTCGCGTCACGAACGACCAAACACTTGCTCTGTTATTTTCTTTTCTATTTTTTTTTGTTTTTGTTTTATTATCATCTTCATTATCTCTCATTTGAATAATTTATAGAAAACATGAGGAAATATAAAAAACTTGTTCTTCTTCGTTTGTATTTGTCCACCGGCTAATTTTTGATCTTTTCGCATCGAGCAACGAATATACTTTTGAAAAATAAGTAAAATAGCTCATTTACAAGAGAAGAAACGATTGTAATTGGTCATAAAGATTGTTCGCTAAACTCTTATGAGATCTTCCTCTCTTTCTTCATTTCTTTTATATATTTTCTTCAATTAAAAAACCTTTAATCGCCTAATTAAAGCTCTATGAAAAGGATAATATTACAAATAGTTCGGTTAGACTCTCATCAAAGTGTGTCTTTAAATACTCAATGAAGTTTTCCCATTGGTAAACCGATTTTTGTTACCTTTTAAAAAAGATCTCAATTTAATAGTCGGAAATGACGTCTTAATCGCTCGAAGGATCGATCATAAATGAATAATTATTATCCCATTGGTAGAAATAGAACACGTGTTCGTATTTTATTCGTTTAATGAAAATCTTCTTCATTCATATCTACGATTTTTTTATGTATTATCAAATCGATTACTATCGAGTACGGTTATTAACAGTTTCTTTATTCGATTAAAATAAATGTCATTGAGTAGGCTAAATCAAACGATTCTGTGGACGAAAATGGAAACGGAGAAATATTATGGACCGTGTTATATGATTCTAAATGGAAGATATTCTTTATTTAAAATGTGAAAACGATGTTATTGACAGAATTGTCAGGGATTAATGTCACGAAATGTGCGAGATTCGGGCGAGATTCGAGCGAGATCCGAACGAGTTATGAATATTTCGGGAATCCTATATTCGAGCTACGATTGTAACAACGTTATTTCTATAAGTATCCAACGAATGAAAGATCTATCAAAGAATAAAAAATAAATCAACCTTGTTCGATGCATCTTTAATCAGACACATTTCTTCTTAATAATCTTTCCCCAGATCAATTGAAATTTCATTAACATCCATCATCGAAACTAAATATTCTTTGAAAAAATAATGCAATCTTTAGAACTTGTATTTTACAACGAAATAAATCAATTTATATAGTATGATATATGAAGATTTGTACGTACTTTGCGAGGTCGGATCACCGGGTTCGTCCTGAATGTTAACTGGGGATATTTTGACTGACCTTGGAGGGCCCTGAAGGCCTAAGGGCCCGGGCCCTCCGCCAGCAACCGCCCTTTGCATAGCTGCCCACGCACCCCGTATTTCCGCTGCTCGTCCAACCCTGCGCGACTCGCGCGACGGTTTTCGAGCAATCTTGAAGGCTTTTTAAAGCACCTTTTCTTCTTTTTCTTTTTCCTCTTCGTCCTCGTTTTCTTCTTCTTCTTCTTATTACTTGTCTCCTTTTCCCTCTTAAACTTATCCCCAAACTTATTTCCAATAGTTCTCTCGTATTTATGTTTCAAATCAATCTCAAAATGTCAATGATGCAGCTTGCAGTTCAACGTTTCGTTCCTTCTTTCTATCGTTTAGTCGACCCCCTGCCTCTGACTAATTGTTACAAATTAATTTTCGAGGATATTGATGTTATCGCGAAATCATTAACAAACAATTCGAGGGAAAATATTGTCGACGACCATCGCCATTTTGCGATCGAACGATGCTGACGAGTAAACCCTTAACGTACCCTTTCCTTTATCGCGAATGATCTGACACAAGAATAACAAAAAATATCGTTTAACGTTCCTTCGTCACGAGTTGTCACTTAGTCCCTTGGAATTAATTTCAATTTGAATGCACAGTTATCCTTTCCTTTCTACGATGCTATCACAAGTATTAATTATGTACTTAATTGCAAGTACATCTACCGTGCCGAGAAAAAAATAAACTATCATCACGACACATTCAAACAAGGATCCGTCTTTCGTTCACGTTTTATTATTTTCTTCTTATCGTCTTATCACTCGCGTTCCGTACAAATTGCAACGAGGACACGGCCGACGGAGGAGGAATCTTCTTCTCTCTCCTATACACAATGATGATGCTGATCGATGCGTGGAGTCGCACCACTCAAAAAACAGACAAATAAAATACGTGGGAAAAAGAGTAAAAAAGAGCTACGAGTCAAGAGGGCGAGAGGAGGAAGGGGAGGGGAGGAGATGGAGGAAGACAGAAGAGGAGGAGAAGGAGTAGTAGTAGAAGAAAAAGAAGAAGGAGAAGAAGAAGAAGAAGGAGAATGGGATTGATAGACGGGTGAAAAGAGGAAGAAAGGGAAGAGAGAGAGAAAGAGAGAAAGAGAGAGAAAGACGCGATCTCACGATACAACCCCAACGAGACTGACGACGCGGGGCCCTGAGAGGCACTGACTGCTGTTCGGCTCGGTCGCTATAGTAGAAACGAGTCGCCGCCGGCAGACCTAGTCTCACCCTTCCACTTCTAAGCATCCATCCCCACTGCTAGGAGCGGACTCCTCCCCCCACCAAGGATGCTCTTCGGCCGGTCGGGATCCTTGGGAACGCCCACTGGTACGCTACGAACGAGCTTCCGTCCTATCGCGAGGAAACGGTGGTATGCGTGCGTGCGCGCGCTACTCTACACGAGGACCGATTTGTTCTCGGCGCGGAGTCGACGCCGATGCTGGACCACGCCTACCGTGCTCCTCCTAGCTCCGACTATGCCGATTCCTGCATACAAAATGGCCGACCTACCTAATCGATTCGTCGTTCCGCGGCTTTCTCTCTCCCTACAATCCTTTCTTTCTTTCCTCTTACTCTCTCTTTCTTTCTTTGACTACTAAACTACTACTACTCTACTACTACTACTACTACTACTACCAGTCGTTGCACCTTCCTATAGGAACAACCACCTACTCTCGATACTTTCTTCTTCTTCTTCTTCTTCTTCTTCTTCTTCTTCTTTACTCTTTCCTTTGCTGCACTCTTCTTCCGCGTCGTCGACCAAAGCGGTAACCAAACGGTCGGTATATAACGTGTCACCACGCTCCTCTTTCGTCCCCCCCTTCAACTCCTTTCTCTTTCTACCTTTCTTCCGTTGGTTCTCGAGAGCGCGGTGGTCCAAACTCCGTTGATTTGTTCGCGGAGATTTGGCGGCCCTAGTGGTGGTAGTGTGTCTGGTACGCTGGCAACGTTGGTGGTGGTGGTGGTAGTGCGGTGGTTACCGTGCATCCCTCTCGGAGTAGACGTCGGCCGTCGATCGATTTTGGAACAGGTCCTACGATTTCAATGCTCCTATTACAGATGCATACTTTTTTTTCTTTTTCAATTCCCGCGCAAATCCATGAAAATACTTACTGTTAGATATTTCATATATCGAATATTGAAATAATAGCATAATTTGGTCTTACAGTGTGACGATGGTTCACTGGAGGAATGCTTTCGGAGTCTCTCTGTTATGTTCTTCGCACCGGGCCACAATGAATTATTACGGCAACTCGAGTAGGGCTCACATGGCTTCGACACTCGAGAAYCGAGAGGAAGAGAGAGAGAGCAAAAGAGAGAAAACGAGGAGGCTCTACACCAAAGAGAGCAGCATCTGCCCGGGATGCATTCGGCGCTGATAGCTTTGTCGGCTTTCCGCTCGTATACGCTTGTACGCGCTGAGCCGCTTAAGAGGCCTCCTCCTCCACCTCCTCCACCTCCTCCACCTCTTCCTCTTCCTCTTCCTCCTCTCTTCGTCCTTTCCTTCTCTTGTTGCCGCATCGCCATCTTTTCCTCCTCCTCCTCCTCCTCCTCCTACACCACCTCTTTTCATCCTCGTCCAACTCGTACTCCATCAACTTGCTGCTCTAGCAACACCCTACATAGCCTTATTGTGTGTAGGTGCTGCGTGCGCACGCTTATAAATATACGATACAATATGTCCTCCTCTTCTCTTCTTTCGACACTGTTGAGAAAAGAAACGGACCCTTTTTAACGTCGATTTCGCGGAAAGAGAAGGGCGTAAAATGCTTTCCCAATCGATTCGTCATTTCTTCGCAATGGAAACACTAACAGAATTGTCGTCCTAAATATTAAATAACACGACTTAGGTGGATTAACGCTAAATCCTATCGATGCAATTTTATTTTTTATACAGAAAATATCTATTTCACTACGTTTTCTTTTTAAATTCGCGAGACCAAATTTCGTTACGAAGGGTTAAAAGATAAATAAAATATATTTTGGAAAAATTTGATTAAAAAAAAAAAAAAAAGAAAAAAAAAAGCGCGGTCGTGAATTTTCATCGGTGGAGAAAAAAAAATTTCATTTTCACCTAAAACTCGCACCCCACGGTATTTGCAGTTTTTTTCATTTACTTTTTTTTCTTYTYTYTYTYTTTTTTAAACTAACGTCGGCTCTCCTCTCTTTATGTCAAACGATTCGATCGAGTAAGGCGGCTTAGTTAACGCACTATTGGTGAACCTCAAAGGTTTTCTTTTGCTCTGTTGCCCTTTTTCTTTCTATTTATTCCTTATTCGCTAAAAAGTCGCGGTAGGCCGCCTTCGAGCGTGTGGTTGCTCTTTTTCCTGCTTTTTCGACCAAATTTACGCTTCAATTCCTTGCATCCTTGTTGCATTTCCTTCGATTATCGCACGGTTCTTCGCTTTTCAATCGATCCTTCATCTATGACCATCTTTCGTCAGAGTTTATTCAACGTTAACTGATTTTTTTTTTTCTTTCCATATGCAATATTTTTTCTTTAAATAAACGAATACTTGAAATGTTGATTTTGTAATATTTGTAAATTGACACGTCGAACGTGCAGAATAGTTAAGATTTTTAAAACGAACACGTTGAATACTGAATTTTAAGGATTTGTCAACTAACACACCGAACGTTGAATATTAAAGACTTCTTTGCCGACATTCGAGATTAAAAATAATTGATATTTTTTCAATGAAAATCTAATCAAAATATAATGACAATAAATTCTCAGTTAGGTGGATAAGGTGTTCTTAAGAAAATAACGACACAACAACAACAACAATAACAGGAAGAGGGGGAAAAAAAGAATTTCCATTTGGACAAATTTTTTCGTCTACCAGTCGAGAACTCGTCATGAATTTCTTAACGCGGCACTTTACACGAGTTAATATTTTCATAGGGTAGCGGGATGGTGAAAGGAGCAAACGTTCAACAGCGATAATTCATTTTCGCGACTGGCCGCGTCATTTAATTTTCATTCGGACATAAAGTGACGCCTTTTATTTACTCGTTAAGTCGTCTAGTCTCTGCCATAAGACATACCCTACTCTGCTTTCCTCAATGTTTCAAGAGAAACAGACGACATTTTCATTTTGTATATTGACGTTAATTAAGTTGGTTGTCGGATCATGTGACCCTGTCAAAATTGATCATTTATCGATCGATCGATCGATCGATTCAATTATCTATTTTAATCGAGCTACGCGACGCATCTCTATCAATTTTCCCCTTTTCAATTTGAAAACTTTTCCTTGACATTGTGAAATTTCACATTCCAACAAAAATCTGACAATGAGAAGAGATTTAAAACGAAGATAAGTTCTCGTCTCGTCATGTATTTGCTTTACGAGCCCTCGTCTGGTGATTCCAAACCTATGCCAAACGAGAGTCTTTATCGCTTTGAAAAATATATTAGGCGATACAACATGCTTGCGTTGCATGCCAGTCTTCTGCTCACGTGTCAAAATATGAACTTAACAAAAACTTTGAAAACTCGAACGGTTATTGGATATTTACGTGCACACACAAACAGAATTTGTTTCAATTGTGAAGTAAACAAATAAAAAAAAAAAAAAAAAAAATAGGGCGGGTGGCGCCTTGGAGAGGAACGTGAAAGAAAAAAAAGAATGGGGACCGTTGTCTTTGTCGTCGTCGTCGTCGTCGTCGTTGTGAAGGAGGAGGAAAGCAAATCCCATAGCTACTTAAGCGGCTCAGGATGGCTCCAGGTTTAGCTAGTCGGGAATATGGAGGTCAATCGGTACCTTCGACCGAAGCCTTCCGACGAAAGAAAAGAGAACTTTAATCCGACCTAGGTTCCTGCCTTTTTATATTCCCCCTTTTTTTTTTCTTCTTCTTTCTTACTTTATCCTTATTTCATTCTCTTGTATTTGCTTGAAACTCTTGTGCGCGCGAATAAATACGATTATAAGCGGGCACCAGGTTGTTCAGTTGACTAATTTTCTAATACATATTTCTAACCATTATGTTTTTAAATATTACAAAAATATAAATGTAAATAGCGATTTAAAAAAAAAAAAAAAAAAGGAAAAAAGATTGATGCGATGTGATAAGACGACGCGTTACGGCATCGGGGAGAAGATGCGTTTTAAATAAAGTGAACCGATGCAATGAAAATATACAGCCATCGCGTTGGCCATCGCATAAATCTACGCCCTGGTACCTACACTTAGCCATCGTATAAATATCGCGGCATTAGCCGTCGCAAATAGCTCGAAGGCGAAATTAGGTATTTATAGTGAAGGTCGTACGAACTTGTTGCTGCTACTGCCGCTGCTGCTGCTGCTGCTGCTGCTACTGTTGCTACAGTTACAGTTACAGTTACAGTTACAGCCACCTTCGCTGAGAACCTATTGGTAAAGAAGGATGAACTCTCAACCGAAATAAAACCGCCGTTCAGTATGATACTGACCATAGTCAAAAATTTATACAAATTTATTCAATAATATTGTCAATTTTTGAGTTTATAGTCCAGTGTCATAATGATAGACATATATCTAGCAAATCAAATGACGTTCATTTAATCCTTTACCTTGCGAAGCACGACAGAGTACTGAGATACATATTATTAAGACAAACTGTAAATTAAATTCCTCTTTGAAATGCATTCCATGTGTATACTTAATCGATACGATATTCCAAAGACGACTTTCTCCATGGAAAGTTTTCGTGCGTGTTCTTCCGATGATGTGGATCGTACCTGGTAGTAGGAAGGACAGAAAGAAAAACAGACACAATACCAATGTTCCTTTTTCAAGGATTACGCAAAAATAAAGAACAAGCAAAATACCCCCATGGACAAAATTCTGACTCATTCCTTCAAATATTTGAAATGAAAGAAATTTCCTAAAATCTCGAACCTGTCTGTCTGGCTTGATTTTGGACAATAGAAAAGAGATATAATATAAAAGATGCCTATCGGGTTATATCAGGAAAATTCTGACTCATTCTCCCTTGGAAGGAAAAGTCTTATCGGTAAAGTCTCGTTAATAAGGGTATAAGGTCTGTTCCTAAAGAAATACAAATTCCCAACGGTTTTGTTCAGGTAAGCTCGTAAATTCTTAGATATGTAATGTTTTGATTTAAACGATCTTTGTTAAATCCATGAAAAATTCTATAGAAAGGAGAATAATATTTTCTTGGCGCCTTGAAGGAATTTGAGAAAGTCAAACGTGAAAGTGACTAATGTCAAAGTTCGACTGGAAAACTTTTGATTCTCTTGTGATTTGTACTCGAAGTAAAATTGTTTTACAATCTTTTTTTTTTTTTTTTATTTATTGGATCTTTAATTATTTACATTTATTATTATTTTACAATAACTGAGAACTATTAACAAATCCTAAATATTAATAATGGATGTATTTTTTGTTTTTTTTTTGTTTTGTAAGAATTGTTTGTCCATTTAGGATCGTATTTGAAAAGACGTAAATCAAATATACGAGTTTAGTCGGAAAAGTCATTTCTCCTAACAATAAGAAGAGACAAATAAGAAGAAAAATAATAAGAAAATAGAAGAAGAATCTCTCGTAATGCTGGCGAAGATATTGTTTACGGTCAGAGAAGAAGAAATCTCGAAGGATGTGGTCGAGGCCCTTAGAACCGGAAGTAAAAGGAAGAAGGATCCTTTAGCTACCTGATGGTTAAAACACGAACACGATACGCGTCGTAAAGCCTGGCGCCAGGCGCAACGATACGCACTTAACGTTTACTGTGTACAGACGTGGTAGAAACCTTTAATATCCCTACTTTCTTTCGAGCCCTTCTTTCAAAAAGGGACAAAACTTTCAGGAGAGAATCAAGAAATTCGACACTTTTCGCTCATCCGTTGTTAGATACCTAGATACGTCATCGATTTAATACGACCACACAAAATGACTTAACTTTATTTTATTTTATTTGTTTTGTTTTTTTACTTTTTTCATTGAGTAAACTAATACTTTGGCGAAAAAATCAATCCTTTAATATCTCAAATAACTTTAGATCATTTTCATAATTATCTACTCTTATTTTCTCGATGGCGAGACATATTTAATTGGAAGGATAAATTGTAGATACTAGCTAGCCCTCCTTACTCCCTCTCTTCCTCTTTGTCGTAAGCAAATTTACCAAGTATATTGGCTCCAAAATTGTTCAATAGAAAATTTCCTTTTCTATTTTCGTAAGTTCTATCTTTATCATTCGACACACCGGTGGCTCTTTAAAACGCGAACGATTTTTATCCCCATTTTCCCTCTACATCCTTCCTTCCTTCCTTCCTTCCTTCCGTGTTTAAAAATATTCTCCGATTATTATGTATACTCGAATAAAAATATACAATAATGCATTCTTTTCATCGAATTATCGAAGGTGGAAATACAAAGTAAATAAATAAAACAAACAACAAAATGAACGATTAAAAATAAGATTTATCAATACATAATATAAAGATAGATGATTTCTCTATTTCACATGTTTCGATTATGGCGACATAGATCCGCGATCCGTCGGCGTACTTTTCACCAAAATACTAAATGTCCCATAAACATAGTAGTAGTAGTAATAGTAGAATAGTACCCTTCTAACTAACAGCTCTATAGTAGCAGTATACATATACCAATACTATATAATAATAATAATAATAATAATAACAATAATAATAATAATAATAATATAGTAATAGTAGTAGTGGTAGTAGGACCAGGCACCAAAGTATATGGACTAATATTCGTCTCCCTGATAGCATACACATAAACGTGTGTGTGTGTGTTGCGTATGTGAGAATGAAAATGAGAGGGAAAAAGAAAGATAGAACATACGTAGTATTACGTATATATATATACTACGTGTCTATGTATGTATATAGCACATATAGGAAAAAAGTTGAACACGTATACTCATATATGTGAGTATATAAGTATAGGGAAGGCGAATGCTATACTACCGGCGCACTCTGCACTTCGAAGCGCCGTTATCTCGGCACCATCTAGCCTGGCTAAAAGCTTCTCCCCATCAACCCTCCCTTTACCCCTCTCTTCCTCCCTCCCTCCTTCCCACTCTGGCAACCCCTCTTTCTCTTCTTCTGTTCTCTTACTACAAACCTTCACAGCACCCTTCTTTCTTTTCTTCTTCTTCTTCTTCTTTTTTTTCAACAGTTTCTTCTACTTCGTCTTTGTTCATTGCTTTCTATCTTTCTACCTCCTTCTTCATCTTCATCTTCATCTTCATCTTCATCTTCTTCTTCTTCTTCTTCTTATTCTAAGTTTGTCCTATGTCCTAATTTTTTTCAACCAGGTCTAACCGAATGACCAAGCTACTACTGAACATCTTGTAACTCGTGTCCACCTCTTTGTCTGGCTTTATTATTCCTATGTTGTCTATTTTTTTTTCCTTATTTTTATTCAACGAATATTGGGTTAGGTGTTTTTTTTTTTTTTTATTAAAATGCATTTGGAATATTTTCTATTTCTTAGGTTGCGTCTATAATAATCGGTAGAAAATATCTTCTGTATTATTAGACCACTTCGATGAGAGACTGAAAGGTGTGAAAGGTCGAATGGAAGTCGATTACGATACGCCATTTTTCTTTTCTCCTATTTCATGCGCTGTGTTATTTTTTCCTTTTTTTTTTTTTTTATTAGATATTTCTTTAATTATAGATAATATAATTGTGTATTATATTTGTTAACCTATGGTAATGGAAATGAATTTTAATAAACATTTTCATTTCATTTATGGAAAATCTCTCTTTCAATGTAGTCGAAATCGATTTATTTTATAAATAAAAATTTAATCGAGTCTCGAGGACCATTAAACAGCAGCATCCATCCAAATTCTCTACCCATTTTATATTTTATTATAAATTATTTTGACATTATATTTATTGAGACCATTTCAATAATTTATTATATGATCATTTATTTTTTAAATATAAAATACTAAACGCGAAGCAACGACTGATCGATTATCGAATATTCGATCGATTAATTCGAAGAGTAGATGAACGAATAAGAGTCCTACTCTTTATAAAATACAAATTTGTTTGTTGCATTTGAAAGAGATTTCTTGTGACTTGTGCTTTGGTTACTCGCAAGTAAATGCGAATTGGAACGCAAGAAGAGGAAGGAAGGAAAACTTGGAAGGAGCAGGGGGTTGCGTCAGGGGGTGGTTGTACGTATTTACGCGTGGGTAAGAGCGACATCCCCTTTGCGCGGACTTGCGCGGACGGGCCATATCGATCTGCCGTTTCCAGGGCCGCTTAAACCCACGACTCACGCCCGAGGATAATAATTCATGTTTTAGATGGAATCGAATAATAATCCCTATTGAAGGAATTCCTTTTCCTAGATCTTCTCAACATTTCATTTCGATCTAATAATAAGTTGGCTCGAACGTGACGACAACGATTCAACTTCAATTCTAATTTTATATCGATATTATTATTATTTTTTTTTTTTTTTTTGATAAATAACGTCCAAATATTTTGTCTAACCATCGTTCTAAAATTCTAATCCAAGTAATATTTTGAGCACATGTTCTGTCGCGTTTAAATCAAGTCAAAGTTTCTAAGTAAATAGGTATAGTAGATAAATACAGGTATCTTCGATATCGAACGAGTTTCCAAACTTTGACATTTTACACTTTGCTTGACTTTACGAACAGTTAATGTTACACAAATGGATTAACTTCGTAACTTTTTTCTTTATCTGATATATTATATATATATATATATAAGAAAAACTTATAGTTTTATAAAAATATAAAATTGTACTTTTTTTTTTTTATAACAAATTGTAAGTATTAAATGTAGAAAAAATAAAAGTTCGTTTAGATTTGCGTGAGATTGGTATTTAAATAAGGACGGATGAGTAATCAACGTAATCAGCATAAATCTCGACACATTTTTGAAGAAAGAAAAAAGAAGACGATGAGACTGTCGGCGAAAGAAAGTCGACACTTTGTGTTGAAGAATTGGTGCCACACTGCATACTAACAGAGACGAGGACGGACGACGGACACGACGAACGTCGGACGAATGGGACCGCGGCTTGGATCTTTGATCTGGATAGGATACCACTTGATCCTTCTATTTCTCAAGGATTGCCTGTCTATTTCTCCTTTAAACTTTCTTAACAGGACCAACACCTGCATTCTGCGGAAATAATAGTTTCAACGCTCTCTCTCTCTCTCACTTTCGTCTACTAGTTCTCCAAAGTATCCCAAAAAAAGCCGACTGTATTTTCAATAGCAGACGTACTCTTTCTCCTAACGTGTGTATATATGTGTTTAGGAAAATCTCGACTCCTTTCTTTCTTTTTTTTTTGGTCTTCTTCTTTTTCTTTCGCTTCGTCCTCTCACTCGAGGGATGATAAATCCTGGTTTGATCTTTCGATCTCTATCCCCTTTTTTTCTCTTATTTTATTTTACTTTATTATTTTTTTTTTCCTTTCTTTCTTTTTTACGTAGCATCGATGATGTCGGTGTAGCCGATCGAACGGATAAAAATCACTTTTGATATCTCGATACATATTTCGAGATTATTTTGTAACGTATCAAAGGTATCCCAATGTTTTGTTGGATAATCATTTTCAACGTATAAACTCCGTCTACCTACCTTTATTGTCCAATATTCTTATAAATAGTTCCTTTGATTTTTGTGATATCTTTTTTTTTTTCTTTTCGATAAATGTCAATTTGTAGAAATTCTTCTGGTAGATAGACAGACGAAGGAAAGAAAGTTCGACAAGGAAATCTTCTTTTAGATGAGATTTGATTGTGTCCGTAAGGCAAAAAGTTCCTTCTATTTTTTTGTTGTTTCTTTTTACGATTAACAGACTTGGCCTGTCATTAACGAGATCCCAAAGGGGAAAAAACCATTTGCATGTATATGTCTACATAAAGGATGATATAATCGCTTTTCTATCTCTCGGTTCTTTCAGTTCGAACGATCCTCGAACCGATCCTCGATCCTCAAACGATTGAATCAAAGGATCACGAGTAAGTAGTCTTGCAAAACTCGTCAGCTTGTTCATTTCAAAGTAAGAACAAAAATATTACAAAATAAATAACAAAGTATAAAAACAAAAAGACAAATCTGAATCGTACTCCGATAGATAATATTCATCTTGTAATTGATTTTAATATAATTACAAGAGAAATCGAGATAACTATGCGTCGTCGAATATATTAACATTTCATTGGTTATACTATTTGATGCTTTATTTATTTAGATAAATTTCTCTTGGAGAAAACCTCTTTCAATGAGGTTTTGAAAGATACCCCCTCCCCCCCCGCTCTTCGAATCGCGTGAAAAATTAAGAGAAATACGTTCGTTATTTTACAAAAAAAAAAAAAAAGAAAAAAAGGGAGAGAGATAGAGAGAGAGCAGGATTTGCACTTTAATAACTGGCTATTATTTTGTTAAAGAGCGAGAGCGATAGAGAGAGCGAGAGAGAGAGAGAAAGGTAAGTTAATATCACGTAGCTTCACTTCACGCACGTTGTAATGGATCTCTAATATAACTGGAGATTATTTTTTGGGTATAAAATAATGAAAAAGTGCATTAATCGCCGTCGCGCATTAAAGTAATCCACGATAATTGGACGTGAAATCTATATGCGTTCGTCGATTCACACAGAGTGAAGTATGGAAATGCGAGAAGAGAAGAGAAGAGAAGCGCAGCCGCCGGGTAAAACAACATCTATGTAATAGAGAACCCGAATATATCTGTTTTTCAGTATGACCGAGAAGACCCATTACAAAATTTCCTCACAGATATATTTCTGTTTTTATTATATTTACAACTAATTATTTCTAATATTAATAATACATTATTCATCTTTTATTATACTGTATACATTAATTAGCGTTAAAGAAAAAAAAATGTACTTTGTGTTTTTCATCAAATAACAAACAATTTCAAATTATATTATAAATGCAAAATTAACTGAACACTCTGCAAAAACAAATAATAAATTACGGTCACGTTGAATTTCGTATTAAATTGAATCGTATGTTTATAAAGTCGATAAGTTAGATCTAGCGTGAATCTATATACCAGAAGGGGTTGTTTCGATTAGCACCGAGTTAGAGAGATGAACTCGCGAAAGTATGGCGAACGAAGGGGTGGTACGGGATAAGGGGAGGGTTAATGCGTGTTTGGGCGCGTGACCCCGTATGTAATGGATCCCTAATGCGAGCCGTCGATTATTTTCCGCTGTGCGCCATTATAGAACTACCGATCAGAAGGAGAGAGAGAGAGAGAGAGGAAGTGAGGAAGGGGGGTAGGGTGTAAAGGGTACGCGGGGAGTACCTTGCACGAACTGACAAATTTACCAGCGATTCGAAAGCTTTTAGCGGTAAAAGTTCGACACCGATCGTGCGACACGTCGACCACGTTTGCATTATGCAAGCACGACTTTCCTCCTACTATTAGTGTTACATATACATGCCCATTATCTAGTAGCTGGGTATATGTAACACGGCACCCAACCCTCTAAACTAGGATCAATTTTCAATCTATGGAAGAGAATAAGATTTATCGATCTTTGAGAATCTTCGTTTGAAACTAATTTTCTAAAATGACGCAAGGTAATTGACCTGTACGTAAATCATACATATGTATATTTTAAATGTTCATCCCAATTCTATTTCTATATGCATGTAACTTTGATTCTTTTTCGACTTTTTCTTTTTATTTTTTATTTTTTTTTTTAATGGAGTGAATAATTGAAGTACCTACCATTATGGAAATGAGATTTGCTAGGTTTTATTATCGTCGGAAGTGAAAATGATTTATGAATTGTTAATTTGCCGTTGAATTTTTATGACGATTAGAATTTTCAAATTTGTGGTCAAGATCAATGAAACATTTTTTACGTGTTAAAAAAAAGAAAAAGATCTAGAGAATTGACTGTTAGATTTTGGTATTCAAAAAGTGTAGTCTAATTCAAAGTTAAAATCAGAGTCAAGTATCCGTTTAACGAACAATCGGCAGAAGTCAAATTTACAAAAGAATTTACAACGGTACCCGACGCGCTTGGATAAGAAGAAAAATAAAGAGAGAACGAGAGAGAGAACGAGAGAAAAAGAGAGAGAAAGAGAGATACCAGTTGCAGTGCTCCTTTCACGGATGCAGATGCAGCTGTAGTTATATAGGTGCCTATATAGGCAAAGCAGTTATGTCTATATATCGTACGGTCGTATATCCCAAGGAGACTACCTTTTCCTATACGTCCGACAAAAGGGCAGCCCGCGGACGGATAAATATGTAACTATAAAAAAGAAAAAGAAAAAAAGAGAAAAAGAGAAAGAGAGGAAAAGAGAAAAAATAGGAAGGGTAAATACTCACGGTCAAGAATCAATATTGTTAGAGAGTCCCGGCCGTTTCGCCGTTTCTAATGTAAGTGTACTGCGCGCCCCACGTTTAGGAAGATTTCGCCGCCGCCGCCGCCGCCGTCTTTTTCTTCAACAGAGAAAGGACACTCCGAACGCCATTTTCTATCTCCCCCCATTTCACATTTCACTTTTTATACATAATTATTTTCTTTTTCTACAATTCTATAAATTATGTTTGATAGGACTATGACGGATATATGAAATCATGGCAAATCATCGAAAGGAAGAAGTTTGGAATGATAATTTAAGTTGGTAAAAAAAAAGGTCAAAAGGTATGGGATGGTTCGCGTGTCGTAAAAGCTTTTTGCGTGTTACGTGCTCGTCCCTGTTCCATTGTAACGCATATAACTACTCGACCATCCCTTAACCGTTTGTTCCTTCTTCTCCCCCTACCCTGTGGTCGGTCAGTTAGTCAGTCTTCTAGCACGCGATACACGCATTGACTTTTCTAACACGCATCCACACCAATGCACGAATACATATATTTATATCGTCTAATTAGTCACGCTTCAAACACGAAATTTCTTGTTTACTTTGTATATCGATAAATAAATAAATAAATCATCATTTTTCTTTTTTTTTTCAATACTCTTGCCTCGTTGTTTGAAACAAACAAATATTTTTCATGAGATTATTCAAATCGTAATCGAGTTTGTTATATTCGAACTTTATCCATTTATTATTAATTGAAATTAGTACAAAATATATCCGTATGCATCCACTCGAAATAATCTTAAATCTGAGAGGCAGGCAGGCTCTCTTTAATTCATAAAACACGAATAATAGCAGGTTGAAATCGGGTATCACGATGGAATGAACCGGTAGCGAAAAAGCGAACGGATTGAAAAATATTGCAGCTTTTGCATTACCTGTTTGCGAAAGCTTTCGCACGCGCGCTACCAAACGCGATCGGATTTGTTTGCCAACATAAAAGGCACGAAAGGATTATCTGCGCAAACAGGCCACCCGGTACATTTTATCATGTGTTTGTCATTTTACTTTTAACTGGTGAGAGAGAGAGAGAGAGAGAGAGAGAGAGAGAGAGCACGCGACCGCTCGTTATCTACTTTATCGGGTCTTGTGCAACTGTTAATGTTATAGTTAAATATATGTTGCGAGCAAAGCTTTGCATCTCTCTTTCTCTCTCTTTTCTTTACACTTCTTTTTCTTTTTTTCTCTTTTTTTTTTTTTTTTAAGAAAATATTTTGTCAAGACAAACAGTCCTAAGTAACGAACGAGCGGACGAACGAACGAACGAGATGTTAATTAAATTTCTTTGTCGGATAACGAAATCATTGGAAATTACGTTTAACATTTTTATCTATTTCTTTTTTTGTTTCTTCTTATTAGAAAATAATACTACTTCGATGTACGATGAATAAATATAAAGAAATAAATCAAAGTTACATATAATGAGAAAGTGTAACCGTTGATGAAGCTTTCCTCCTCCCGTTCGAGGACTACAATTTTGACATTATTTTATTACCCATTGAAAAATAATACGAGTACTCCGAGGTAATCATAAATAAGTAAATAAATAAATTGATGAATAAATGAATAAATAATTTGTGAAATTTGCGAGAGCTTTTCGTGTAATCAAAAATGTGATACGATTAAAAACATACATACATACATACATACATCCATTATTGCCGAAATAATAACAACAATCATAACAACAATATCCACTCGAACATTATTTTCAATGTTTTACGATTGTAACGTTCGTTGATTTATTCATTCATTGTGGAACGTTTGTTTAATCGTTATATCATTATTTTTTGATGACGACGCGATATTCTCTCTCTGCGTATAAAATTAAAAAAAAAAAAAAAAACAAAAACGAATGAAAGGAAGAAAAATATAATAGTTGGATCATACTCCCACGCGCACGGGGACGACATGTAAATTGTGCCATCTGTAAATCAAGTAGAAACAGTAAGCATGAGCTGGCTCGTAAAAGTTCCTGGCTCTAGGTACGTACAGTATATGCCAGAAGAGATGATGATGAGCACGTGATCCGATCAACAGCTGCCCTTTCTGACCATATGGCATGCAACAACCCTCAACCGACCTCCCACCCCGAGGACTCGGTGTCTTTCTTCGAACTAGCAACCACCCCCAAGAGAGGGAGAGGAAATGAATCTGATAAGAGATTGTGCGGAAGATACGGGTCCCGTCCTCCGTTATCTTTCACATCCTGTTGGACGAACTCGCACGATCGACAACAAATCTCCACGACATGACGTTGGCGCGTGTCGCGTGAACGTCTAATTACCTTACCCGATAAATAACAATGCTAATATGTCGTCATTACGCTATTCCTCCTTTTCTGCAGACTTTTATTTTTATCATTTATGTAGGACGATCATTCTATTATTATTATTTTTTTTTTTTTTTCTAAATTTTTGTCTCTGTCCAATACCGAAATAATTGTTTCTTCACGCCAATAGTGTGATTTCACAGTTCATAGAATTGTATTCAATTTTTACATGTGCTATGATCAGATTTCAGATAATAAAATGTTCCATAGAAATTTGATTACGTTTTAAATGAAACAAAAGTGGTATATTTTTTTTTTATTAATAAAGGGATATTACATAATGTAAAAACATTAATAACCAATTGTTTTGAGTAAATAAGTATTTGCTATTGCTATTGCAATAATATTTCGAGGTGGGACTAAATATGTTCCACTGTGCCCCAAAGAATTAATAGAAATATTCTTAGATAATATCAAGACCTATTTATTTCTATCTAATTCTATTGTACTAAAAGATTAAATATATAGATACTTCTTTTGTGAACACGATGATCGCACCATTCCAAAAACTAGGTCGAACGCGATAAATATTTTCTACGAACATGGACATGGACAAGATGTTTCCTTTTTCCTCTACCCGAAACTTCTCTCTCATTTCGTTTTTTTTTTTTATTCTAACAATACTATCGAAGAACTTTCTGTTATCTTGGAAATGTTCAAAAATTATGAGTAAAAATATGATTATGATTCAGCGTTGTTCATGACGCATACGTTGAGAAATATCCATGTCCATGTCAAAAATCTTTGGTAAAAATGATCGTCAGAATTAAAAAAAAAGAAAAACTATTATCGAATGAATGATTAAGATGAATTGACACATACGCTATACGTAGTACACTTTCTCATCTATTCTATTAAAAATACTGAACGACATGGGAATCTACTTTACCGAACGATTCGTTATTTAATAATTCAAATTTCAATTTGTTTTTTTCTTTTTCGATATAACAAAATATTTGACAACAAAAGTATAATATATATAAAATGAATGATCTTTGTTCGAGAATTTTTAAGCACCTTTTTAGGGTTGGTGTTTTAAAAGCAAACCTTATAATATTGAAATGTGCAAAAACGTGAAATCGATTTGAAAAATCAGCCAAGACCTAACCATATTGGGAAACACATAGGAACTTTGACTCATCCTGTACTTTAGTTTAATAGAAATGGATAAAGCACTCTCGAATTTCCAGTGTTTCCAGGGTTTCCTGAAGGAGAAAGGATAAATGTCGAAAATGATTAGGGGGTGGACACTCAGAGAGATTTTCAAGAAGGACAGTTTTACTATCCATCCTTTGTGTATAGAATTCGTAGGGAGAGAAATACATTCGTAAAAGAATTTTCTTTAGTGGGAGGAGAAGAGAGAACACGCGATAAATATTTTCCAGGACAATGGACGACGTTAAAGGCTCGTGTCAGTTTCGTCCTGCGGCTTTCTAACGGAACCACGAAAACCCTGAAAGCGAAGGAAAAGGAAGACTCAGTACCGGAAGTTGAGCACGATCGGCCATACATCCGGCCACGCGTCGACGCAAGCCAATTAATTCATTACCGCCCTTCTTTCCCTTTCTCTCTCTCTCTAACTCACCCCCTTTTTCTTATCTGAACCCCTATATCAATTCACCTATATCTTCTAACCAACGTGATAATAAACTTTCCGATATATGATTACTATAATCAATTTTTCGTTCTTTCATATATACAAAATGAATATTGCGTTGTCATCATCGTCATGATCAAAGTATAAAAATATCTAATAAACATTTTTTGTTTTATCTGGTAGCCTAGTTTTTAAATAAATAAATTGTATTCTAAGTGAAAAGTATAATTATTGTAGAAATGAAACTACAAATTTGTAGGAGTATAAGTAGATAATATGTCTCCCACACTTGCATCGCGGATCGAGGTGTGGCCATTGTGAATTTTACAATACCGTTTGATTGGAAGTCACGTGTCAGTGGCAATGAATTCGAATGTTGGGGTCACGTGTCACGACGCGTTTCCGTGGACGACACGTAGCCAAAAGTCACGACACCCTTCTTTTTCGATTACACCCCACTATGCTTCTACGATTTTAAACATATCCACCAACTCTACGATCTTCGATTAAACTTATATTTCACTTAGATTTTTCAATCGCATATATATATATATATTTATGTTTTCGTGAAGTTATTCTTCCATTTCTTTTTTTTTTTTTTCATAAAATAGAAAAATTCGCTTGAATAAAATATAAAATAAAAGGGAATCGAAAAAGTATCCGGAAACGTTTTCTCATTTCTCAATTGGAAGGAAAAGGCGGTCTTTCTCTCTCTCGAGAGAGGAAGAGGTGGAGACGCATATATGTGCCGTGAAAGCACGCGAAAGGTACGCACGCGCGCCATGTTCCAAGAGAAACGGCCCTGACGAGCACGGGGACACTGACAAATGACGCGTGGCGTTGTTCGGCCACGCGACGCCTAATTGACGTTACCGTGACGTTACCGTGACGTCACGTGCCACCAATGCGCCGCTTGCCAACTTACAGGCGTTCTCCAAACCCATCATCCTTTTTACGCCAAATTCATCCGAAAAACTTCCTTAGTTTGTTCCGTTTTCTCGAGTACCTTTTCCTTTCGAATAATAGTTGAACATTCCGCAAAAATTCAAATATATTCCAAAGACGAGTATATGATAAATGTTGTAATTAAATATTCATTGACCACGGTTACGTTTACAATTCAAGATTTTGATCTATTAAATATGAGGACACGCAAGAGGAGGACGGTTCCGAATATCCGGCATGGTCGCGTGGTCGGTGAATAATTAGTCGATTGTCATGTCTACGGGCCGGAAGCGAACCATCAATATTTTTATTGCGATCTAAGCCCCATGAAGAAGAAAGCGGAAAGTTAAGCGACCCCAAAACGCTTCCCGCTATTTTTTGCGCGTGTCCGAGCGTTCGTAAGGGTGCCACTGGCTCTTCTTCCTAATGCTAAGTGATATCGCAGATACATCTACACTTATTCAACGAACGTACTTATACACGAATACGTTCAAAGTATTTTCTCATATTTGCTAATATTATCAAAATAAATCCTAACTAATTTCTAATCGAAAAGTTAAACCAAGATGAGAAGAAAGTTCTTGTTATCCAGTTGAGACGAGATATTTTGAAATAATCGATTTTCATAGATAAATGTGTATCTTTGAAAGATGAAGTGAGGAGGATTAAACGAAGAGAGGACCTCGGTGTCGAAAAGTCCTCCCACTCGATAAACTTAAGGTGTAAAGAACTTTCAAACCCTTCGACTTCGATGTCTTTGAATTTGTTCTATCAAATATGAAGTACTTATTTCGAGAACGTTTTTTTACATCAAAATGTTACGCGAATCTTATCAGTAACAGTTAGGATTAGATCGAATAAATGGGACACCCTGTATAAACGGAAGAATCGCGTTCCTCGCGTGATTTCTCTTAGAATATCTGGTGCTCTCGCGAAGAATAGATCCTGTCTCGAGAAGAAAAAGTGTAGACTTGCGTAGAAGCAGGGCGAAGATAGATTAATGGAATTCGTGCAAAGGGAACACTCGTCATTCGGAAGTAGAACCGAACTCGTTCAAAAGAACTAGAAGAAGAATAAGTATAGTGAAAAAAGTTTAGGAGACGCGCGATTAACCTTCCGCAAAGCCATCGAGAATAATCAACGATTGCAACGATTTGTCGTAACTTAGGGTAACGAGTGTCCACCCCTAAATTTTCATTAATTAATCATTTGGAATGAGTGTACAAAAATAAAAAAACAAGAATATTTCATACCATCTGATCTAAAAAAAATTTACCGTTGTATGTAGTGATGGCTTCGAGGATTGAATTGTCCTGTATTGTAAAAAAAGTGTATTATAGAATATTAAAATAATGGGTAATTAATCGAAGGAAACGTGTATTGTTATTTAAAATCACCTAGTATATGATCGGAGTACCGTCCTCTTCGAAATTCACCTTCGGACTGACGAATTGTCCTCTATCGAAATTCTTATATTCAATGTTGTTTATATGACTTTCCGAACACTATACACATGTGTATAACGGGTATACTATTTGTAACAAATAGAAATTAAGATAAAAACGTTCTAATTTTAGTCTTTTCTGTATTCTAAAGTAATTTTATTTGATCACACCTGCGCAGTGATAGCTGTTTCATCGTTTCGTTTCCATTACCATGTATTATTTTCGTTCACTTTTTTTTTTTCAAATCAGCCCTATTCTAAAAAAAGTTTTCACTTAAAAAATGTAGTCTCATTTAACGAGCGAGTGTCTCACGGTCGTTTCTCTCGATGCGTTCGTCCCTCCTAATGGGCGACGATGCGTGGAATATGATCCGCGTTATACAGCATAATGTCGCATTATTACTGCACCCTTTTGTCCATACTCCCCCGCGTGCCATATAGCAATCGTCCGAGCTTACTTTCCCACAGGAACGCCCCACTTGAAATCGAAGCCACAAACACACGCGTGTTATCCGCAAATACTACCTATATAGATATACTACGTTAGAGATAAGATTTTCCGAACACCTACGTTTGCTTAGATAAAATGGAAAAATAAAATAATCAAATTTTCAACATAATGAAATCAACTGTATAAGGTTAAATATTATTATAAGAATAGAGTTTTCTAAGTTAAGGTGGTGAAGGCGTTTGGATCGTGTCTCCGAGTCGTTGATGGTTAAAACGCGGATGACTCAACAGCTTCCGGCCGTCCGTCCGTCCTTTAGTTTCAGGGTGCTCGTAGAGCGTAATGGCGAGGCCAGATGAAAGCAGGCATCACGGTAAGGTATAGAAACGAGACGCGTGTTTGTTAAGAGATTCGCTACGGTGCAGCGCGGTTCCCGTGGCGAAGCGCTAAGTGCATCCCTCTATTATGCAAGCTCCTCTTCCTCCAAAACTCTCGTCAAGAGTAGGTATCTCTCACAACAGAGGAAAAGAAAAAGAAAGACAAAGAAATATCTAACCATATACGTGTGTATGTATATGCAACATACGGAGAAAGAGATCCAAGGTTCGATACATTGATCGCGCATGAATAAGAAATTAAATTCATAATTAAACAGTCACCCTTAGTTTTTATTTGTCTCGTGAAATAATTATATTTCGCATCGTGTTTCGCGTCATAAATAGGCAAGAATTAAACGATCATATTACCTTTGATTTTTTTGGGGACCTAACGAAATGACAATTCGAATCGTAGAAGATCTATCTAATCGTAGATCGAATAGATCGAATCATTAATCCAATAAGGACATTTATTAACTAACGAATTAGATGTTACATCGAATGATATCGAATAATTTGACGTGATTTTATGAAAAAGTAAAAGTTCCCTTTTTATTTGATCCTCGATAAAGGAAAGTATTGAAACTATTAATTGTGTCGAATAATTAGTTAGAAAGATGGAAGTTAAGTAAGACACACAAATTAGGAAGGGAAGACACGAGGAGAGAATTCGACGGGCGTTTAGTGAGAATTTAAAAAAAGAAATAGAAAAAGAAAAAGAATAATAATAGTAAGAAGAAGAAGAAGAAGAAGAAGAAGAAAAAGAAGAGGGTAATCCCATATCGAGAGCTCGCATCTGCCACGTCACTGACCCGGGCCACTTTTCTTTTCCGGATGTATTCATTCCCTTGGAAGCATTCGGTCCGCTTCTCAGCTCTTCTCTTCTTCTCCTTCTCCTTCTTTCTTTCTTTCTTTCTTTCTTTCTCTGTTGGAAGGACTCTTTTTGAGCCTCCTTGGCTCTAATCTACCTGGCCATCTACATCCACGTTATCTTGCATCACGAACGACGGCGACTACTAATTCGAGGATTTAGCGAAGGTAAGACTTTAAAGAAGGTGCTGTGATGTCACTCCATTTCTATCTCTATCTTTATTTTATCTTCCTTCCTTCCTTTCTTTCTTTCTTTCTCTTTCATTTAGAGACGAATATAACGATCACCCAACGAGGGTGTAGGTACTACTACCGTCCTAAAATGGTAGCTCAAATTGTCCCTTTACCGTTATTCGAACCTTCTTCTTACATTCAAAACAAGTTTACCTAAGTATAAGATTTATATCCTTTGCCATTAATTTTTATCTTTAGGCGAGACTAATTCTCGAGAAATAAATATTTTTCGAGAATTCTAATTATACAAAAAAAAAAAAAAATAGAATATATTTTTATCTGACAAAATTTCTTAAGTGAATGATTAGAAAACACTTTGGAGTACTCGTTAGCAACGAATATAAATCTTTTTGACAATGAGCAAGATGATTTTTTTTCTTCTCCTATCTTCGTCTCTTTCTCCCTCTCATAGATACATATATACATACGCACACGAATACATACTAGACGATAACGCATTTTAATACGTACAGCACGTTCCAAGTGCACCCCACGTAAAAGTGACTGGTCCAGTTCGATTAGCGTTCAGTTAGATTCGATTACGGTGTTGCAAACACGAGAGCAATTCTCCAGCTTTCTCTCTCTCTCTCTTAATACCATTCGTACCGTATAATAAATTCGATTTTGGTTGTCCAGAAAAGCGCAATGAGACTCGACGTAGGTCTCGACGCAGGTCTCGACGCAGGTCTCGACGCTTCGACGACCCATCGAATCATCGTCCCCCTTTTTTTCCCACCCTCTTCTCCCACATCTTCTTCCATCGTACAGATATTCGCAGATATTCAATGTACAAGGCTCGATGGATTACAACAACGGGGACGACGCAAATGCATCGTCGAAAAGGGGATCGAAAGATTCAGGGGACTCTCTCTCTCTCTCTCTCTCTTTCTCTCTCTTCCAAAGAGGGAGAGAAACTTCGTGAAAATATTTTTTCTACCACCCCAGTCTCTCCCTACTCTTGTTACCAAGCACAAATCGCACCTCTTTCTATTTTCTTATAATTATTGAACTAAGTGTGCCGGGGAATTCATTTCTCGTTAATCCAAAATTTTCAATGTCTCTATCTTTGAAAATCGTCTACGAGTTCTCCTCCTGAATCTGATTAAATTTGTACAGAGTTAGTCTAAAGTTTACACTTCTTCGGACTTTGTAAGATCGTAATTAAGCTTGTAGTTTTATAATTAAACAAAAATTAGACTTAAATATTTACAAATATATTATAGGAATTGATTTTTGGAAATTATTTGAAAAACTATTGACGCGCCATTTATCTCTATAGAATAAAATTTGATAGATTGATCGTAAAAAAAAAAAAAAAGAATGAAATATTGAAACATGCAAAAAGACTACTTTGATTTGTTATTTTATAGAACTACGTGCGAAATAAATAGTACCTATCTAAAAATATTTTCGAACTAGCACATAAGCTCAAGTCTCACATATGTAAGCGTGCTAAACGGTTTATTTTTTCTTTTTTTTTTGTCTTTTTCTATTTCGAGATACACACACACAGACTAATACCAATCATCCTACCGCTTTATCAATCCTGTTATTTAATGTACACACTAAGCTAGCATACGTTCTTAAATGACATACGGTTGTCGAACAGCAAATACGAACGGGTAGATTATAGACTGGATTTCTATATCTAAAATTCGATCGCGATCCTAATGGAAACATTAAAAGACTATGATGACGAAAATTGTTTGTTTTTCTTCGTTGTCTTTTTTTTTTTTTAAATCGAAACTATCTATGTTGCACATTACGAAAATCCTAACGCGATAACCCGTTGACACGAAAATATTTTTCTCACCGGATATAAGGTGCTAACGTTAATTAGTTTGTTTGTGTGTGTATCGATCTAGTCTTTATAAAAGAAAAATGTAATTCTATTCAATCTAGAATAATTTTAAGTGTAATTCGAATTTCGTTAAAACTCGTATATTCCTGATCGGGTTATACAAAAATATTGGTACTTACGTATTAACGTCAACGCAGCAAAAATTCCGCTAATGCGCCAATAAAGAGCAACCTTGTTGTTTGCATACAGCAATCGTCAGGGTTTCGTCAGGGTTAGAGACTGTTTTGAATTTATGTTAAATTCTATATCGGCCCGATTATTTTCCACCGAAATCCGATTGTGTGTGACTACTTTTTATAAATAATATCTTTTGAATTTTAAATAAAGTTTTTTATCCTATGATTTGTGCATGCAACAATTTAAGGTGTAGATTGGCGCATTAGGGAAACTTTGCTGCGCGGTGGCGTTAATACGTAAGTACCCAAAAATATTCTGCATAACTATTTTAAATCTACAAGCGTTTATACATCCCCGTGTAGTCAAATGAATTCGATAGGAAAATCTATCGACGTTCGTACCTAAAATTGGCTCGGGAAAAAAGTTAAAAACGATTTATTATCACTTGAAACGAATCATTTGAAATATTGTCGTGTACCGATCGGGGGAAAAAATAGCCAATCTGTAATAAGGATTTATTTGTTCGATTTGACCAGGTTAGATTTGAAATTACTCACGTGTATGAAGGCCCATATGTTTGCTTAATCGCCATCGATGATGTGTTTTGCAAACTCCAAATAATCTTCTCTTGGTTGACTCTTCTACCGTCGGATAGAAAAACAATTGTTAGAATGATAGAAAATCTTTGAACATTTTTCTCTTTATTTCATTCCATGATGATCTTCTTCGTATTCGATCGCGATTTTAATGCGAAACGAAATGCGTTCTTCTGTTTTACGAGTTATGCGAACGTAATGTACTACACAAATTTTTTTTATATAATAAATGAGGTTAGGTATATTTATTAAATAAAAACCGATTAGATCTTTATTTTCACAAACAAAATAGAAAAGAAGAAAGAAAAAAAGATATACAATGGAATCGCAAATGAAACGACGAGAGGACACTGAAGATAGCAACGATCTGACGTAACGAAGATGTAATCGAGATGGCGCAAGAGTAAAACAATTTGTCGACGTGATTTATTCTTTGGTATTTTCAAACTTTCTAATTAATGTTTCTAATAACGTCTCATAAGGTTTTCAATATATAAAACGTAAATGGTATATTATCGTTTATACTTTAAAGAATGTCAATGAATGTCTCCTTGATTTAACACTACGTAAACAAATATATGAGTATTTACATTAGTATCCTCGCAATGTACAGCGAGACTTCTTAATCGACTATTGACGAATGTGATTGGTTGACGATAAAAGACGAGATTACGAGTCACGCGCGAATTTTAAATCATTCGTTACGAGTCAAATTTTTACGTGTATTGCAAATGCAATCGAAATAAAATGATAAAAAATAACAATTAAATGATATAATATAATTATTAATGGTATAATACATTGTGCAATAATTAACACATAGATCAACTTTTTTTTAGCCTGTCGAATTAATTAATGTCACATACCGCAAAGTATTATGTATGATGCACATACGTGCATATCACAAGGGATAATTTACCTTAGACAAATTTTATTCAAATCGTCCAAGAAAGAAAATATAAGCGAATCACCCCGAACAAATCCAGTGGTGCTTTTTCGTTATTCCTGAGCCTACATACGTAATGTAATAATCGGCGTGTATACCAGCCATATGTGCCCGAAACGATGAGCCCTTCCCACTTACATACATGCACTCGCATACATAGGAACACAGCTAGCCGTGTCGAGATCGAAGAGAGCAAGGTGCAGGGGAGGAGACTGCTGCTCGTGATTCTGATTAAATCAGCATTAGAGAGGTCCACGAGAGAGAGAGACGACCGATCAACCTCGTCGCACCCTTCGAGTCCTTCGACAATGACACCAAATGTCGAATCCTAAAGCTGCAACCCAACCACCCCTTGCCCCACCCCACAAACGATCCTTGTCGCTGGACGAGGGCAAGCTTTAATCACGATCCTTGAAACCTTGCCATGCGATATTCTCTCTCTCTCTCTCTCTCTTCCTCTCATGCTCTTTATTCAGCAAATGTATCCTACAACGTAAGAGCAGGTGCCTTTGCAAAAGCCGAAGCTCGATTCTGCCCTATACTGCAAAGGCCCTAGATTTCTATTGACGCGAGAACATGTTGCACTTTGCGCTCGATTACAGGCTTGACCCTGTACCACTCGCAGTCCTCGGTGTCCTTGTATTCCTCGTTTCTCTTTATCTTGTTTGTTCTCTCCGAATAGGGCAAAAGACCTGTTCGTATTTTCCCGATAAGCTCACTCTCATCTATAAATGCAAAAATTACGCAACGAACCTTTCTCTAATGTTAAACATTGAAAGATAATAATGATATTCTTGAAGAACGATCAGAACAACGAGGAGGAGGAGGAGGAGGAAGAAGAAGAAGAAGAAGAAGAAGAAGAAGAAGAACCCCCTTCTAAATCCGAGTCTGGTAAGAAGGGTGAGTTAGTTTCCTTAGGCAGCGGTGTTATCATCCCTTAGGGTTTGGAGAAAGGACGCTAAGTTTTCTTCTCGTTCACATCGACGCTCTCGTTGACGCGTGCACGCATCCACGTAACGACATCGTTTCGATCGTGTGTGTGTGTGGGGGAAGAAACGACGACGCTTCTACGTTTTACCCTCGCACGCGCTAAAAGCATATCTGTGTCGCCTCGCGAATACATACGGAATGGAACGGTAAAACAGGGGAAAAGGAACTGGAACGACAAGGATAGACAGAAAGGAAAGAGAGAAAAGGAAACAAGGACAATGACTTTTCCTACATTGAGATTCTCGAGACTTTCCAACGTTACCGGCTCTTTTTTCTTTTTTTTCTTCTTCTTCTTTTCTCACGTGTGCTTAATGCATCGTTAAGTTATATGCGTAACAGGAAATTGTTTAAATTCAAAAACCGATTTGTAGCAATTAGATGTTTAAAAATGTCTTACGAATTATTATTTTTATAAAAATTCTAACATAACTTTTCTTATTGAATCAAAACTTAGATTTAGAAGAGTTTTGTCAAGCAGGACGAGAGGGTTTTATGTCGGATGTGGTATGGTGAATGGATCAGGATCATAAATATTGACCACGCTCCTCGTATCCTCGAAAAGCACACAATCGCGATATGGTAGACGGTTACGGTGTGGGGGTGGTACGGATTCACCCTTGGATTTCGGTCATAAATATTGATCAGTATTAGTGTACGCTCTCCTTATACTCGTGCTGGCGATATCAAGAGAGACGAAGAAACGAATATATTAAAAGAGAGAGAAAGAGAGAGGGAGTGAGAGCAACCCAATGATGTCCCATGAGAGCCAGGTTGGTTGTGTGTTTGCCGTCGATGATTGCGGTTAATTACAACACTGCCCGCATGTTTGTATGTCAAGCCTATATACATAAAGAGACCGGTAACGATCCCCCGTGGGAGAGTCGTCTTGGAAACATCCTCGAATTAATGAGAAGAAGATACCTACGAGTATTCGAAACACTTGCCTTCTTCATGTCTTTTTACACGTGTTCGTGTTTCTTAATTATATTCGAACGTAGTATCGTGCAGGTGGATTCGACTAGGCGCAACCCTTCCTTCTTTCCTTCCTTTCTTCCTCTGACTCCTGTAATTTATATTTTTTAATGAATATTTTATTATTTTATTTTCAACAAATATACCATATACTATGTTCGATCATTCAAAGTTCCCCTTCTCTTCTCTGAGCTAAGTTTCGATAAAAAAAAAAAGAAGACAAAAAACTTGATAGGGAACAAGAGAACTTCTTTAGCATTCTTATTTTTAGCATTCGCGAGGAAAGAACTCGACGATCGAGCAACCCGAACGAACCCCCCCAATTCAGGAAGTATTTCTTCCGAGTCGGTGAACTGCGGCGGAAATGAAAATTTCACATCTGAATTTTTTCGCATTCGTTTCTCTCTCTCTCTCTATCTATTCGTTCGAAGGGGGTGCGCTTGGTAGCGAGCCAGGAAGAGACAGGACAATGGCGAGGCCACCCTGTGTCACCCTACGTTAATTTCTAACGTCAACGACGACTTTTCAGCCCTCTCCACCACTCTATGCTACTTCACTCACTTCCACCCCTCTCCCATTCTATCTGTCTCTTTTTTCTCCTTTCCATCTCCATTAAAGAGTCCTTCGAGTACATATCCGGTGACCCGATTTAAAGCCAAAAAGAGGGCGATTTCCTCGGAAACATTGAAGAGGGTAAACGGGGTGTCTGGAGAACCGGTAGAAAAAGGCAATCGTTCGTCGTAGTGGATGACTAAAGGTCCGTTTCACGGTGTCCTCCTTGACGATTAATCGACACTCATTTTCACCCCCTCCCCCATTTCTTCGACTAATTTGAACGTTCATTCGTTCGTTCGTTCGTGCAGCATAATCGTAGAAATGACTTTCCTATTACTCTTTCGACATGCATTTATATATCGTAGATCTTTTATAATAACGTTACCCAATGAACT
This sequence comes from Polistes dominula, assembly GCF_001465965.1. The sequence goes on along the minus strand of NW_015148973.1, from coordinate 623,089 downwards.
CGAAATATCGTTAAATAAAATTAATTACTGTTAGATACTAACAATGCAATTCGAGCTAATATAAACTGCCTCGGAAGCAAAGGGTTGAACAACAACAACAACAACAACAACAGCAACAATACACGAGTAACACTACCCCTGATCGGATATACCAAATCATTCATATTTCTACATCGAATAAATTCAACGATCAAAGTTTCCTTATAATTAATATAAATCGTAATGAAATTTGGTTGAATTTTCATTAATCAAAATATCGCTTATTTTAAAAGACTCATTGATGAAAATGAATCTGTCTTTTACGTAGCGTACTTTACTGGCGTCTCGCATCCAGTCTGTCATCCAACTCACGATGATACCTCTAAATAGCAACCCTAGAGACAATCAATCAGCTGATCACTGGACCTTGACTGTGTCCACATTGCGCGCCCTGCACAGTATCGCAACTGGTATCGGTGTTTGTTCCTATATGTGTGCACTCGCGTCTATGAGTACGTACGTGTATGCGTGCATTTCAAACCCCCTGCTGTTTATTTTCTATCTCTTACTCTCTTATTCATTGACTAGTACAATAACTAGCGTGAATCGTGCCTCTCATTTCTATCATCATCTTTCTTTGTCTTCCTATCTCCTTCTATCATTCTCACTCTTTTTGATCGGCCGACTGACTGTCTGTCTGTCTGTCTGTCTGCTCGATCCTCCGTGTTTAATGCTCCACGTCGACTAGTAGACACCATAAGGGGCGCGAGAGACTATGAAATAAAATAACACGTACTCATGAATGGATAGCTACATCTGCGAACGAAAAAACCTCCTTATCGACCATTGATTCATTCCAAAGAGAGAGAGAGAGAGAGAGAGAGAGAGGGGGTTGCTGTTAATATATGAAACTCTTCTCAATTAATTCGATAATCATCAAGAATATATTTAAATATCGTTGTTGCGTAACAACAGGACTTCCTTCTGTAATTCTACTAAAAAGATTTAAAAAAAAAAAAAGAAAAAAAGAAAGAGGAAACATCGTGTCCCGAGCAACGACAAGTAGTTGTCTCTTTTTCTCGTGTGTTCAACGATATCCGGTGAAAAGTTTCAGCATCGAACGTAACTCGATGTAGCGGTTCGGTTGACCGCGCTGTGAACAAGCGCGAGAGAGTTCGCTGGCTCACCGGAAGCTTTTATTGTTTTACAAGTTTACGGCGACCGTCTGGGGATCATGGGACGGGTCGACTCGACCCCACGACTCTAACCCACGACTCTAACCCACGACTCTAACTCGTATCCATGATCCGATTGCTTTCAACGTGAACGCTTTTTCCGTAAAGTCTTTTCGCATGCTTCTCGTCGACCCTTTTTTCCTTCCTTCCTTCCTTCCTTCTTTCCTTCCTTCCTTTTGCTCACTTCAATTTCATTCGCTTCAATGTGATTTATTATCATTTACTATGATTTTACTTACGAGGAAAAAAAAAACGTGTTAATTAATCTGCGATCCACACTGATAGACTATAATCTAAATTAGATCGATCAAACGAATTTTAAATCAAATGTTTTCAATTTTTGTTAAGTGATTTATATCGACTACGATTGGTCATGCGAACATTAGTTTCCGAACATTTCGAATTAGTAAAGGACGATTGAGAATCAACGGAACCTTCCGAAAAATCTCTACGAACGATTTACCCGTCGCAGACGACTAATTTTCTCTACTAAATAACTAGCCGAAGGGGTAGGTTTTGTTATCCGGCAGATCAAAGGCGGTAAAAGCCCAGTGATCATCCCTAGTGATCTTTGCCGCAAAACTGACTCAAACGTGGCGTTCATAATGTCTCTCTAATGAAATTTAAAAATTAAATGCACGTAAACCAATTCCTTTTATATTAATAATAATTAAATTGATCCAATTAGTCGCGATAACGATTGAAAATATTTGCAGACGAAAATACGACAATACTTTTTCGTTCTATCAAAGCTAATCACTTTCCTTGATTCTGAAAACTCCCCAAAAAAAAAACAAAAACAAAAAAAACAACAAAAAGAGAAGAGAAAGACGCGAAAGAAAGGAAGACGGTGAATAGCAGAGTAAAAAAAAAAAAAAAAGAAATGTGGACAAGTAAAGGGACAGAAGGGAGAGGGCGTGTTCGATTCTATGAACGCTTGACCTATTGTCTCTGGGGTTTAATTTTTGCCCCCCTGCAAGGAAGCAAATTCCCTGTAGTACCCCCACTACTTGTCTCCTCTCTCTCTTAGAGTTTTTCTCGGTCTTTCTCTTGGTGGTTCCTCCCACGTCATTGGAAGTCGACCTGCCAGGGTATTCAGACGTCGCTAGCGACAATACCAAAGTCTCGTTGTGGGACGAAGCAATGCACAATGCGACAGCAATCAGCAGCCGCGCCCTTGTCAGCAGGGATCTCTGTCTTTCTCTTTTCGTGCGTATATATATTTGCCTCTCACTCTTTTTATTATTATTTTTTTTTCCTCCTCTTTTTTTTATTTTCCTGTCTGTTATTCAGACTTGTAGAAACACACGTAGCTCAATGGGATAGGCAGGGGGGTGGTTTTACGTGCAAGGATGATCTTCTTCTTCTTCTTCTTTTTCTTCTATCTTTGTCCATCTCTGCGCTTATATTTTTTCTCGTTACTCGTTGTTAGGACTACCCTTCGCAGACAAAATTCACCACGATAAGAAACAAGTCGACGACTTCGTCGAAATCGATGCAGGGGATAAGTGATTGCGAAATCACTGTTTACAGGGAATAAAAGAATAATGTGTTGGGAAAGGATGGACTTGCGTTCGTTCTGATTTACTTCCAATTCCAAAAACTCTGATAAAAGAAAATGTCTAGAAAAATTTGTTGAAATGAATTTTAGTTGTAAGGAAGACTCTACGAATTTATTTGAAATATTATCGAGAAAAATAGTATGTGTGGGATCGAAGATACTGTGACATAGGAGAAATGTTTGCTCGAATTGGATGGATGGACGAATGGACAAACGGATGCTTTGCTTACGCTGGGATACGACGTACTGCGTAAACAACGATCAAGTTTCCTCTTTTCCTCTCTTTCTCTTTCTCTTTCTCTCTCTCTCTATATGTATATATATCTCGAAGGAGTAGGGAAGGAAAATGTTTCTGTAAAAGGAAAGGGTGACTTGCCCCTTCGCAGTTAGGAATCCTATCGGATTTCGCGTGAATCGAGCTCGACAAAATTCTTCTTTTTACAATCTTTATCTTTCTTCGTTGAATTCGAATAACTAAATTTGACTCATTACAGTGTTCAATAACTATAGAAAATTGCAACTTAATGAAAATAAAATTACAACGCATTATGGACGATTAAACTGAAAAACATATGAGAGAGAGAGTAAGGAAATAAAATGAAAAAGAAAAAAAAAGAGGTTCGGAGAAAACAGTTGGTAGTAAATTTGAAATACGTAGTTGAATATAAAAGGGTAGAAAAAAAGGAGGGTTGGAGAGGAACGATTTTGTTACCTGACGTTGGCTGACTGTCGTGACGATGATAACGCTAGTGTTGCCGGTGGTGGTGGTGGTGGTGGTGGACCATTCCGGGTCGGGTGTCGATCGATGTTCATCCACGTAAAAGGGTGGGTGGTTCAAGGGAGCGGATGGTTAAAGGATGGTGCCGGCGGTCGGGGGTTGTAATAAGCGTAATGGATATAGCACCCCTCGCACGCATGCCCTGGCCCTCTACTATTCGCGGTGTGTTCACGCGGCAAAGGGTTGCTGCTCTTCGCGTATAATCGTGAGAGCAGCAACGTTTCTACTCCACACTCCCTTCACCTTCTCTTCTTCGTCCTACGAAGTTTCCTTTTCCCTTTTGAACGAACGAACGAACGAACGAACGAACGTACGAACGAACGAACGTACGAACGAACGAACCAACTCGAGGACTCGGAAACTACTTCTCTCTAACGGTAGAACGTAATTGTGGTTCTCCGTGAACATAAGGGCCAATTCCTTATTCCTTACTATACCTGTTTTTTTTTCTTCCTTCCTCGCTACTTTGATTAGACTAAGTTGAGAAACTTGAATCCATTTCTTTCTTTCTTTCTTTTTGCTTAATAATTTTTGATACTCATTTCCTTAGCAAACTTTCTAATTATGGTAATGCAAATTCAATATGTTTTAGGTAAATTCTAATTTATCTATTAATTATATTTGAAATATAAATCTTTGTAGAAAATCAATAAACTTTCTATAATCGTCGTGATCATCATCATCATCATCATCATCATTATATACGTCAAAGAAAAAGTGATAAAGAAAAAAATGAGAAGAGACTAATGCAACCAATCAAGCACCAAAAGGTCAAACAATCTCTCTACACGTGGATTTCTCTCTCTTGACGAAAGGAATGACTTTTTCAGGATGCGAATCAATCGTGAGTTCGACGCAGCGGAACGTAAATGCATTCGCTGATATATGCAATACGCACTCATCTCACGTTGAGTTGCGTGCCAAGGAGGAGACACGTCGAACGTAGGTGTACGAACCAAAGAGAAGATCAACAAGAAAAAGAAAAATAGAAAAAAAAATAAACGGAGAAAGGGAAAATAGGAAGAAAAAAGAAATATATATATATATATATATGAAAAGAAAGAAAAAAAAAACAAACATAAAAAAGAGTAAAAAGCAGGCACGCGTGATATATTATGCAGTCCCGCTAAGTGGAGCCCCTGAGACGTTATAGGGAGAGAGAAAGAGAGAGGAGAATGGGAAGTTACTTGGACGAGCAGCTGTATTAAGTGCGCCTATAGATTACGGGACCCATGGAAAAAGCTTGGAGGCGCTTCGAGGCGCTTGGTCGCGCTAAAATGCTTTGGAAAAAAAATTACCCTCCGAACTCCATACGTCATCCGATGCGCGATCCACTCTAACTTCAATGTATAGATGATATGTACATTTAAACATATCTCTATGTATGTAAGCTTCTCCTTTCTCCTTTTCATAGACTTCTTCTTCTTCTTCTTCTTCTTCTGTTTCTTCTTCTTCTTCTTAAAATATATCGGTTCAGTGTTGCTTCTCTTTCAATTTCGTGAGAATTTTTTTAATAAGAATAAAACATATTGAATTATTCTGATGAAAGTTTTGTTATCAAGTATCTTAGCAATTTCGTGAACTATTAAAAAGACATATTTTGAAATGAAAGAAACATGGAGGATGACCGAAATGGGATGTTTCATTTATCAGTCTTTTAGACAGAGTTCAACAAAGAAAAGAAAAATCAACGAGAGATTCTTCTTTCTCTTCTAACTCTTTCTTTTTGTTTTTGGGAATGATTTTTCAAAGAGCATCGGAATGAGAGAGAAAAAAGGAAGAAAAAAGGAAGGAAGGAAGGAAAGAGAAAGAGATATCGAGGAGTGTCCAAAAGAAAGGCTGACAGAGACTTTGAGATAGATCTTCGAAGAGAGGTAGCTACATGGTGGTAGATGATTAAAGGCCTTCCAAAGTCCACGCGTACGTCGTTTTGTTTTGCCATTAAGCCTCGACGAATCGGAGCACACTGACAGTAAAAGATAAGACGAAATGGCGAGAAAGAAAGAAAAAGATTGGCAGCCGAATAGCCACTGAACCAACAGGAGAACTAACAAAGAAGAAAAAAAGAAAAAGAGAAAATAACGTTTTGAGAATCAATAATAATCGTCTCATCGATCGATAGATCGATCGTGCGTGGGCGGCTTTTCTACGTGTTGAGTTTAAAATGAACTATAATTTTATTTGACCCGTTTTTTCGTCGAAGACAGAGCTGTATGAAATTGAACATATTTGCGAAAAATCGTCTCGAGTGCAAAGGGTTAAAAAGAAACGAAATGAAACGAGGAACCTTTTTAAAAAAAAAAAAACCATTTTATCAAGGCACAAAGCCACATCGAATTTGCAAAAGAAAAAACACTTGCCTCTCATTTTGACAAGTTCGACTTCTTTTCTTCTCAATCGTTTTATCTTTTTTTCTTTCTTGGTCGTCCTTTTTTTTTTTTTTTTAATCTTCTGGACCACTTCAAAAATGACTTTCGAAAAGTTAAAAATGAAATAAAATGAAATGAATAGAAAAAGAAATACGCATCTAAAAATATCGATTATTCTGGTGATGTGAAGATAAACAAATTTTTTTCTGATTTGCTGTCAATGCTTTTTTCTTGGTTTTTTATTATTATTATTACTATTATTATTATTATTATTATCATCATTATTGAATTATTTTGTTCGCATCGGAAACGCTTCGTTTACGCATCCGATCGTATTCGAAGATCCGATGAGTTTTGTGAGATCCTTTTAGTTTCTCCTTCCTCTTCTTCTTCTTTTTTTACTGTATTTTTTTCTTTCTTTTTAATTATTATTATTATAAGAAATAATTGTTATGGTGTCTCGTGTAAAACATAGTTGTTTGTTTTTTTTTTCTTGTACAATTATTTGGATCTTTCAAAAGTGTTTTTAATATTCGGATTTTGAGAAAAATATCATTCTGGAGATTTAGTCGAATCGAATTCACGTTAGTGATAAAGGACGAGAGAAAAAAAATCTGAATATTGTTGAAAATAATATTTGACTCATTTCCGAACGGACTTAAGTAATCCCGCAAACATACATTTCGTCGATTTTTGTTTCAAGAATAATCATCAATCGGATTAACGAAAGAAATGTTGGAAAGAAATTGTGCGATCGTTTTAATCCTAATTCTTAAATCAAAATTCATTTTCTAAAGGTACGTCGTTTAAGACGTTTAAAAATAAAATTAAACCTAAATAGATTATTAACTTGTAGAATAATTTTATGTATATCGCTATTGAAATTTTCCTAGTTTTTCATATTGTGAATAATTACGTGGCCAATCACATCTTACAAGATGCACGATTATTTCTATTCAWTTATTTATTTATTTCTAATGCAAGAAAAAAAAAAGGCAGATGGAATTATCACGATCTCCCAAGCAACGGACATAAGATAACGACGATCGATTTACACGGTCTAAACTTTTGCAATTTTTATTTATTATTTGAGTATGCAATAATATTATGAGAGTAAACATTCAACTATTGGGTTGTTCGAAAAGTAATTTGGTTTTCTTTTTTTTTTTCGTGAAAATAAAGACAATTTTTTCTTCGCAGATTAAACTTAGGCTTTACAAGTGAGCATAAACATTTCAATTTGATAACTTTAATCTATCACCGATCTCACGTGATTTTAATTACCGATTTACATCAACTAATGTCCAAATTGTGTCAAAAAAAAAAAAAAAACGAAATTACTTTCCAAACACCCCCAAAATTTCGTCTAACTAGTATAACTGTATTATACTGATCATAATTTGAAGATAATACATCAGGGAATTTACACAACCCAATAAATATACTAAATAACCTATTTAATTAATATAAAAAGAAAAACGAAAAAATTTGAATAAAAAAAGTGGAATAAATACTCTCACATTGATTCGATTGTAAAAGATGCCCGTTACTTTAAACACACGACACGATATACAACACGACACGACACGACACGACACGAACGATATTACACACAACAACGCTTTTTTTTTTTTAATTAGCTATATCATAGAAAAATATCATTCTTGTTAATCGCGAATCGTGCACAAACTATACATACTCAATATTATAATTATAATAATAAGATTTAATATTATTTAGTCAGGAGACCAAAAGTCGATCGTCCTTTTCTTTTGTATATCAAATCGCTAAGCTTTACAAAATTCATCATGAGTTTTGTACGCATACTTATACACTATGTGTAGTTATGTTAATCGTATGTATACGTTTATATTTAATTAGATTAAATATGTATGTATGTATTCATGCATTATCTAATATATATATATATATATATATATATCAGAATGTTGTGTCAAAGCAGGTATTTATATTACAGATTAATTTAATCAAAATTTAATGTTTGTGTATTAATAAAATTAATAATAATCGCCGATACATACATACATACATACATACATACATACATATATTTAGTATAATACTAGCGTACATTATTGCATTGGCAGGACATTGCATTGGTGCGTTTGTTACTACCCACGAAAACTAGTACCAGATTTCATCTCTACACATACTTACGCATATATATATTTCTAAATATTATAAATAAGTACTCGAATCCATTGGATTAAGTAATTATTTCAATCAAATCTTTACCGTTCGTGTATAATTCGCTAATAAACAATAACAACTTAGTAAGAATAAAACAAATATTGCACTTTACTTGAAAAAAAAAAAAAAAAAAGGAAAATACAAATGATCACATTTGTCAAATTTTATCAGCTGTTTGTCCATTTGCATGACGAACAAATTACTTATAATAAACGAATCTTCAATCTCTCTGAGGAAAAGAGACTTTTTATCACATCTTCTTCTTAATATTTATAAATTACGTGTCACGTTGTTTGTTCGCAATGGACTCCTAAACTACTGAACCGATTTTAATCAAATTTTGCACACTGTGTGCAGTTTCATTCAACTTGAAAGATAGGATTGTTTATATCTCAATTTATAATCGCAATTATTTGTTTATTAACAAAGATTCGTTAACTTAAAGACGTGTGTATCGGACTGATTGTGAGCCATAGCAACGCGTTGGGGGGAGGGGCACCCCTAGTCCTCTATATATAAATATAAATAATAAAAGAGAAGAAGAAATATAAATTAGCTAATAAAGGAATAAAATAATAATAATAATAATACAAAGAATCAAAATATTAGCCATCAGTTGCTGGTACAGTTTTACGTGGTTAACATTCGCACGCACATAAAAAGAGTGTTATATCTAATAATCTAAGTTCCTAAGAGAGTCTCTCTAATTACATATTGTTAAATTAATATTAGAAATCAGTTTTACAAGGCTCCTTTATTATTATTACTATTATTATTATTATTTTATTTTACTTTTTTTTTTGTTTAGAAGACACATTCTTCACTCCTCGCGAGCTTTATTATTCCACCACGAACAAGCGGATTATATAAAGGAAATATATATATATATGTACGAATGCGTTTTATATATACTCGTATATGTACCTATGTATATTTTATGTGCTGTTAATACGAATTGTCTAAATGATGTACGATCATCACCAGGTGTGAAAAAAAGGACTAGATTCAAAAATGTACGAGGAACTCGATTCGAACGATTATTTTAATCAAACCAAATAAATATCTTTTTTTCTTTTCTCATTTTTTTTTTTTTTTTTAAAA
>NW_015148973.1:552725-613839 GCF_001465965.1 Polistes dominula | reverse complement strand
TTTTTTTGTAAACCAACGATAATAGATATTCCATTGTTTTCTTTCTTTTTCCTTTTCCTTTTTCAAATAAACCCGTTTAAATTTTATATCTCGTACAAATTGTTTCTAATTGAATATTTCCTATCATCATTTCTATCACTATTAATTGTCAAAGCAGTTTTTTTTTTGTTCTCTTCTTTCCTCTTTCCTCAGATTTTCATTATGAATTATTTGTAATTTTTCTCGTGTTATATAATAGGCAGCATCGTAGCCATCGAAGCATTCTACGTTTAAATTCATTTTAACTCTTTGCAGCACAGAATTTCAGATAATAATAAAATGTTGCATAGAAATTTGATAACGTTTTAAATTCAATAAAATGTGTATATATATTTTTTAATAATAAAGGTATTACATAATGTAAAAACATTCATAACCAATTGCTTTGAGTAAATAAGCATTTGCTATTGCTATTGCAATAATATTTCGAGGTGGGACTTAAAATGTCTCACCGTGCATTACGATGTACCAAAAAGGTGAGAAACTTTTAATCCCACCGTGCCCCAAAGAGTTAATAGTGTGCGATGGACGAAGATGTAAACAAACAAATATGAACAAAATCGTCTATAAACGCGTGGCACCCAGAATTTCTCTTTTTAACAAAAGATTATTAAATCGTTAATTATATTAGAAGACTATTAAATTGACGACCTGAATTAGGATTAATTATAATAATAATAATTAATATAATTAACTAATCGAAAAAATTAGTTATCTTAAGGAACCAGCCTTAAGACCTTGCTGAAATTCGCGAAATGATTACGTGAATTGTTGTAGTATTTTTTTTTTGGTTTTTTTTTTTTTATGTTTTATTTTTTTTTAAATACTCTCACGTGCGAGAGAAAGAGAGAGAAAGAGAGAGACTCGCAATGACGTATCGACGTAAAATGAACGAACGAAATTACGCTTAATATGGTAACGAGCGATTATTATTTTATTTCTATGTGTTTCTATGCACTAACGAATAGAAAAGCAAACTAATCAAAACCCTTTTCGATATCAAGGACTAGAAGGATCCTTTAGTAAACGTACCAGAGGATTCAGTTTACCTTCCTCGGAGTTTCTGTACTCTTCCAGAAGCTGCGAAACGAAATAAACAGTATTTGATTATTTACGTGAGATTTTCTTAATCCTAATAATCGTATTTACTGTGATTAGAAATAAAATACTATTTAGTATTTAAGATTAGAAATTATCTAATAAGAGGAACAAAATTATGAAAAACGAACGTAAGTAAAATGTTGTAACATGGATTAAAATTAATGTTAACACCAAAATGAACGCTAATCTAATTAAAAAAACAAAAAACAAAAAAAATATAATAAAAGTAAAAATAAATGCAACGCGTAAAATATGAGAAGACACGTGTATGCATGAATAAAGAATAAAAACAAGAAAAATACGATTGAACTGAATAAATATACATATATATATTGAATCGCTTACCTGATAAGATAATTCACAAGATAAAATTGCCTTAGCCTCCGGATTGCAATGTGTAGCTGCCAGTAATGCGGGTAATGTGTATGGCGTTAACCTTGGATCGCCATAAAATGGGAAGGGTAATGTACAAAATTGTTGGAGAACGCTTGGTCCAGCACCGGCCGATTGGAGGATCAACTGCAACGATTATAAACAAACCAAAAAAAAAAAAGTGTAAAGATTTAACATAACGATATACTTGTAAATCGTGTCTTTTTCGCTGGTTGTCGTAATTAAGTTCGTTGAAGAAACTTGCAAATGACCCGTATCATAATAACGAACAACAAAACTAATACGAAATCGATCTATGATATAGTAATTAATATGATGCAACTAATACATAAATAATCGTGGGAAATAAGAAACGCCTAAGGAGTTTACCAACCAGGTGTCACGGAAGCTAAAAAAAAAAAATAAAAGAGCTATACTAACTAAACCCCTAAGACATCTGCGAGTTCTTGACTTGTCTTTGAAGGAAAACAAATTACTTGGAAAAAGCACCTGCAGAATAGAATTCTTCTATAGGAAGTACCCACATCGCTTGTTTACATTTGTTCAAGTACGTTAAAAGTACAAAGTCGTTTTTTATTCTCTAAACGGTTCGATAGATTTGCTCGGGATATTTATTTCCAATTAATTATTAATCAATATTTGAAATATTTGTGGAAAATGATGCGTAGGATGAACAGGATGCGTAGAATTGAAATAGGAAATAAAAAAGAAGTACGGGTCGGTAATAAAAGAAAAAGAAAGAAAGAAAGAAAGAAAGACGGAGGGCTTTCTTCGGTGGCGTCACCCGTTACATTTGCCGTGAAATGCAGTGCACGGTGTTGAACATGGGTGCCGGAGAGAGAAAGAGGAAGAAGCTGTTAGACACAACACACTCAGCGGACCTCCCATCAATATAGGAGCGAATGCCGTTAAGATATATTTACTACGTTCCATTCCATACGTCAGGAGCGTGCGCTCTTGCACGCGTATACAGATACGCATACAGATACGCATACAGATACGCGTACAGTAACAGCAGCAGCAGCAGCAGATATAGACAGATAAATACATAGAAAAGAGGCGTGTGCATCGATCCAACATCCATGAACGTTCCCGCATCGGGATGTAACGTTGAGTGCATCGCCGACGTTGCACATTCGTCTTTCGCCGAGTCTTTCGGCTCTTTTTAAGACGTCGCTACCACCCCTCTTCAACTTCTACATCCCCATCCCTATCTTTTTCTTCTTTTTCCTCTTATTCTTTCTCTCCCTCGGCAAACTAACGGCCCTACCAATCGAGAAAACTCCTCCAAGTGGTGGTAGTAGTACGCGAGAAACGAAACACTTTTAAGCTCCTATACGAAACATCTGCGAGAAGAAACTCTAACCGCTTCTTCATCTTCATCTTCATCATCTTCCCTTCTCCTTCTTCTTCCTTTTCTTGTTTTTCTTCTTATTTCTTCCTTTTTACTTCGTTCAGGCGCGCGTGCCAACTCGGAAAAGTCTCTTTCTTTATCGAGTGAAAGTATTTGCTGTTTCTAACGGAACGTCGAACACTATTTTCTTCCCACTCGACCAAATTTCCTTCCCATAGATACATAGATACATTTTTTCTAAATAATTTATTTATCAATTGAACTTGTATATTATTTGATTTCTCAAGCAAAGATAAATTCAATCGACTAAGTTAACAGTTTGTTGTATCGATTAATTCGATATAAACGTAAATAAGAGTTACAAACAAGATTGTTTGGAATGAAGTCATTCTAAGTGGTTTATGTAATTCAGACAACGCATCCTTCAGTATCTTTTTACACGAATGCCACTACGACTTACCCTCTCTCTCTCTTTTTCTCTTCTTTATTCCGTACGAAACGAAAATAAACCGGGTGGTAATTTACGTAAGGTACTGTTTTTCTCTTTCTTCTACAATAAATTCAATAGAAAAGCAACGTGGTAATTAACTTTGTCTCGTCGATTTTTATCAATCCAAAAACAATAAAAAATAATTCACAGTGTTTTTAATTAGCTCGTATAAAAATTTAAAAATATATTCTAATTGATGTCGACAAATTTGCATTCCGATTGCCGATTCCGATCTACATTTATGTCTTCTAGTCTTTTAAAGAATTTGTTGACGGGACTTTTGTAGGTAACGGTCAAAAGAAGATCTAAGATGGTGCAACAAGGTATGACAATATTGTAGAAAAATGTTGGTCTATTGGGAAGAGAGAAAATTCCGACAGTCTGGCGCCATTTAGGTACTGGCGTCATAACGTCCCTTTTTTTTTTCTGCGTAGCTATCGAGAGGAACATTTTTCGAGATATCGAGACTTCGAAGACCTACACCTTCTTTTCTTTTTTCTTTCTATGCTCGGAAGGAACCGCGCGGCATTCGAGCTATGTTTTGAGGATATCGGAGGAATGGCCACCTAAGATTAGAAGTAGTACCAAGCATCTCGGCAACTTCCAAACACCAAAGTGCATTCATTCTACTCTTCTACTCTTTTACTCTTCTACTCTTCTAATCTTTCTCTCACTCTCTGTCGTCTATCCATCTTCCTTTTTCAAGGAACCTGAAAATTCTACCTACCATGAGCCTAATTGTTTTCGCTTTCATGGCCTTTTTTTTCCTTTTTTTTTTTCTTTTTCTCTTGCCCCTATCTAAAGCAAGTTGCCTATACGCCACAGCTGAATACTCTCCGACAACACGTGTTTCTTAGTAATTAACCCTCCAATACAAACGTCTTACTTGTGTTCGTATCGCATTTATCAAAATATTCTCTTTTATATCCAAATGTATTTGTGTGTTTTATTACCTGATTTTCCGAATTGTTAACAGCAAAATATCCAAGAACCGTGAACAATTCCGATAGGATGTAAGTACCGCTGGTGTTCAGGCTGCTAATTGTACCGGAACTTGATTTTTCTGTAAGCGGATCTCGAGATAGACGGGTTATCACTTGACTCGTTATCAATCGCCACTGCAGGCTCGTTCCTTCTGATCCTAGAAGATTCTAAACAAAAGGAAAATCAACAAATATAGAAATATACCATAGAAAAAAAAAGAGAAAAAAAGAAAAATCAACAAATATTTGGAGCGATCGTTTAATCACGGAGAGACGAAGGAACACGACACGATGTCTGAGTAGAGCAAAGAGAATGGATAATAAACGTTGGTTTTTCGGCAAATGCACGATGGGAGAGAGATGGCCCACTACTCTTAGGGATAATCGACGAGATATCCCGTGGGACAAAACGGTGCCGTGCAAGGTTGGCAGCCAGCACGCGGTCCTATCCTACGGGACCATCGGCTAGCCCCTGATGCTTTTTATGGTTGATGGGGAGAGGAGGAGGAGRAGGTGGAGGAGGAGATAGGTAGGGCGCGAGGTGCCGTTTCGATTCAATTGGTGGTCTCATCGTAGCGAACTTCACGGGAGGGCTTTCTTTCTTGACAGCTGAACCCCACGATACACGATATCTCCATCGAGAGTCCGACGTACATATCTACAACTCTATAAATATGTGTGTATGCGCGTGCGCGTGCATCTAATGACAGGACCCTTTGTGAACCGAGACAAGAACAACAGCCGCGCCAGGAGACTTTGATTTTCTTTTACGATCGATGCTTTTATTCGCGATCAAACAACATTTTTTTTTTTTTTAAATATATATTACGTTATAAAATAATAAAAGCGTTGAAAATAATTTTGCTATAAGTTGAACGAGTCCTGAACGAATTTGAAGATAATAAAGAAAGAAGGAAGGAAAGAAAGAAAGGATGGGTAGGAAAGGGCTCACTAAAAGACCTTTGTCCTCTCTCGGTCGATCGAACGACAGCTTTCTCTCGGCACCTAATTACTTGAGTGAACGTGGACGAGGCGCCTAAAAGAATACGTTCTACTCTATTCCAAGCTCGAACAAGTTAGTCACCCATTTTCCTTTCTATTTTATCTGACTTCTCTTCTTTTAGGTAATCCCTTAAGTATATATTCACCTAACTCTTCGAAGATAACGCGTTAAATATCTTTTCTCTTCTTTCCAAATGGAATACTATACCTTATTTTGTTTCTTTGTTAAAAATAGTATTAAATAAAAAAAGAATATAATATAAAGTTACTTGTATGCAACTTACCTGGAACCTTTGAAGATCGAGTTCAGCGAAAGCCTTGAGCAATCCGAGTCCACGAACGATCAACATTCTCGTAGCAATCGAAGGCATCGTTTGATTCGGCGTAGGCGAAGATCCTTTTTGATTAACCGTGTTCAATGCGACTGCTGCATAAAGAGCACCGATCGCACCAGCTGCCTCGGACGTAAACAAACTCGAAATGAGATGACTCTCCGTACTCGTCGTTTGTTCATTATTCTCGTTACTATTATTATTACTACTGTTATTATTATTATTATTATTGCCGCTGCTACCAGCACTATGAACGATAAGATTGTCGGGATTGCTCGTCGAACGTTTCAAATGATAACAAATACGCGATAAAAGATCGAACGAGGCTAACAACAAAGGTGATTCGTGTTCTTGGTCCAAAAAAAAATCCGCCTCGATGAGAGCACGAGCGTGAAGTGCAACTTTATCGATAAGACCACCTGCTACCAAATATCTGTAACAAAAATAAAAATAATTTTTTTTTTTATAGTAATTCTTCTGAACGCGCTTAAGAGAATCTGACTTGCTATCCTACGGTTGGGCCCACAAAGTACACAATGTGGTAGCAGTAAAGTGTGCATATGGGTAGGAAAGAAGGAAAAAAACAGTGTATTGCTTACAGAACAGCATGTGTGACGGTGTAACACGAGAGGATTATAACATCAGCGAACTATAAAGAGCAAGGAGGGTGGGGAAGAGATGACCATATCTGTAGATATACCAGAGAGAAAGAAAAAGATAACCATATTTCTCTGTCTCTACGTGTAAGAGAAAGAGGGCTTGAACATTGTCAGCACGCGATGCTCATTCTATCGGGTTGTTTTATATGTTTTCTTTTTTTTCTTCGTAGGCAACCCCATATCCCCACCACTTTACACTCGTGTGCCCCTACAAAGTAGAGTGTGCCTCGTTGTCGAGGGGTGTGTGGCTGTCAGTGCGTATTATCGCCACCCCTAATGCTTCTATGCACAGATACTAACCAAACCTTAACACATACGTACGCGTCTAAATGCATGTATACGTAGATGCCAATGGCTATTGGAATATACAATAGGACACAAGTGCATCGTAGTTGTTTGTGTTGTGTGTATGTGTGCGCTGCTGCCGTAGGCCCAACTGTCGCGTCTAATCATAACTAGCTGGAAGCTAATCCTATGCGAAAATGTCTACGCGTGGGTGTATACGTTGCTATGGAACTATATGACGCGACAAACTCCCATACTTTTTCTAGGTTGAAAGTCCTGTCACGTGGCACGAGCCAAGGATCCAACGATCATTTTGATAGGGCTATTATTTACGGACGTTTTCACTTTATTTCTCTAACGTTATTTGTGAAAAGTTGTCACAAATTAATACAATTAGTTAATAAAAATTATTCGATACAATTTGTGTTTATCGTCGGAGAAAAAAGTAACGACTTGTGTTATCGTCGCATAATTCGTCGATAAATTTGAAGGGCGAGATAAATCCTTCCTAAGCACGGCCACACGTCTGCCAAAGAGAAACGAGGCGAAAGAAGAGAAGAAAAAGACTACGAAAGGGAAAGGGAAATACGTACAATGAGCGAACGAGTGTCGATCGCGTAGGGATCAAGTAAATTCGCTAATAAAATGCGTTGGGATGCGCTGCTTTACCATGTGGATTAGGATTTACTCCAAATTATACTTATATACTTGGGTTATATTCCTATATTTGCCAATGCGAGACTTACAAGATTACATTTGGTGATCCTCTAACCCATAATAACACGAATAATATAGAAAAAGAAATGGCATTTTTGGTCAATTGATTGAACAATTTCTAACTAACATTTTTCTCTATTTTTTTTTCTGTTTTTATTTCTTTTTTTTTTTTTACATTTATTTTTGATGCTCTTCTACACCATTTTTTGGTGTTTGATGGTATTGAATAATTGCTTGCATTCATATAAAATAAATGTATTTAACACTTTGTTCGTTTGTAGTATAGAAAAAACACGTGATGTAGAAAAACGCAGGCAGGCAGGCAGGCAGGCACCTTTGTTTTTGATTTTGTATGAAACTAAAGAACGATTCGTTGGAGATATCGATCCTATTTCATAGTAGTTAGTTGGAAAAAGAGAATAAGACAACGTAAGAAGGTAATTTAGTCGAGGACTTAACAGTAAATTAAATTCGCTAGTCGGTAAGCGAGGATCTTTTGGGCGAAGGAGCGAAGCAATTCGAAAAGACCAGGAAGATCCGATCTAGCGATCTTTACGCACGTCCGAACAGGGGCTGAGAGCTTTGAGCAGGGTGCATCATCGCCCTGAGATTGCGATCTATCATTGAATGTTTGCGGGGGGTTCCCAACAAATACATTGAATTTATTTATTACCCCTCCTCCGTTTCCCCGCTTCCATTGCGATGGAAACTTGGATCCCCTCTCTCTCTCTTTCTGGTTTATAGCCGTCATACTCGGTGGTTCCAAGCTAGCAAGCAATCGCTACCCTAGCAGCTCCGTGCCATTAGCTAACCATATGATTATTTCATAGCTAGCTTGCAAGGGTGCATATCTTTATGTTACTTCACGCAGGAGGGGGCGTTTCTACTCCTTCTCTTTCTATTTTCTTTCTCTTTCCTTTCTCCATTGCTCCTACTACTCCTGCTGACTGAGTAGCTTATACGATTTGCTGTTAGCCTACCGACATACGTGAATGCACTTGGATGGCTGAAAAAGGCTGCCAAGGTGGCCAATCGTATTCCACTAACAAGATTTACTTCTTGCCTTATTCTACATTCTTGTTTTTCTTGCTTTTTTTTTCTTCTTGCTTTTTTTTTCTCTCTCCTAAAAACAAGGCATTATTTTTCGTCTGACGAATAATAGTAAAAGATGACTATCCATCTCTCGCGAAGTATAATATCAATCGAGAGAAGAGAAGAGTAGTATCCTTTTCTTTTCTTTTCTTCCCTCGGAAAATTTGCCCATGCGATATGTTTGCCTAACGAAATTACGAAATGCGTGAAAGTGACAACCGTATGACGGTCGAGAGTTAAGGAAGAAAAATCGTACAAAGAGATGCGCGGTTCGCTTAACAGGATTTTCCGAGTCAACGTTCCCTTGGAATTTGCTAAAGAAGGAAGATAAATAATAAGAAAAAAAAAAAAAAAAAAGAAAAAAAGAAAAAAACCAAAAGAAAACGTCGAAACGTTTAACGTATGAAATGACTGGCGATATTTTGGAATCGTTGATAAAAAACCACAAAAACCGCGCGCACGCATGCACGCGTACGTACGCGGCGTTCGTCCGGTTCTTTACCAAATTTCGCTCAACTCCCCGATGATAATCGGGGAAAGGGGATGAAAAGCTTTGCAACAGGATTTTATTCGCAAACATTCGCCAACAAAGTAGAATATGATAAATAAGAGATGATGCGCGTTGTTGAAAACGAACACATTCGGAAGCCATTTAAACATTACGCGGGATTATCCGACGGGAATAAATGATGTCGTGAAAGCATCCTATGAATTTTACAAATATATATTTATACCTATATACTTACACAAACACACACACACACACAATATAAAAATAAAAATACAATAAACAAAAAAAAAAAAGGAAATAAACCAACAGAGAGAAAATTGACTCGTGAATACTTAATGCGACTTATGCATCCGCGTATTTACGAAAATACTAGAAGGAGGAGGAGGAGGAGGAGAAGGAGGAGGAGGAGGAGGAGGAGGAGGAGGAGGAGGAGGAGGAGCGGGGAATAGTTTGATTTATATAATAAAAAAAAAAAAAAAAAAATAAAGCAACACAAACGAAGCGCGCGCAAATAATGGAAGGAGAGAAGAATTTGGTTAAACGCGAAAAATAGGAGAAACAGGTAAAAATTTCTACAACAAACGACACGGGAAATTTGCAATCGGTCGATCGATTATCCTCGCACACAGTAGCGGCGTATCCGAACCCATCGTCGTCGTTCTTCCACGAGTGACAGCGACGGCACACTTGTTACAATATTTACAGAGTCGTCCCTAGATCTCCACCCCTGAAACCGAATCCCCGGCTGCCATTGACAAGTGTCTCCTGTTCCTAAATTTTACCATTTCCCCCCACCCCTCCTTCTTCTTCCTCCTCTCTTCTCCTCTCTTTTTCTCTTTTTTTCTCGGCATCCATCCAACCACGATTATAAGAGAGACAGACAGAAAGAGAGAGAGAGAGAGAGAAAGAGAGAGAAATTTGTACAGAAAATACACGAATCATATATGACTTGCGTACACTAGTCAACTCTATACGAAAATTGTAACTCAGCAAATTCGATAGGTAAATTATTTCCTCGCGTATCGAATTTATAGGATTATCGCGATATATGAAAAATAAATTTGATGAAATTGCAGTAGTAGTATCTCGTTGTTCTACCAACGACGACGATGTACGACGACGACGACGACGATTACGACGATTACGACGAATTTCATTGAAAATTTCACAATGCTACGCGAGTGATTTTAACGATTAACAATTACCTTCGTGTATACGCAGAGAACACTACGTTATAATATAATATGTACGTTACGTTAAATGATCAATAAAGTAGAAAGAGAGAAAGAGATGTATGTAAAAATCATATTGGTAATGACGGTTCATTATATTCTGTTCTCCAAAGTGAAACATCTCTTTCTCTCGCACTTTGAAGTTTCATTTCTTTTTTTTTTTTTTGTGCTATTTCGAAAGGTAATTACCATGAAGAATGAAGGTATAATAATTATCCTTGTTCAAGGCTAACACATTCAAGCGCAACTTCTCTCTCTCTTTCTCTTTTTCATTGAACTTGTTGGTACGCACTTTATTAGCTTCTTCTCTCGGCGTGCATCCACGAGTTTACATTAAAAAGCAATGAAAAAGAGAGAGAGAGAGAAAGAGAGAAATAAAGTCCGTGAAACAAGGTCAAATGGCCGAGGCCTTCGTCGAATTGGTAATGTATTATAATCCCGTACTCTAACATCCAGCAACTCAGGATATTGCTACTCCGAGCTCGTTGACGCGTAATGCATTCACGCTGGGATTTCGGTAGCCCGAGGGATGGATGCGAGGAGTCAATGCTACTGCTGCTACTGCTGCTGCTTCTGGTGGGGGCAGATGAACCATAGAAGAGGAAAAAAAAATAGAAGAAAAAAATAGAGAAAAAAAAGCAGAGAGAGAGAGAGAGAGAGAGAGAGAGATTCAACCCGTTTCTCGATTCGATAGACATATCCTCGTTAAAATGCCACTAAAAGTAAGATAAAAATCAATATCAAACAATTTCCAATGATTTTCCATATAACACGCGTATACGTGTGTATACAGGGTGGCTCATTTTAAACGATATTGCCATATATATATATATATATATATATATATATATATATCACCAATTTTGTTCAGTTATTTTTGTTTTTCCTTTTTACCTGTCGGTGGTTCGAATCGTTGAATATTTTGTGATATTGGTATACATTGTTAAACTTCAAGGCGCCATAATACGATGAAATATCGATGAGAAAGTAACACCGCGAGTTCTATCGTTCTATATTCGTATTAATATTTCTCCATAAACTTTTGTTCGATTTAAAATTGTTACTAATTTGGTATTTTGACAAGTCACGTTGTTATCTAGTTGAAATACGCGTTACAATTTAGCGCTTGGAAACTTAGTAGCAAGTATTGTCGGAAAAATCAATTGATCAAATGAATACGATCGAAGATATTCGGTGATACCGTTTACGATGAGACATCCTGTATATAGTTGTATACATATTTTAGTTCGTTGTTATTTTTTTTTCTTTCCACTAGGAATGAATATTCTCCTCTAATTAATATCGTCCGTCGGTCCGAATATTCTTGATACGAGTGTTCGCCTTTTGAACGAACAGAACGAATGGAAGGAAGGGGGATGGATATCATCGATATAGTCTGAATGTTTATTTTACAAATATTTGTTGAAAGATTAGCAAATATACGTCGTATATACATAGACCTAACGAAATGCATCCTCCTCTATTCCGGTTGTGCATTGATAAAACGATAATCTAACGTTGTTTGCACTGCTAAATAAATTCTTCTTCTACTGTGTCTCGACGTTAATAATTTGCGATAATAATCGATCGCGATTGAATACTTTTCTATTCGCAAAAATGAAAAGGATAAACTTCAATGTTGAACATTATTATCCTAATTAACAACAGCTGACATATTTCAAAGCAATGATCGTTCCTCGATATATATTTTCTCTTCTTTTAATTTATTTTTTATTTATTCAGGTAGATAAATGTTCCACTCTTTCGAACAAATAGGTGATGGGAACAAAAGCTTAACAATAGATTTCTTTTCGCGACATTTAAGGTTCGGTCTATCAAGGAGGAGTATTATGGCAGGATAATAGACAACGTCGAAGTTTGCCACTTAGCAGAATGGGAACAGGAACAGCCGTGCTGCCTATTCCTACTCACGACCCTCTACTATTACTCTATCTATCTATCCCGCCTGATCAAATACTCTCCTCCAATCCCACAGTTCCCATTACTCTGTTGCCACTCTCTCGTCATTACTGTCACTGACACCGTCGAATCATTCTGCAAAGATTTTCATTTACATTTCGATTACTTCTTCTTTAAAAATTAAACAAGATATTGTGTTTTACGTAGGAGAGAAGAATTAGAAAACAATTTGAAGTTCGAAGAAGGAATGAATCATTGACCCATAACACCAGGCTGATTTCAGACAGCTGATAGAACTGAACGAACTTTTAAAGCATCTGCTTGTTCGACTTCCAAAATAAAACTACTGGTCGAAAGTAATGTCTACATATTCTAAAAGCATTACGAAGCAAAGTAGAGGTTAAATTGCGATGGGGGAATCTCAACGATGAAAGAAAGAAAAGGATGTGCATCTTTTTCCGTTTATTTGGCAACACTTGAAAAATCTAAGCCAAAGATTTTGGAATCGATAAATCTAATCGATAAAAATGATAACGAATGTTGCAACAAAAAAAGCAAAGAAAAGGCAAAGAAAGAATGAAAACGCGTAGTAGTAGTAGTAGTAGTAGTAGTAGTAGTAGTAGTAGTTCGCCGATAGTCAGATATAGAAATTCGGAGGATGAGTCGCGAAGGGGTAGGTAGGACGAGAGTTTAGGAGGGTGAATTCGGACGTGGAAAGAGGGAAAGTCCATTAGCAGATTACGTACCCAACCCGACTCTCGCTCATTCACCCTCGCGATGTTTTTCCTCGTCCGAAGCCTCCCCTTCTTTCGGAAAGAAGCCCTCTTTCTCTTTTGACCGCCAACGATTTCACCCTCTTTCTTCTTCCTGTTCGTTTTTAGACTCATCTCCACACCCCCAACTTTCTATCTCACCTTCCTCCCCCCGTTTTCTTCCTTACCGTCATAGGCCGCACCTATAACGTCGTAAGCTTTCGATGGCAGGGCAGGCAGGCAGGCAGGCAGGCAGGCAGGTGTGCCAACAACGTCTTTCGGATCTTAGTGAATTTATTTTGATTTCAATTCTTAAAATAATAATTAATAAAAAATACACACATATTCAAAGGGGGGGGGGGGAGAGTAACTATTTTTATTAACTCTATCAAAGAAATAATCGCGAATAAGGAGGCAACTATACGAAAAGAAAATAATCATTTTTTTCTGTCAACTCTCACGCGTACGTTTATTCATCGAATCGATATGTCGAAAGTAATGCGAGGGTTAAAAAAAAAAAACTATAAAAGACAAAGAAGAAAGGGAGAAAGGGTAGATAAAAAGAGAGAAGAGCTCGCACGGAGAAGAAGAACTTTGGAAATACCCAAGGGAAAATGCTCGGTTGGAAGTTTTGCAGCGTGCCCACCACAAAAGCACTCGCTCGCTTACTCGCTCGCTCTCGTTGCCCTTTACCTTATCAAGAATGAGAGGGAGAGATGGACAAAAAAAAAATGAAAATAAAAATGAAGAAGGCTCTTTAGAAGTACGAAACGAAATTATCAGATCAAACAGAAGCGACGTTATATTAATAAAATAGATTTTCCCGTTCCTCCTTTTCTTCCTCTCCGTAATACAGAAAGAGAAAGAGAGAGAGAGAGAGGGAGAGGGAGGGAGAGTTAAAGGGTGGAGAAAGAGGGAGGAAAAGGGGGTTGGTTTCGAAGGAAAGAGCTGCCATCTCGACGTAATTTAGTTTGAGGAACGTACCTTCCGATTTAATCAGGTTGCACTAATAAAACGTACTTTTATCATTTTCCTAATAAGTCAAACGTGATACGTAACGATAAAGAGAGAAAGAGAGAGAGGGAAAATGGCACATGCTAAGAAAAATTATTACAAAAGCGTGCTGTAAATATCAACACACTTTCATCAAAGTCAATCTTTCTCTTAAGTGGGATGCATCGCAAAATCGATTTATCCAAAGTTGAAAATTTCACGTGGCTTCCGCCCCGTACGGTACAGGTAAGTAAGAAGAAGGCACGGCATGGCACGGCACGCGTTCTCGGATAAAATTAGTGACTTTCTTGAAAGTATATAAGAGAAGTAAAGTAGAAAAGGGAAGTGGAGAAGAAGAAGAAGAAGAAGAAGACTCTTCCTTTCGTCGTACTCCATAATCAAGTCGGCAATTATTCGACTGATCCAACGAGGATTAAAACTTGCGTCGGTCGATTTCACGAAAGGAGACGAGAAAGGTAAGAGTGAACCACGACGAAAGTTCAACTACTCGTTTGGGATTAACGATTAAGAGTATTTGTACAGATTGATTTTTCTATGAACCCTCTTTCTCTCTCTCTCTCTCTCTCTCTCTCTCTCTCTGTCTCTCTTAAACAATTACCTTCGAGGATTGCTACTTGAGCTTCGATTATCATCGTCCAAGAGATTCCCTTCATTGATTCTTCATTGGTACTTAGGTAAAATTTTGAAACGAATCTTTAATTAATACGCGACAACCTTTTATAATATCCATAGAAAAGATCCTAGCAACAACTTTTACAATAAATAAAAAGAGGAAGGGGACAGGGGAGGGGAGGGGGGCACTTTGAAACATACAACAAAGGAAAAGGAAAATATTCTCAATATGCAGAAACACAAGAAGAAGAAGAAGAAGAAGAAGAAAAATAAAAAAAAAAAGGCGCTCTTTGTGGGAAGGGAAGAATAATTTAAAAATTGTGCTATTTTGAGTGCATCGCGCGGTTGCATTTATGCAACTCCGTACCTGTGCTAACGTAAAAGGAACAACAAAAGGGAAAAGAGTAGTAGTACGCACTTTAGCAGCGACTTACTACTCGGGAGTTCTCGCTTTGTGGAAGAGCGCGACTTTACGACAAAAGAGCCATTTACCGTTTGCCGGTGATAAAAATGGAGAAGTGGAAGAAAAGAAGAGAGAAAGAGAATGTAAACAAGAAGAAAAGAAAAAAAAAAGAAAAAAAAAGAGAGAAAGAAAGAGAAGAAGAAGAAGAAGAAGAAGAAATAATTCCTCGGAGAGGTGCCATCATCACCATTACCATTACCAGTAGTATATATATATAGAGAGAGAAAGAGAGAGTTCTCTTTAATCATAGATCTCGCGGATAGGTGCAAACAAAACGCGGATAAGCAGCGTCGATCGGTGTGCATATATGCTTTATTATCTTTACTTTATCTTTCAACAACGCATCTGTTATTTTATGAACCCCCGATTCTCGACTCCTAGGTACATCATATCCACTCGTACGAGTTGCGATAGTACATACCACCTATCTAATAAGTCAGTAAAGTTTGTCAAACGATTTGTCTCTTTTTATTTATTCACAAGTACAAATGTTCCTTTCCTAAATTTTCTCGATCATCGATTATAATACTTATACTAATAAACACGAATGAATCAAAGTCTCATTTATACATATAAGAAACAAAATGAAGAAAAGGATTGAAATTGTAATGGATGAACGAGACGGGAGGGAAACGTTACAATCGTTCGAATAAATAGCAACAGCAAAACGCGTGTGCACATATACACGGTGCACACAACGACTACGACGACGATGATCGTACGAAATGATCGATCGTCCTTAGACATCTGCTACTACTTACATTGAAAAAAAGCAAAGTAAAAGAAAGAAAGAAAAAATAATAATAATAAAAAAGAAAGAGAGAAAGAGAGATAGGAGCGAAAAAGCGAGGTCCGAGAACGCGCGCTGAGTAAAAATCGTGACGAGGCCTTTCTTACATCGGCAGGAAATTAATCATAATAATCCTGGTTGCGCCGTACTAACGTTAACGTTACAACGCCAACTCGACGATAATTTTGATCGCACCTTCGTCATTCATTATGTACCTATGTATATACGAGCTAGTGTATACGTACACGCATACATACATATCGCATATAATACGTGTTGGCAGCGTTAATTCGTTCAATAATCAACTAATCCCTCAAATAATTATACTGACCTGTTTAAATATGAAATAAGGCACAATTAAATACTTTAATTAAGTAATATATGAATTTACAAGAAACTATTAGTTAAGGTACGAAGTGGAAATTTGATCCGTAGATTAGATTCGATAGAACAGCACCACGATTAACGAAATATAAATTGTCAATATAAAAAAAAAAAAAAAAAGAAAGAGAGAGAGAGAAGAATGGATAATTACGATTGTATTATATTATTGTAATTCGACGAGTTTTTTTTTTTAAATAAATAACGTCAATGATAAGACATTCGTAGGATTTTTTTTTAGTTCCTGTACTGGTCGAACTGCGGCGCCACTTTACGGATAGATTTGGAACATTTATATAATATATATTATATAAATATTTTCATACTATATATATATATATGTACTCTAAATCGAAATAAAAGATATAAAAATAAGTAAACATTTATGCAACTGTAAGAGAAAAACATTTATAAAATCTTTAGAACCTTCGCAGGCAGATATATTAAGTACACAGAGTAATATGAACTCAAAGGGTTCAACGACGTTTTGGGGGGTCCAAGAGAAGGAAGTTGACCCAGGTGTATTTCGTCTTGTTGGCAACGATCGGATGATCTCGGAAGACGATTCGAAGGAAAACACAGTTTGCGTTCCGTCAGTGTTTTTCACTCGCGGTATTAGGTTCGACCGGTATAAGACAGTGTTCGTTCATCTATTTTTTCACCAAGGGTGGTCTTTCGTCAACGTTGAAAAGCTCCTCGTCGACGTTGTCTTCTTCAAAGAAACCCGTCCTCTTCTTTTTCCTTTTGTTTTTTTCTTTTTAACGCGAGAAAATTCACGCGAGACGTATAAATAAAATGAATCTTTCAAAATGAACGACAAACGAACGAACGAACGAACACGAAAACGAATACATCGAGAAAATTCGTTAACAAAAAAAAAAAAAAAAAAAAAAAAAAAAAATAGAAATTATTGTTAATTTAAAAGATAATGAAAATCTTATCACACAAGGTAGAACAAAGTTTTTCAAAGAGAAATAACATTCGTAGGAAAAGACCCTGTATAAAAGGAAACTAAGTTCATCGACTTTGCGAGTACCGTACAAGCTCTCATTCGCTGTGCAAACAGACCCGAACTAATCCCCGTTTATTTCGTCGTCGAATCATTTTTAAATACGAATCTATTTATCCATGCAGAAAAGAGATTTTTCTTCCCATGGAAATATATTTTGATGAGTAAATGTCAAAGTGACATACATACCTTGCATACACAAAATCAAATAACAAACGCACCGAAATTTGCAAGATTTTTCTCGCTTTCGCTTTTACTTTTCATTTAATGACCGCACGAGGAAAAAAATTATGCATTAACCGAGATTATAGTTAAGTCTATTAATAAAAATATCATAACAAGAAAAGAAGGAAGGAAGGAAGGAAAAATACTCAAGTAGTATTCAAAGTTAAATGGCGGTACTTTTAAACGAGCAAAACGCAAATAGTTGGACTTCTCAAAGTGCTTCCGTCGTTTCACGCTTCATTGAACTTACTTCTGTGTTATCTCTTTCTCTCTCTCTCTCTATCTTTCTCGGCTTTCTTAGAAACGATGAAGATAGTAATACGAGAAAAATAAGAATGTATCTATTACAAAAAAAAAAAAAAAAAANCATTGAACTTACTTCTGTGTTATCTCTTTCTCTCTCTCTCTCTATCTTTCTCGGCTTTCTTAGAAACGATGAAGATAGTAATACGAGAAAAATAAGAATGTATCTATTACAAAAAAAAAAAAAAAAAATAATAAGGAAGTGTAAAAAGTTCGAAAGAAACTGAAAGACGATTAGAAGAAACTAGATAGGTAGGCAATGTTCAATGGCGGCCATTTTGGAGAAACGATCGGACCTTCGAAAAAAATCGACTCGACTATTTCCACAACAACGTGTTATTAGTATCGAGACGACACACGATTGCAGTTTCATCGCTGCTAATGCTTGGTAATTATGTAAACCGTCGCGTCCATTACAACGCTTGGTAAGAAATAAAACGCTAGTGTAATTACCGTACGATTAGGTTAACCATTGGAATCGTACTACCGTTGGCAGTAACGATTATTTTGATCGTTCGGTCATTAACTAATAAACTCGAATGACGACACACGACCTCGCGTGATATTCACGAGTAAATTCACTTTTCAATAATCCACGTCTATGATTATTCCATTCGTCGAAATTTTCATCGAACAATTCATTAATATTCATTTCATTTGTTTTTATAATATTTTTAACGAGGAATAACACGTCACGAAGTTCCACGATGATATAACACGAATATCAATATTAAAACACGAGAGAGAGAGAGAGAGAGAGAGAAAGACACTATCCCTAAAAGTAAAAGTACTCCAGATAAAAGGAAATAGTATAAGATTCAAAGGACTCACCCTGCGATATCCTGTACTCGGCTTTGCAACGTTTGCTTCTCGAAGGGCTCTTCGGGGATCAAACTACAAAGCAACTGTGCCACTCCAGAAGCCACGATGCTATTTCCTGTTGAATTACTGATTGTTTCCTGTGCTTGTATGTGGTCATCTAGATCGGTGAGGGTCTGTAACGTGAAAAATTATACTTCTTAGAAATGTTCCAAATATCATGGAACAATTGCAAACAAATTCCGTGATCGATTGGGTGGTCTCTTAGGTTGGTGGTGTACCACGTGGATCACCCGGATGCAGGAGAGAAGGTAAATTCCTGGCACGTTGAGTCATGAATGCCAGACTAGCTTGACCGAACCGATCCTACCGGAGAAACGTATACGGATTTGGAGCTTCTAAATTACGGGCAAGAAAGTCCAAGAGCCTTGATAAGAATGTCGGAGATTGAAATATGGGCGCTAAGAGCTTAGAGACGTCGATTTCTTGTGTCTCGAATAAACTTTAAATGAATCTTTATAAAGAATACAATAAAAAAAAATAAAAAAAACAAGAGGAGAATAGAAAGACTAGAAATCAATCAGTATAGAAAATAATGATTAATAAAATAATATATTATAGAAAGATGCAGATGATCGGTTAATATTTTGTAGAAGCCCATTGTGTGTCGTCCGGTCAAGCGAGTCTCTCGAAGAAAGAAACGGACGAGATAAGGGTCAGAGACCCATCGCATGCGAAAGGTAGCGAAATAATCTCTAAGGAAACATTAAAAAGCGGTTTGACCAGGGCCTTTGACAAATTTAATCCCATCTTGCGTCCACGTAAAATGACTACCAGGAACTGCCGATCTTCTCGGTGAGCGTGAAATCAAATCTCGGCCGGGCCGAACTTTCGGAAATTCACGCATAATGCATGCAAATCGTATTCTCGCGAGTAGATGGAGAAAAAAAAAGTAAAGGGCAAAAAAAAAAAACAGAAAGAGATAGAGAGATAGATAGATAGATAGATAGATAGATGAGAGGTAGACAGTAGTATTAGTAATGGTAGTAGTAGGGGTGTTGGTANGGTTGGTTTAGTTGGAAGTGGGAGAGGAGACATCGCATAAAGAAGCTGTAAGAGAACGAGAATTCTATCTTCTTTCTTTCTTTCTTTCCTTTTTCCCTTTTTCTTTCTTTCTTTTTTTTTTTTCTTTCTTTTTCTTGACGATATGACTTCAACGAAGGAATATTTAAAAGAGTGCTCGAGAGAGAAAGAAAGACGATAATAACGAAAGGAAAGAAGGAAAAAGTATAATACCTATAAGATTTCTTTTCGAAAAAGAAAAAAATCTACAAGATGGAAGATGAAAAAAGGGGAAAAAGAAGAGAGAGAGAGAGAAGGGAGGGGGGGGGTAAGAGTAAAGATTAAGAAACGTAAGATTTACGGAGAGAAATTTTGCAAATTCGTTCGCTCGGACGTACGAAATCAAAGTAGGAAGTCAAAGAAGAGGAAGATTGGAAAGTGTATACACACGCATACGTAGAAACAAACATATCGTATACATATCGTATAAGTCTTCTTGTGTAATGGACCACGTGCCATCATTTTTTCTAGCTCGACTTAATAATAGGTATAGAGCTTAGGGAATTTTCATTTCTATCCTTTCTCTTTCATTGAATATAAAACGATTTGTTCTGTTCTCTCCCTAAAAATTGGAAGTCCGAGTAAATCGAAAGGGCGATCCTCCTACAGTAACGCGCGAACGATAATCAAAAGTTGCACACGGGCATGCCGAACAGCAATAAAGATAAAGTCAAATGTTCGTATAAACTATAAGAACCGAAAAGGAGACCTACGTCGAGTTCGATGCGGACGAGTTTATCGGCAGACGTTTTTTTTACGATTGCGAGAGAGAAAAAAAAGGATCGACATTTTCTCTTTCTCTTTTTTTTTTTATCTTTGCAAGAAAAAGAAAAAAAAGTAACCAAATCATCTTTTCTTTATCATTTTCTGAAGCTAAAACTTTGAATCGAATTGTTTCGCGTGCAACTTGCATACATAAAATGATGCGTACGAAAAATGTCTTATTGATCTACGAAAAAGATAGAAAGAGAGGACCGATAATATGATCTCTCTTTATCGAGAAAAAGAAACGGATGGAGAAGAAGGACAAAAGATTGGTAGGAGGTAAGCATTACAAGTCCTCAAAACGCTACTAGCCCAATGGATGTGACGACAATAGCACCCTTCCTCTTTCTATCTCTCGCAAAGGGAAGAACATGAACAGATTTCAAGTGCATAGGGACGAGAGGATATCCTCGAGAAGGTAACATTTTCCTATACAGATCCATTACGCTTTTCACGTTTCGTGTCGAGTAATTATGTGCTCGAGATTTGCAATTATATGTGTGTATGTGTGTGTGTGTGTGTGTGAAACTTCTCGACACGTATTTAGAAAATAAATAAAGATCAATGATTTTATAGAAGTAAATTAAATCAAATAATAATAATAATAATAATAATAATCAAATGAACAAAGAAGTAAGGAAGTAAAAATAGAGAAGAAGGAGACAAAAGATTAGGCAGACACCTCCAAAAAAAACGGAGCTTGATGAAAGTGGCAGCAAGGAAGAAAGAAGAAAAAGAAGAAGAAGAAGAAGAAGAAGTACCCACGCACATTCTCGTGGAACACGCAGCATTCACGCTCCTTTCACCGTATAACGCGATCTGCTTCACGCGCTCGCGTGAGAAAGGGTGTGTGTGCGTATGCGTGTGTATACGTGACGTCACTAAAAGCTCTCTCTTGCCGCTAATGCATTGCGTTGGAGGAGGTGCCGCTGTCGGAGGACTGGGTGAGGGGTTTCTAAGGGAGAACGGAAAGTTTCCTCTCTCTCTCACTCTTTTACTATGTATGATCTATATATATATATACATATAATATGTGTGTGTATGTTGTGTATATTCTACGGAGCGTGAAGTATAGCCACTGAAATCGCGGCAGTTCGAAACGATTGCCGGTCGATCGAACAAAGGGAGTCCTATCGAAGAGAACTCCCATGCTCGAGAAATGTTAAAGGATTTATGGGAGATGAAGGGATGTTGTTGTAGAATCGTTTTCAATGTTAGACATTTCTCGAACTTGTTGAAATTTTCTTAGATCGTTGCTACGCTCTTTTTTGATACGTCCATGTCTGTACTTTGAATTATAATATGTAATGATTGCTTTAAGAAAATTAGTATAAAAGTATTCAAATTGCATAAAAGTGAAACAACAAGATTTCCATTTAATAAGTGAAAGAAAAAAAAAAAGAAAAAAAGAAAAGAAAAAGAATGTTGAATTCAGCCAAGAGTATATCATTAGGTACACGCGTTGGTAAAATCGCATCGCAGCCACTTAATCCTTATTTTGACAGGTCGGACAGGAGAGACAGGATGACAAGGTAATGCGGCCGTTTTACGTCCGGCGCCGTCGAAAGATGATCCGATGAGATGACAAAAAGAAATAGAACAAAAAATATCTTGAAAAACCGAAAAAATAATCCATCCTTTCGTCTTACTTCAGAGAAAATAAATATATAATGACAACATCTCTCTTCAAAATATTTATAATTCCAATGATCGCAACTACCAATAATATCTAATCGATGATAATTTCAAAAATAATCAAAAGGAAAAAGAGAGAGAGAGAGAACAAATTGGAAAGAAAAAAATCAATCACTCGTTAAGTGGCACGGTACTTTAAAAACTCTACGCTCGAAGAAAAGTGCGAGTTCGTAAAAAGATCGAAATAGAAGGCGTCGTTGAGCTTTTTATTCTCTCTCTCTCTCTCTCTCTCTTTCCCTCTCTTTCTCTCTCTTCTTTTTCCTTAGAGAACATAAAATCTCGGCAAAAGAAAATATAGGTGCCGGTCGTAAACGAGGTCGGGGCTTTCAATGGTGAAAATGTACGATGACATACGCGTGAATGGTGCTTCTGAAAAAGTGCTTTTTTCTACCCCTTGGCTCTCGCGAAAACATTGATTTGATGTTGCCTTCTTGTGGAAAACTTGTATGTAAACAGATGTAGTAACGAGAAAGAGAAAACGACAAAATGAAGAGATAGTAAAAAAAAGATGAACGATGAAATCCGTTAAAACGTTCTGACTATTAACTTTTCAACATTCTTATATTTATTGTTAAAAGATTAACTGAGATAACCGATCGTGAAAAATACTTTTACTATCTTTTGCTATCTACATATGTTCTAGCATATTTTTTATTTTTTTTTTTTTCCATTCTTAACTTACCTCCAAACGTTGTAATAGAAGATCCAAAATCACAAGAACCTTGTTGCTCGACAGAATCATTTCGATGTTGTTTGCATTCCCGCTTATACCGGACTTGTACACTTTGCATAATGAAATTATGCTCCTAAGAAATAAAAATAATTATATTAGAACTTAAAAATATTGAAAAAAAAACAAAACTAATCTATTTAATTTGATTTATACTTACTTGTTAGGTAAACATTGGGAAGAATTTTGAACGTTCAAGCTTAAACTTAATAGATTTGTCAAAATGTCGAATCCGTTCAGTGATCTCAACGCATCTTGATCAAATGGACACTATAGAAAAATCCAATGAAATAATTTGTAAATATACCGTTACATAAAATAAATATAAATTCAAAATGTATTATGAATAACTTACTGATTTTGACAAAGCACGAACAATTTCACCAAAGCAACGTTCCAAAGTAGCTACGGCAATACTGGACCCGGAACTTTTCAAATAATTGTACAATCTATCCAACTCCTTTAAATTTCGTCGGAATTTAACTTTGTTGGTAGACTCGACAACGACCAGAGGAAGACTTTCGTTTTTCTGTGCGTTTTCCCATTCCTGACCGCGAGAAGTTATGCGTTGTTTTATTTTCCTACAACGACGTTTCAAGGCTTTCTGTTTTTCTTTCAATGCTTTATTATCGTTCGAGGTAACATTATTGGACGTTGGTGTTAATACGTCACGTATTTGAGCTATGTTGAATCGTTGTAATTCGTCTCTCGATGGTTCTCTACCGTCGTGTGCGTTACGTACAGCTTCGAGATGAGTTTTTCCTTTCAAATGACTCAGGAGATATACTTCGTTCGTTATCTAAATAAAATAATAATAAAAAATACAAAATCCATATATTACTTCTTTCTTCTAAATATTATTTAGAAATAAAGAAAAAAAATGATAAAAACAACTTACGTTTGTATCACAGAGCGAGCACTGCTTTTGAATGGGATAAGATTTGAGAGTAGGTGGAACTTCTTCCGATCTTAAAATAGACGACTCGACAGCCCTTTGACGAATATGTTCTATATTCTCAACATGCCTTCTAGCTGACTCCTGTTGCTTATGAGCTATCTTTTTTTGTAATTCCTCTTGATTAGCTAATTGAGCCGCGTGAAGGGCTGATAATCTTTCTTCGCGATCTCGAGCCTTTTCTCTCGCAAGTTCCTAAGTATTTAACACATGTTTTTCAAACAATTCGCACAAAATATTAATTTGTGAAAAAAAATGTATTTACCTGACGCTCTTTCACTCTTTCAAGCTGCATTTTTCCAACTCTCTCTTCTCGTTCTCGTCTAGCCTGTTTCATTTTTTGTATACGCAATTGTCTTTCAGCTTCCAATGCTCTTCTACGTTCCTCAGCAGCAGCTTCTTTTGCAGCTTTCTCTTCCTGACGTCTTTGACGTTCTTCTTGTATACCCTGTATAATTTAAAAACGTTACGCAACTACAAGTTCTCTATTTACAAATTCTAAGATTATTCTTGTGATATTAATTAATACCTGCAATCGTTCCTCCTGTTCTTGACACAACGCCATAAAATCATGCCGTTTATTTTGTGCTTCGAGTTCATTGATAAACGCGATTTCTTTTAATTTCGAATCCTCGTCATGAGCTTTCCTTACTATTTCCAACAAATGTTGTGTTCTATTTTCTTCCGCCCTCTTAAGTTTCATCTCCATTCTAATTCTCTTGTCTTCTATCAACTGACTTTTAGCACTTTTTACGTCCTCAACCTTGTTCAATAATTCCCTTAATCTTTGCGACTTCTCCATCAATAATTTTTGACGTTTGTGTTGCGCACACGCTTGTTTCGCTTGATATCTGCGTAAGGTTTCAGGTAAGGATCGTTTTCTGGATGGCGAAGATAACTTTTGATGCAGTTCAAGAGCTCTTCCAGGATGACGTGCTACGAGTGCTTGTAACTGTGCGAGAACGTCAACTCGTTCTGCCCATGACATGCCTTCCAACATATTTTCGTATCTATAAAAACAACGTCGATAAAATCGATAATAGGAAGAATGTAAATAATTAAAGTGTTTCTTTATTCGTACCTATCCTCTAGACTGATATCATCGGAAACAGCATCGATTACTACCGATTGTTCGTCCTCTATCTCGAGAACCATTTCCCCATCAGTTTCATCAGTTTCCGTGTCGATGTCAAATTCGGTAGATTCTAATTCTAAAATTTGCCTTTGTAAAGAAGCCTCTTCATCCGACAACTGTTGCGATCTTTGAGAATCCGCTTCTTCGGTCTTTCTTTCCTCTTCTAAAATAATTCGTTCTCTCTCAGCTTGAGCAGCCATAAACTGCTGTATACGTTTTTCAAGCAACTCTGCGTCACTTTTGAAAATAGCTGCGATCATCGACGTTGAATTAGTGTCGTTTAACGACAATGGAATTTTCATCACATTGCTGTTATCCCAAATAGTTTTATTGACTTTATTACCGTTCAAATTTGATTCTCCTTTGACTTTTTCTACCTCGTTATTTATATTTTTCCCAGCCTTTCCTACCATACACTTTTTCTTATACTTATTTCCATCGGGCGTTAAACAATTCTTTTTGTTTCTTTCAGAAGGACTTTCTATGGATAAGGCTGGTAACGATGTGGCCGTACTTGGTTTATGAAAACGCGTAGACATATTTAAATTGTGAGTACTTCCTCTTCTGTAGCGACTACGAACAGTTTGCCAGCCATCACCTTCGTCTTTCGGTTTAACGTTACTCGTTTGTTTCGTTAATACCTCTACCGAACCGTTCATGTCACTCTCTTGATTTTTTTTCGACAAAATTTCATTACCCTATAAAAAGAAAAAATATTATATATCCATTTTATTAAATAATATAAATGCATGTATTATAAATACCTTTCTTTCTACTTGCTGTGGTCGACGTCTGATTATAACAGATGTTCCTGGTCTGGCTTTATTCGCAGACGATACGGTTCTCTCGCTCAAAGTTGTTTTGCTTCTAATAAATTTCGGTGTTTCTGGTAAATTAGTTGCTTGTTGTTCGTTTGGTCGTCTACGCGATGATACCGTTGAATACGCTGCTTTGTTCGTATTATTTATCTCTTTATTAGAACATTTGCTAATTAATTTATTATCTACTTTGTCAGTATTTATAAATTGTTTATTTGTTTTTTGCTTTATTTTATTATTCGATTCTATCGTATTTTTAGCATTTTTCGAAGCTACCGTTGTATCAATATTTTGCGTTTGTAATTTATTATTATTATTATTAACTTGTATTGTTTTATTATCGACGTTTACATTTTCTAGAATTATTTGACTTTCATTATTGTCTATATTCTGTTTCGTGACTTTGGTATTATTTAATTCTGTATTATTTTTATTAGCTGTTAATGTAATCTCCGATTTACTTCGACTGCAAAGCTTACTATTCGTTTCGTTTTCCTTAATCGTTTTATCCATTGATTCCATGTTTTGATAAATACTTGATTTCGCATTTTTATTATTAATACAAGCTTGCTTATCAATCGATAAATTCGAATCCAATATTTTTAAAGTACTTATATTTTGCGATGAATTTTTACTCTGTTTTCCAACATTTCTAGTATCTGCCTTAATTTTAGAATCGCATCCATCTTCGCTCGTTGATTTATTATCTATTAAACTATTATTTCCATTAGCTTTTGCATTTAATGCAGGCTTTACTAGAACTTTATTAATAGAGCTAGTTTTGGATGCTACAGATCTTTCTTTGTTGGACGATTGATTCACACCTTTCTCTATCACGTTCTTCCTTTTCTCTTTAATATTTGTTGAATTATTTTTAGATACATTGTTCTTATTATCCTTTATTATTTTATGCAATGATTCCTCTTTAATATGATTTATTTTATTGTCCGTAACCATGGGTTTGGTCTCTGATATAATTTGATCAATGGGACTTCTGCAAGTTGATTCCGGTGGGCTTATCCTTTGTAACGGGCTAGTAGATTTTGGAATTATTGTTGAATTCCAGATACGACAAGGTGATGTCTTTCTTACTTCCCATGCTAATGGTGTACGTCTTAATGGTGGTGGTGAATTTTCATATGCCCATTTAACTTTGAACCATTCTATTAAATTATGGAAGTCTTTTGTATAATTTTCCAACACCAAAATAACTTCCTTGCATTCAGAAATATTTTCATCCTCTTCGCATGTTTGATAAATACCATCAACCGCTCTTTGTAAATTTCCAAATAAAAAAGCCCAATAACGAGCTTGTAATTCTAAAATATAAAAACACGTTAATAATAAGAATAAAATAATCAAAGTATTTTACAACATACCAGACTTTTTGTCTCGACCAGTGGAAGCTGATCTAACTCTGGAGGCTGGTTTCATAGATCTCTTCATAGATCCAGATTGAACCACTCTCGGTACACTAGGTGGTTTTCTTGTTACTTTTTCTGTATTACTTGTGCCAACCGGTACATTAAAAGCAATTAGATTTCTAGCTGCACGGCCTTCTTCTTGTATAAGCAATCTGACATCTGCCATTTTTAATCTAATTTATCTACAAATAAATATATAATTAACAAAGAATTTAATGACATTTTTCATTAAAAATCAAGCACATTGAACTTATATCATATTTAATGATTTTTAATAGAAATGTAAATTAAATCGAATTTATTGAAACATATAACCAACATTTTTGTAGAAAGTGAAAAGTCAAAACATGAGGTTATGTAAATAGTAATCAATGCAATATCGTAAAAAACAAATGTAACATTTTAATATCTCTACGAATATACTATTAAACGATAAAAATAACATTTGTAAATGTCAGAAAAATTAAAATCACAGAAATAAAAATTCGTCGTTGGTCAAAACTTTTCACTTGTCAATGTCCAAACGTATGATGTTTACAAAAGAATACACAGTGACTTACCTGCGTAGTAAATAAAGGTGTACACTTTTTAATGACATTAGGTTTAAAGAACTCTTTTACAAGTATATAATATGAACGTCATTCCAATGGTGCTATGCAACATTATTCTATATATCACGTCACATATTCAAACAAACAATCACCATAATAAACCTCACGACTGTTTTTACTTCTACCATTAACTATAATGCACCAATGTTTTCTCGAACAACCTCTGCCATTCGCATTGCATTTTAACGCCATCTGTTTCTAAATACAAATTTTGAATGTAGGTGGCGCGTTGATAGTGATGCACGCTAGTGGCGCCCCGTTGTCGTCGATGGCGGAACGCCTCAGTAGCGCCTCTGTCGTCGGCAGGAACGTATCACGTAAAGTGTCATAAAAGAAAGTTGTCAATTTGGTTCCCCTGATCGGAACGCAGCGCTTCTTCGAGACTAAGAACGATATATCGTGGGGGGTTGGATATCACGCACGCACGGCTGGTAAAAAGACCGAAGCCGATTTTTCGGTCGGCCGGGAGGGAAGCCGACGTCACGAACGGGTAAAGAAAATATTAAACATCGGGAGGAGAAACGATAAGAGGAGAAGGAATAAATATAAAAGAAACAGTTTTAATCTTAATAATAATACGTACAGAAGGAAGAGATAAAAACCATTTAAATAGAGTCTTCTAGAAGAAAGGAAAGCAGAAAAATAAGAAGAAGAGGAAGAGAAGGTGGAGGAGAGGAGGCGAACGAAACTGCCAGATTTGCAGGACCGACAAGTATATATATATATATTTACGGAAAATAAGGATCGTACGTATGACTCGTTACTATCGCGGTTGTTCTTTCTCTCCGCAACCCTTTTAACTTGGTCGTCGTCGCCGTTGCTGTCGCTGCCGCCACCGCCGCCGCCGCCGCCGCCGTCATCGTCGTCGTCGTCGCTTAAAACTTTTCTCACGTAAAACAAGTCTCCAGAGAAGGCTCGAGTTTGATGTGTACCTTTTCTTTTTTTCTCTTTGTTTATGATAGGGCTTGTTGAAAGTTGATAGAATGAAAGATATCGTATATGGAATAAACTAAATATTCCAGAAGTAGCCAAACACGCGTTTAATTATTTTTCTTATTATTCTACAAACGATACGTTTCTCTTCTATCTTTTTATTTCCTCAATTATTTTCGAGCGTTGATCCATAAAAGGTACAGCAGGGTGGTACCAATTTTGTTCTTTTTTATTCTCTTTCTCTCTCTTTCTCTCTCTCTCTCTTTATCTCTTTCTCCTTCTCTTACTTTGACTGTTCTTTGTCAAATCGTAGGACAATCGAATGATACGCGTTTCCCGTGGTCTAACGTGCATAAGCGTCGTTCAACGTGACAAGCTGTCAATGTGCGGCTTTATTCCTCATCGTTATTTCCAAGAGAGTGACACTTTAACCAAAAGTATATTGATTTACATACGTGTGTAGAAACGCGTGACAATGAATCCTTATAATCATATCAACTATGTATTTTATTTCTTTCTTTTTACCTTTTTTTATATAATCATCGATCCTCTTTTGTAGTCAAGGTGATTGTTAAATAATCCATTTCTCCTACATTTACTTATCTTTTTTTTTTTCTCTTTTATATAAATAATTACAAATGCATTAAATAATATTATTTTCCTTTGTTTCTATATTCTGTGTTCTGGTTTCAATCGTCAAGATATTTCACTTAGATTCTAATTTCCTCTACTTTGTAAGAAAGTTGTTGACTAGTTGTCTTTTAACATATCTCTTATTTATTTTTGTTTATAGAATTTTCTAAAATATGGCTGCGCTACCAAGAAGAATTATCAAAGAGACTCAAAGATTAATGCAAGAGCCTGTTCCTGGTATCAGTGCTGTGCCAGATGATACAAATGCTAGATATTTTCATGTCATTGTAACGGGACCTGAAGATTCGCCGTTTGAAGGTGGTTTATTTAAACTTGAGTTGTTCCTACCAGAAGATTATCCGATGTCAGCGCCTAAAGTGAGATTTATAACGAAAATTTATCATCCAAATATCGATAGGTAATTATATCTAATTTATATTGAAAATGTTTGCTTTTAAAAGGTAGTGTTTATTAGAAACATCAGATAAAACAGATTAAGAGACATGTTGAAAAAGATAAAAAAAAAAGCTATGTTTGTTGGAATGCACGATAAGTAATATATTTAATAATTTACGTTTGACTTTAGATTAGGCAGAATTTGTCTAGACATACTAAAGGATAAGTGGAGTCCTGCTTTACAAATTAGAACGGTTCTTTTATCCATTCAAGCACTTTTGAGTGCGCCAAATCCAGACGATCCTTTGGCTAATGATGTAGCTGAACTTTGGAAAGTTAATGAAGGTGAAGCAATACGTAATGCCAAAGATTGGACCCGGAGATATGCAATGGACAACTGATCTCAGCTTTGTCGTATAATTTGCAACGCAAAGCAAAGCAACAACGTTACCCCGATTGTCCCAGTTTATTCGTCACCTTACCCGCACTAGCTGCATATTCTGCACCTGTGTCCACGATTTTGCTATAAAACCAATAAAAGTTTTGTAAGAGTAATTAGAATGAAACTGTATTTTCTATATTGCGGGAAATACAAAAACGTCTTATTTAGATTTCTTTTTGAAAAATTCATTCATTTATTAGCAAACTCGTATGATTGTTTTTTTTTTTTTTTCATCTTTAATTAAATACAAACCAAAAAGAAAAGAACAAAAGCATATATATATATATATATATATATATATAAATAAAATTAGAATTTTAATAGAAAACGTTAATTTCAATTGAATTTGAGAATGGGAGACAAGCACGCTATATACATTATACTAATTTACTAAATGATTACAAAGTTATCTTGTACAATGCATAATTAACATGGATTATGGCTGATATTTTTACTACGCTACTAAAAATGTCCTAGAATCAATTAAGTTATATTAATGCAATACATAATTCTCTCTTTATCGAATCCTTTTCATTCTACTAACTAAATATCACCCTGGGATTGTTACGTGGGTATACATATATATTTATAAATAATACAAGAAGATATAAATATGATCCTTATTATTGTATTTAAAGGCAATGATATTTATTTATCGATTAATCCATTAATAGAAATTTTAAGATAACAAAACTACAAACTTCAGCAAACAAACAAACAAACAATTGACCTTTCTAAATATAAATTCATTATTTACTGTACGAGTAATTATTATTTATAATTGCAGGTAAAAACAAAGTGATATAAAAGAATTAATATAATTTAACAAAAGTTATTATTATATAACATAAAAAATTGAAAAGTTGTATCTTTGAAAAAAATGAAAAAAAAAAAAAAATGCATCTTTTTTTTTATCATTCAAGCTAATATCTTTGAATATTAACGTCGATCGTAAAACAAGAAATTAATTTGTAATTATCTCTATTGAAATTACGCGTTCAAATGTTTTCATCATTTCCATTAGATATATAGATGACTGAAAAATATGAGATAGGTATATATATATATATATATTTATGTCTTGCTAAAAAAGCTTGCACTACCTCAATAGAAAATTTGGGTTCGATGTAAAATTTGATTAGTATCGTGAAAAGAATATAATACTCGCTTATAAAAAAAAAAAAAAAGAAGGGAAGAAAGAAAAAAAGATAACGAGATATATGAGAACTGTTCAGTGCACACATCGATTAACTTCATAAAACAAAAAGTTGAGAAATGCGATGAAATAATAATGCATAGTATATTGTTCTTTAAATTCCTATTAATGGTCAAACAAATTTTACCGTTTAATGGCGTTAATTTTTATTATTCAGAAAAGTTATTATAAATATCAAAAGTTGTGACTAAACCAAATGTTTTACCACTTAAATTGAATATTTATCAAAAAGTGGAATTGTGTTAATCGATGTGTGCACTGAACGTATGGCTCATATATGAAAATGCAAATGTGCGCGTAGAAAAAGTTTTTACGCGTTAATAATAATATTTTCGTGAAGATGATTGATTGAATAGAACATTTTTCTGTATGCCAATTTAGCGTTTGTTCCATTAATGAAATAACATTATTTAAGCTTCCTTAAAATGGTTCTTTGGGTTTCTCTGTATTATGTAAAATATTATAATATATATATATATATATATATATATATATATATATATATTTCTTTATTTTCAAGTATCTTGCAACAACATTAAAAAAATAATTGTCGTTTCATTAATTGAATATATTAGATAAAAATGATTATGATAAGTTATAAAACTCCATATCAATTGTGTAAATGTTTTCCAAACACTTCTATGTCACAAGAAATATACAAAATTTTATATTTAATTAAAAGAACAACACACACAAAAAAAAAACAAATCTAACAACAAAAAAAGGCATGCAACATTTGCTTACATGGATTTTGATTTAACAAAAGCTTTGTGTACTATTTACAAATTTTGCGTATATACGGAAATTCGAGAATGTTATCAAAATTGGTTTCATTGT
This sequence comes from Polistes dominula, assembly GCF_001465965.1. The sequence continues at coordinate 581,649 of NW_015148973.1, read as the reverse complement.
CTTTTATTAACGAAGTTTACTTTTTTTGTTTTTTGTTTTTTATTAACACACTGCACGTATGTATGTTGATCATTGTTTTTTTTTTCTTCAAACGAGAATAATCAATATTGTCAGTGCATTAGCTTTATATTATGTGTTTTATCGTATAAGTAAATTTATAATAATAATAATAATAATAATTATATTAATTAACGAAATAAAATATCACTTAGTATTTTTAAAAATAATGACAAAAATTGGATTAGTAAAGGGGGTGTGTCAAGAAATACTCACGAAGCAATTGCATACTTAAAAAAAAAAAAAAAAAAAACGCATTGCTTTGGAAGCAGTAAAAATATCTTTATAATAATATATATATATATATATATATATATATATTTTCAATTTAATTATAAAAATAAAAAAGAGGAGTGTGTGTAGAGGGTCGCGAATTTGCTGCGACACGATTAATAATTGATATCGTTTTTGACGATGTACACCGTAAAATTCATAAATAATTACTCTTTTATCAGAGTCAAGGCTAATTTATAATATTAGTTTTGAATGTGTACGTTGTTGTCCGGGTTGAAAAATTTCTATAAAGAACAAATATGCCATTGAAAATTGGCTATGGAAAAAGAATAGCAAAGTTAATTAATTCATTCATTCAAATATACATGCAGTCACAGTCGGACGAACGTTTATTAGAAAAAAAAAAATAAATAAAAAACAATTGGAATAATTTTTAGAAAGGTGCGAATGATGATTTAATAATTCTTTAAACTTTAAGAACAATTCCAGATTTAATAATTTAATATTGTGTAATATTGTATTAACAAAATTAATGCGATATTTGCAGATAGATAGTTAAATAAATGAAGAACAAAAACTTAAAAAAAAAAAAAAAAAAAATGAGAAAAGAAATTACCACGAAGTGCTACAAAAAGCGCCCCAATTAATAATAATTGTTCTATGGTGTATTGTTGAAAAACATTAAATGAAAAATTAAGTCAAGAAATTCACGCGTGTGTGTATGCTACGTGGTAGATAATAAATAAATAAATAGATAAAGAAACGTATAATGGATGCATGTATATATATATAGATGTCTTGTGAACATCGTATTATAATAATAAAATATAGGTTGTTTAAATATACTGTTCTTTTTTTATATGCATATATGAGATTGTTTATTTTAAAAAGTGGTATATATAAGTTACTTGAAAAACAAAAAAAGAAACATAAATTTAAGTTAATGATCAAATTAATTACAATTTAACGGAATGTTTTTTTTTATTTTAAACAAAATTTGCAATGAAATATGATTAACCCTTAAAGTGCACACTTGGTAAAAAGTTAATTAAAAGTATACTGTGGATGTTTGTAAACCTCAACGTGTTTGAACGCGTCTTCTGAAGCCGCTGTTTAATATTTAAAACTCGCAATTTTTTGAAAAATAATTAGATACATCTTTTTTTTAAATAGAATAAGTTTTATACCCATTTGAATGAACACTAGATGACGAAAAATAATCCATTTTTTCGAATTCAGTATCGTTTTCGACAGATCAAAAATTTGTTGGGATTGTGAAACACCCCATGTGCACTTTAAGGATTAAATACCAGTAAGAATTTGTTGAAAAAAAGTTTTTTTTTTTCTAATTTGACGATATAATAAAAATGTTTATTTAGAAAATGGCATAAGTGTCAGTGTACTTAGGAAAAAAATCCTTTAAAAAAAAAAAAAAAAGAGAGAATTGTCACTAAGAAAACTTTTTAAGTTTGTTCTGCCCATACTTGGGCCATTGTAAAGAAAATATTAGTTTAGAATATTTTATAGAAAGGTAAGAATATTTTTGATACTTATAACGTTTAATATTTTTGTGCTTATATAAATTTTGTTGAAAGCACTCGAAGGAATTTTGTTTATTAAACTAACTAGCTATATATATATATATAGAAAGAGATCAGATGGAGTTTCTTAGTTAATTTTGTTTTGTTTTTTGTTGTTTAAATTAATATTCTTTTGTTTCTTTTCATTAAACAAAAAATAATAATTACCTTTTATAAAATATGATACTGATTATTATTAGAATGCGTAGTAACGCGAGAAATACGTGGGGCAAATGTGTTAAAAAGAAGAAAAGAAAATATTGAGATAAGATTCGAATTAATATGAAGGGGGAAATTCCCCCTTCTACCCTAATTGAAATTTCTATATGTAATATGACGATGATTTACTAATTTTGAAAAAAAAAAACAAAACAAATGTCATATCTTATAATAATTATTTATAAAATTACAGTTGCCCAACGTATTTCTACAAATATTCCTAACTATAGCAACAATTAGATTTTTGCGTCGATAAATAAATAATGAATAATCGTGTTTTCTTTTCTTTTTTTTTTCTTCTTTTTTTTTTTCTTACAAGTAAGTTGATGTATATATATATATATATATATTATAAGAGTTGCAACTATTCCGTTGAAACTTGAAATCTTAAGGCATCTCACACACTGCAGGTCAGTGACACAGAAATACATAGATGCATTTTGAATTTGAATTCAAAATTACATTTTATTATTACCTTAATACGGACTAGTATAGTAATAATAATATTACCATATACACATTCAAATATAGCTCACTTATAATTTTTAACTTATTATACACTCGCAAACACACACATTGATAGAAAGAGAGAGAGAGAGAGAGAGAGAGAGATTAGTAGTCATGATATTTTGTAGTGTGTCTTTCATGACTAGTGAAGCTATAGCGCAAGCTCTATGAATGTATAAGATATAATTATAGTTTTTCCTTTTTTTTCTTCTTTTTTTTTCTTCTTCTTTTTCTTCTCATTTCTCTTACGAACAGTTTTATTTCGAATATTTGTTTTTTTTTCTCTTGTCATTATTCTTTTTATTATTCGGTAACGATTCTTTCCTTCAATTTTGAATCTATTCTTCCTCGTTAACTGACATTGCACAATCATATCATTGTCATGTTAAAAAATATCAAACAAAATATTCTAGAAAAATGTGGAAGTAATCTTTGGCTTACTATGGCATTATGCTTTTTATTATTACAGTTAGATGTTTATTTGAACAAAACATATTTTAACTTTTCATTAATTTGGAATATATTTCTCCATACTCTTTGATCGTGACCATAACAAGCCATATTATTATTATAAGAACGTAAAATTATTACAACTACTTAGATTAGAAATATAAAACGAATAATATGTATACATACATACATACATACATACATATACATATACATATATGTATAAATAATACCCAGGAAATGAGACGCTTATATATATATATGTATATACTTTGAACAATAAATCTACATAATACTATATTTTTTATTTATAATAATAGACAAAAGAGATGACCATGCAAGAGTCAGATTGGTTGACAGTTAAAGTTTAGTCGCAAATGTGTTATTTAAAATGTTGATTAAACACATTCAGTCAGGGTGGCTTGCAATAATGGCTGAGTATTAATTTTTCATATATTTTTTTGTTAGCATAATTAATGACTAGATAAGTTTTTAGCCACCCGATATAATAATAACATCTTGTTTGATCCCATATATATATATGTATATATATATATATATATTTCATAATATATTCGTACCGCTCTGTTGTTGCGCTCACCAAATATATGGATAAAAATTTCTATGCCAAAATTCATTGCCTTATTAATGGATACACCGACAGTGAACATGATTTTCATCCAGAAATACTGGATGGATTATTTCTGTAAAGTATAATACTTTCTGCCACGTATGTTTGTTTTTTTTTTTTTTTTTTTTTTTTTTTAAATATGATTTATTATTCTCATAAGGAATGAATGTATGTATGTGTAGTTTCTAATGATATAGATTTTTCTTCATGATATGCAATTTATAATACGCTTTCTATATACTTTTTTTTTTTTCAATCAATTGAATTCTTGTACATAGGTCAAAACATTATTCATAGGTTTATTAAATATATATGGAGGGAGAAGGTTGTTTTTCATTAAAAAATTAATTCAAAGTATAAAAAAAATGATATCTGTTTGATCTTTACATTATCATTTAAAATAATAATTCATCATACAAATTTGTATCCAATTAGTTTATCCATCGATCCATCATGTAAATTGAAATGAAAGTTATATTTATTTATTAAATTTAAATGACCATTATTTTGTACAGTTAATTTATGTTCCTTTAATCAATTATCATTTTTGTTTTCACTATGATTTATGTTGTAACCTATGCATTTACATGTATAATTACGTATGTCTTTTTTTATTTATTTATTTATTTTAATTGTATATATATTTCGATAAACATTTCTAACATAATCGTTCTTTCCCCATAAAAATCGCTTTAATGTAATTTTAAATCGGATTAAAGCATCCATCTTGGACTCTTCCTTTCGACTTGATATATTTTCTTGTTATCTTCTCTCATAAAGAACTCTTATGTAAGAAATGTTTGGAAATAGTGGTTTTAGTTATTATTTCAATAATTAAATCGATAGCTTTTGCTTGCTTAGAAAGAAAATATTCAATATGATTTATTAATTAATGAAAAAAATGCCAAAAAAGCAATGAGATGTTAACGTATCGTTTAGAAATTTTTCCAAATTTTTATTTTATAGAATTAATAGAAAATAGAATATTTATTATAAAATATATTTCAAATTGTATATTGAAATAAGTGTGATTTATTTGCAGTTAAAATCACATTGCATGCAAAAGAAGAATTCAATTTTAAAACGTTAATTACTTAATGTACTTTGGCATTGAAATTTTATCAAACACCAGGAGAGTTCTAAAAATTTGCACCACCGCATATACATTCTTCAGTATTCTAAGCAGAATAGTTTTAAAGGTGAGAAATTTTCAGCAAAAATAGATACAACTTAGATTATATTATAATACACAGTACTTATATAGAAGAGAGGTACCATTTCACTGATGGTATTATTTGACTTTATTTAGCTTACATATATATATATATATATATATGTAATGTGTGTGGAATGGATAATTTATCCTATTATTTTTATAGCATAGATTGCATCAGTCTGTATATTTTAGAACAATTTTATAATACACAGTGCTACAGTGACTCAAGTGTAATTGGATTATACATTGCATATCAATGCATTTGAAAGTAGTTACACTAAGTGCGCACAACCAGCCACTACAGACTCCAATAAGAATATCTAGAGAAAAGTGTTGCCTTTTAGGTAATAAGAACGTGTGATTAAGATTGAAAAGTTTCAGTAAAATAAATTGTATCTCTCCTCATAATACGATCACAAATATGACGGCAACGCTATATTATAATATTTAGGAATTCTTTTCAATGACAAATTCTTCCCTGTTGTACGCTGACTAAAATAAAAGGCTTTTACACGCACGCAAGAAGCAGCCTTATTGAAATCTGTCAGCTTTAGTATTTTTTTTTTTTTTTTACATTGTCATAGTATAGAAATATTGTACGCAATTAGTAGTCATTTAAGTTATGTATATAATAATAATAATCATCATCATTTCTTATTTATAGCCAACCCTTAATTTCTTTTTTTTTTTTTTTTTTTACATATTATTATCTGTAGAAATGAAGGAAAAATTATAACTCAGATTATTCTAATAAATATACAATTTGCTAAATATTATAACACTTTGTTCATAAAATAATCTCATGAAAATGCAAACGTTATTTATAGAATTATTTATTAGTGTATAATCTTTCAATCAAATCATCATCAGTAGCGCTACTATTCAATATAATAACTTGTGCGACATGCATTTCGCATCTCTTCTGTTGTTGGGCTATAATGCAAATATTAAGATCTTCTTTAACTTGTACTTTTTTGTACATACATTTTTCTTCATTATTCATGCTTCATCGTCATTATTATATATATATATATATATTCAATTTGTTACAATAGAATATTACATATAATAGCCCTGTCGATATTCTGCATATACATGTACGCATATCCTATACAAATGTTGTTATCTTCTAGTGATATATAGAAAGAGGTAATAAAGTAGAGTGCAGCTTTTTAAAAAATAAAAAAATAAAAATAAATGTAGCTTTTTAAAAAAAAAAAAAATTAATAAACGAAAAATATTATCATGGTGTTTGGGGAATCCTTTTTTTAATGTTATGTTTTGCTGACTCTTCTATATAATTACTATGACATATATATGTATGACATACGTGTGTATATAAATGCATATATACACATATATGTATATATCACGAGACTTATGCATTGAAAATTCTATATAATAGACAATAGTGTTTAGTACAAATTAATAAGACTCGGGCAATGCGTCTCAAGCATCGACGAGCTCAAGGATAAAAAAGATTAAATGAAGGATGTAAAGTTGAGTCTCCAAAAGATGATAGGAGATACGTTTTTTTTTTTTTTTTATAAATATTACTACGTCATTAGCTAATATAATATAATATACAGTTTCAGCTCTGCTCTAAATATCAATAAAGAGCTTTGTGCTATTTATAATCATGTGCACTGCATCATCTGCATCGTCGCCTAGCGTCTTTCTTGGCGCAAATAATGTGATCCTCTATGGCAATTGATATTAGAGATTAGTGTGTATCATTTTTTTTCCTTTTTTTTTCTTACATAAAATAAAGCATATACATTTATATCAATTACAATGATTTTTCTGATTAGCCTAAAATGCTTTAGCATTGTCACTATACAGATGCACATGCACTGTAGACTTTATGTTAATCTTAAAATCGGTTTACGTATGACTAAAGGATGTATCTCTCCTTAGTAATTTCTTTTTTTTCTTTTTTATTTTGTCTTCTTTCCTTTTGTACATTATACAAGATTGCTTTTATGTGGAAAGAGAAAAAAATGACGGATATGGAAAGCAAGAGAAGTATATATTATTATTATTAATATTAATAATTATTATTAATTATTATTATTAATTATTATTATAATTATTATAATTATAATTAATTAATATTATTATTAATTTTTGCTCAAGAATTATTGCATCATATTCGTGTGAGTAGTTGCAACTCTTGCTTGAAGCTTTAAACGCTAGGACCAACTATTCTCTCCTTTATGGGAATGCAATTTTTTTTGTCAAGAGTGAATTTTTCAAAGGCATTTCAAAGGACTTGCCATAGAAAATCTCATTAATTTAATAAAGTGTATATTTATATATATATTTTTATATATATATATATTATGTATATTTAAGGTAATCACAATAATTATATAAATTATGCTCGAGTAAATATTTAGTAACGTTTTCATTAACGTACCTAGGTAGTCTTGGTTTACTAAGCAGGAGCGCTGATGACGTATGAACTGCTCCATTGGAATTGAAACACAAAGCAATTTGCGTGAAATAATCTGTACAGTAAAGTGGTAAATAGTGTGGTAGTGGATGGCAGATGTATTGTCTGTTCACTACGCATCAGCCAGGCAACTGAACGTTTATATGTACACCGGAGACTCCTGGCCAGTTAATAGCCTAAACATTGAAGTGGGCATTGTCTTCATCAGGATCTGTAAAACAATGAATAACTTTGACTGTGGATTTTCAGGTATATAATTATATCGCATAATCGTTCAGTTTATACTTACTTCACCAACAGAAGTGGCAAGAAGATTAACAATCTTTTCATGTGGTACAGCAACAACACTCTGATTATTAATTTCGATTATTCTATGACCCACTCTTACTCCCCCTCTTTCTGCAATACCACCTCTTAACAAACTGCATATCACCCCATTCTGTACACTAAATCCTAACTGATACTTTGTATCGGGTCTCTTGATTTTCACTTCAACAACGGGTGCACATGGTACGACAGTTAATTTTACGACCGTTTGATTTTTTGAGTTCTTTATGTACGTCTGACATGTTGATAGAGGTAAGCCAACTAACGACACGCCATTAATTGCTATTATTTGATCACCAATATTTAATTGCCCGCAACGAGCTGCAGCACCAGCTGGTGCCAGATTAGCTATAACTACAGTTGGCAGCATAGAGCCCCATCCGGATTCAACTATCACTACACCAAGAATTTCACCTTTCGCTTTTGGTACTACTACCTGTAAATTCATTATATTTTCTTAAACATATTAGATAACTATTTTTTTTTTTTTTTTTTAAACAAGTATAGGAACGTATGTAAACGTGAAAGAATAACATCGACAATTACCTCTTTCTGCATTTCCTTTTTTGCAAACATTTGCAACTCGTCGCCAAATATCTCCTGTGAATTAAGTACTTCTTGATAATCCATCTCTTTAACAAAACTATGATCTTCTATTCCATTTGCTTTTAGGAACTCCATGTAAGCTACTTGAAATGCTTGTCCAATACTTTGTGCAATAAACTGAGCTTCTTCGCTTTCAAAAACGTGACAGATCATTTTGGGAGTCCTGTTTATCTTAGGGGCTTCTTCCATTTCATGAGGTACGAATCGTCTTCGAGCCATAAGAACAACCAAATCACCGATATCTGCTATGTATGATATCGTTCGTAAAGCATGATCCATCATAATTTCTTTCAAGTCCGTGTTAAGAACCATAATTTTCTCTGTTGAAATAAATAGGTCGACTTCGGTACTGGGTTGAGTTTCACCATCCGGTGCCTAAATAAAATCAAATATATATTTATGTAATATACAAACTATCTTGTACAAACATATGTGATATATTCCTTATAAAATGTACGTACCAGTGCCTATCGCAAGAAGCAGCATGTTAAATAAAGTAAAAAAAAAGAAAAAAGGAAAAAGAATATGTGATTATTAACATTTTGATAAAAGGATTGTCAAATGAAAAAGATTATACATTCCAATGCACGTTATTATCAGGCACTGATTTAAAGCGAATGATGCATATGGTTGAAATTGTATAATGTATTATTCGTGAAGATCCCATAAACCTGAGAGTTTAAATGTGTACTTTGTCTTAAGAGTATGTTAAAATTCAATGTAACGCTCCATTTATTGGTTGGTAAGAATTGAAGAGAATATATGAAGGAAATATATTTCTCACATTGATTGATATCATATTTGATTGGAAAGAGCAAACTAAGAAACATCTTTCCAAAAGATAATTAATACAAACAGAGGTAGTACATTTGGGTAAGGCGGACCTTTATTTTAGTCACAGCCTCTTCCACCATGTGATTCTTAAGGCGCTTACGCCGTTTACGTCCCCCTTCCTCTTCCACCTCCACCGACCCAAGAAATTGTAGTCTGAAAACGGTTGTGGGCCCCAAGGAGCCACTGATCGGGGCCAGTTTTGGTTGGGCGGCTATTGTGTGTGTCTCGGACTGGCCCCCACCAGAAGCACTCCCTATAAGTTCTTCGCTTGAGTCACATTCGTCTTCCTCTAGGCTTCCTTGCGAAGTTATGCTGCAGCGCCCGTAACCATGCTGCCCCCCATAGTTTAAGAGCGTAGCCTGCATTGGCACTGGCCCATCCTTCCGTTACGCGCACGCCAAACAAACAAACAAACAGAGGCTCTGCTAGTCACATTGCCACGCACCACCAACAAAACAAGGCAAAAGAGCCAAAAAGTTATTGGAATCTGAGTTGCTCTTTAAATCTCTATTTATTATAATTATTATTTCTATGTATATATATATATATGTATGTACTCTGTATGTGTGTGCAACATTTCCAATATATTTAAAACATTTAAATTAAAAGGATTTTTATGTATACGTATATAAAAGCATGCGTACTTTAAATTGTCTTTATAATAATTATCAAACATATTTATATATTATTAACTATTGATACACAGATATGAATGCTTGATGCTGACATTATAAATAATTACAAATATATATATATATAATGATGCAAAATTTAGACGATATTTTGTGGTAAGATTTTCATGAATGATTAACGATTAGCAACCCAGAGTTCCAAGTACAGGGTTTAATAATGTCAATAAGCAATGTGGTTTCAATAATTATTCAACATAAAATAGTAGTTATCGTTAAGTTTTACGATGAATAATTAAAGAAGAAAAGCAATCAAGGATATAATATTCATTATGTGTAATGAAATCTAATTTTAGCATTAGAAACATATTATTATGATGTAATTTACTCATTAATAAATTGATCTAACAATGAGTTTGGATTACGAGCAAGGATAATATCAATTAATGAGTTCTTTTCATGGATCCAGAAACAAACCCAAAAATTACAGATTAAGATTTGTTCATGTAATTTTGTAAGAGTATGAACACATACAGGATAAGTTGATAGTTCTTAACACTTGAGATATCTCTTGCTTGTTAGATTTTAAAATCATTTAGCATATGGTCTTGGTATTGTTTTTTGTTTGTCAAAGTATTCTATATCTCCCTCATGCAAATTTGAATCAAGAAATTTGTCAATAATATAAAAAAGATATTCCAAGTGACAACAATGATAGATCCACCGTGTATGAAAGTAAGTTTATTCAGTAGTGCAGGCGCTATCAAGTGTCTACTGATCATATACACTAATGAGAAGCGAAGAACATTACAGTTGAATTATTTTAACACAAATGGAGCAATCTAAATACTCAACGAATAAGAAAAATGCAAGAGTGAGGAGCTAATTGAATTCTAACAAAGAAAGAAAACAATATAAATCAACTACGTTCTATCAAATTATACAGACTATAAATAAATGAACTTGTTGCTTAATAATACAATAATACTTTGGATATTATATAAGTTCCTTTTTTCCTCTTAAAAAATAAGCAGTAATCACCTGCTTTAATCACTGCTGTAGCATGAAAAATACAAAGTAATAAAGTACGCATCATATAGGCCAAAGTTTTGCGAAGAAATATATTTAGTGCATAAAGCATACTTTCATTATATACGCATAACATAAAATAAAATAGATAGATAGATAGATATAGCAAGCAAATATAGAAAAATATCTGCAGAGAGAAAGAGATAGATAGAGAGAGAGAGAGAAGAGAGAAGAGAGAGAGAGAGAGAGACCGACAAACAGACACATCAAGTTACACTGAGAAGATGACAGTGTTCGGTGGTCAGGTGGTGGTGTTGGTGATGTGAGGAAGGGGGGCGCTACACTGAAACATTCAGGCCTCTTTGCACACCGGCCAGTTCACAATTATTAAGATTATTCATATAAAATAGATATTGTATACGTATAAAGTATACATATATATGTATATAATAGCCAACATCTGGACGTAATTATAATTGATGAAACTAATTTATTTTTACTTTTATATAAACTAATGAATTATTTGATTTAATAACATTAATCATTCATCGTTCAACTGATTAATCATTCTGTTAATTTATTGTACAATTTTCATAAGTATCTCAAAGTCAATTGTCCAAACATTGACTTGTAATTTTCAAAGAACCTAAGAGTGAAAGGAAAGATTTTACTGTAAGATATAAGAAGATAATTTTTTTAAGTATAAGTTATTTCAATAAATGTTCATAATTTATCAAGGAGATATGGAAAAGAATGGATATAAATGACCAAATTCTATATATCAAAATATTTTGGCATATATATATATATATATACATATATATATTTGAAACTATGGCAGTGCACATAATGCAACACCGAGTCACACTTAATTTTTTTTTCACAGTATTCTTTCCTGTAAAAAACTCTCAGGTTTAACTACCTTTAAGACTCAGTATTTTAACCATTTGAGGTAAATAGTTGACTGTATATTATCTATTTGGCATACTTAAAAAGTAAAAGCAAAATGTCATTAAGAGTCAATTTAATATGAAAATAAGACAATTGTTTTTCTCTTACACGGTAAGCTTATTACAAGTATTATAACAGTAGGGAAAGCCTGGCTTAACTTGTATTAAAAGACCATTTCTCTGAAAAAACCCTCAAAAAGTTAAAAATATTAACACTGAGGTATACATTGTTACAGTTAAAAATATTGCATTTTTATTAATGATAAATTAAGTTGCAAATTAAATCTTATAAAGCATTCAAAGCATGCTGCTATAATTTGAGATTATCATAATTCATTGTGTAACACTAATAATGGCAATCCTAATATATGTATAGAATCTGTTTTATACTGTCTAAAACAATAATTATACTATTATACTTATTCTTATATTTCCAATACATTTTACACGTTTAAATCCTATAATATTATTATTATTATTATTATTATTATCTTATTTGTCTACATTCAAATTTGAATATATAAACAATTAAAAATGGTCCTTTAAAATATAGAACGAATATAATTGTGTAAAATTAATTAATTTATTATATATATATATATTAAATAATTTGATCACACTCTAATATAAATACTTTGCATTGGGAATATAATAAATGTAATCGAACGATATAATTATTAGAAATAAAAGATTTCTTAAATGCATATAATGTTAATTTATGCATATATCGATGATGCACACATACCTTTATTCGAGAAACAGCTTCCTCTGCTTGACACATTCTAGTAGATTTAGTTGGTTGACCCTCACATACTAATTGAGTAGATCCTAAGTATCTTGCTCTGAAGAGTACACCTTCGATTAACACTGAAGGATCGTCCAATAATGCTGAAATTTCCACAGAAACGCACCATTTAGAATCAGCATTAGATTTAGCACTACACAATCTACCAAATGCTGCTAAGTATTCGTCAGACCAATGGATTAGACTAAATGATGTTAACAATTTGTTATCTGATAATATCCCTATTTGATTGGCTTGATTTAAAGCCATTTGATGTAATGTTAGTATTGCGTTACACATAAAAGCAATGAAAAGATATGAATGAAATATTTTAAAATTACAATTTATACATTTTCACTACTTTTTCAGATTATGCATATAGTATATGAGTAAGAAAGAAATATGTCATTGAGTTTAATCCGCTTATCAACAGAATTGATGAAATCTATCTTATCACAAGAAGTTTTGAAAATATGTTTCTGATTATCCAAAATATATGACTACTGGTAATTAAAGACATCTCTTTTGCACTCTACAAATTAAATATTGATCATTCGGTTGACATTTATCTTCTTTAATAAATTTGTTTTGCTCGTCAAAATAACAGAAAGTACATAGATTATATTGTAAATGAACAAAATTATTTAATAATGAATGCACGTTGATAAAACACATACCATATATATATATGCCATGACGAATCGATGCAAGTTCAATTATATGCATTCGAATAAGCAGCAATTAAAAAAAAGAAAAGGAAAACATATCATTAACATATTTTGTTAGTCATATAATGTGTAAATGGTTAGTTTTTTTTTTTTTTTTTATTATAATAAACGAGCAAAAATTATACGAATATATAATATTACCTTCTTTATTTCGACTTTTCTTCTTTCCTTCTTTATCCTGTAAAATATAAAGTATGCAATGCACGTAATAATTGTTCAAAGAATATTATTAAACATGTTGATATCTAGATTTGACTATAATGCTGACATAATAATCATTATTTAAAGCTTTTTATCGTATAACAAAATACCGATCATGCATTGTTTTGCAATTAATACTAAAATTACCGTAACGTTGTGTAATTAATAAAATATTATAAATATTCAGAATTTTGTTGTAGTTGTTGTTGTAAAATTATTAAAGTATTTTCCTAACAAGCAAAAAGAAAAAAGAAAAAAAAAAAACGATTAATCGTAATCGTAAAAGAAGACTCGTAAAATAATCTGTTAATCTTTGCATATAGAATACGGTGGTAAAGCTTTACTAAGTTAAAATAAATGTATGCACGTGAATGATATTATCACCTGGTAATTAATTATGATTATATTTACAATCACAACACACAAGCAAGCTCCTAATTAAAAAAATATGATCTATACATATCATTCCTTTTTAATAGATAAGACTTGTACTGATAATAATAATAATGAAATAAAATAAAAAAGAAATAAGCATATTATAGATAAAGGCAATAAGGATATATAAATTATGGAGAAATTTTAGGTTTGCATTGAGATTAAAAGAAAATTTTTCATTTTCAGGCACAGATGCATCTCTCAGCTTAAATATGCCAAATCGACAAATCATCATCATCATCATCATCATCATCATCATCATCATCATCATCATCATCATTATTACATGTGAACTATTTTTTAACAGATACAAAATTATTCCACTTCAATAATGTCTGTATATATTCAAATCTTAATTCTATTTAAGCTGATGAGACTGTAAGTTTCAATATACAACAACAATTGAAGAACTGTAGTAGAAAGATGAATATATGTATATCAGAAGAGATCTAGTTATCTGTAATGTTATAACAGAATTATCGTGCATCAACAAGTGCTATCTTATCATTGTCCATTAAAGTACCATATACTACATTCTAAAAAGAGACCCAAGTGAAAGAGATAGATAGATAGATAGATAGATAGATAGAGAGAGAGAGAGAGAGAGAGAGAGAAAGAAAGAGCATTGAAAGGGCACCTTTTTCACCTTGTTGCTAGATTCCTTCAGACTCTGAGGGGACGAGGGAGAGTTTTTGACTGGGGTCTTCTGTGGACTTGTTGCAGGTTGCGTAGGGGTGGTTACTTCACGTTCAGAAGGTGGTGATTGAATAACAGATACTACAGGAGGTGGAGAAATGGAAGTAGACGTAGATGGCAAAGGTTCGGACGATGCTAGCGTTTCTATAGGAGTTACACTCAAGGTTTTAGGAGGGGTTTGCTTAGGAGTTGCGATTTTTGCACTCATTGGTGGTAACATTGTCCTAGTCTTAGGCTTCCGCCACCCCTGCATAATACCAAGGACAACATTAATAGGACACCAATATACCTTTTTTCAAATCGCAATTAAGGAAATAATTAAATATACGTAATATATATACCAAATTTTATACATTATACCAATAAGTCACCAAATTTGAATCAATTAATCAACATGTGTTTATGTTATATGGATTGATTATGCATTCAAAGTAAACATATATATATATATAAATGTATTAGAGAACAAATTTTTTGTCACGAATATATTGTGTTATTATTGATACTTGATACACGAATATAGAAAATAATAAAAAAAAATCTTATTCCTTACTTTATCATCATAAAATCCTTGATCGTCAGTTCTTTGCTGTCCTAATAATCGATCAGTCTCAAGATCAGTATCTGCTTCTTCTTCGTCCGGACCTTCTTCTATCTCTACATCCGCTTCGTCGCCTCCTCGTCGTGCTTCCGAATCTTCGCTATTACTTTCCATGCATATTCTCCGCCTGAAATCCAATATACTACATTTTAGTTAGATGAACTCGCACAATAAATAAAGATAATGTAATGGGTATTCCAAAAGGATATAGCAGCAATGCACACACATATTCATCAAATAAATAACATTTACAATTACGATTTTGGAATACCCCTGTTCAAATAATGATAGAAATACCTTGGTATCCAAATAGGACTAACGCTTGGTTCAGGTGGTTCTTCAGAAGGAGATTTAACAGGAAGTGTTTTAGTTCTTTGCAATGCCATTCTAATATCTTTAATGGCTGCTTCTACTTCACCACCTATTTCCAAATTGACACTTTGTCTACCTTGTGGCGCAGGTGGTGGTGGTGTACCCAAAGGATCTAATCCATCGAGTTGTAATTCATTGGTTTCATACGAGTTTTCTTTCTTCGCAATAAATAAATCAGGCGATGATGTTTGTAATGTATTCAAGAGATCCTTTGTGACATTTAAACTCACATCTTTGACCGGCTCATTTTCAGTTCCTAACATATCATTACGCGTCCTTTGAATAATTTCCTTTTCTATTTCATTTATTTGCCGTTTCATAAGCATAACCGTTGGATTATTATTATCAGTGTCACTAGCATGTCCACTAGATAAACCATCTTCTAATACAGGCATACTCGTATAGATTCTAAGAGAATCCGAGTTATTTCCTAAATCTCCAACAGAACCAAGCAAACCACTGGCCGGCAATAATTCATTATCCATCATCATTAATGAAACTTCGCTATCTAAATCTCCACAATTGCTGTCGCAGTCAGTTGTTTCAGGACTTAATGTGAAATTACGCGAGTGGCCAACCTGTAAACCCACTTCTGTCTCTCCAAGATCTTCACTGCTTCCAGTGCCTACTGAGAGATCCAAAAAGTTGTTTTCGTGCTCGCCAGTCTGGAAAAAAAGAATACACAATTAATCAATAAATTAGTTTACATTAGAATATGTAAGTAAATTTTGTTATAAATAAATATAGTATTTACATTTTGAGGAAAATCAGATCTTTGCTTTTTTGGTGATTCGTGTACCATAACCTCCTCCGTAGGGGGTGGGCCACTAGCCAAACGTTGGCCAACATATGAACTTCCTCCTTGTCTTCGCAGTTCATAATCCAAGTCCTTGTAAAATTATTAAAAATCATTTTTATTAATGTTCTCGACATATATATTATGAGGTAGTTGAAATACTCACTTGGAACGGAAACGATTCAATGCTATTCTCTTTCTCTTTGGATGGAGGCGGGCATTTGAAAAATTCTTCTAATACTTTTCGAGTTTCAGAAAATTCATACAAGTAATCAAAAGTACTGCCACCTGGTGATACAAGACTACTTATATTGTCAGCAGGTAATGCTGGTGGTTTTAATGAATCTTCTTCTTCATCCTCAATTTTAGGAGACGACGGTGAAACGTTTAACGATTGATCTTCTGTGTGAGCTATGGTTGTTTCTATCACAGGTTTTTCTACGATAATTTCAGCAGAGACATCCTCCTTCTTTAATAATAAAAATGATATTATATAATATTAATGTTATATTTGTAGAAAAATAAAGAAAAATTGTGTTTATTAATATACCTCTTTATGATTGGGTGTTGTCGGCAATACTCTTTGTGGAAAACCAGGTCTCGGTGTCATGTATACAGAAGGTGACGATAACAAACTGGGAAGTTGTGGATTTTCACGAACGCCATAACGTCTTGGACTTCCTGAATACTGCGCAATTGGTAATTCTCCTATCACTCTTGCAACTTTATGGTTACGCTCTGGGGAAGGTGAATCTATCTCGCAATCGCTTGCTGTTGTTACAACCTACAAAGAAATCATTGTTTTAATTTACATATAATAATAAGTTAAATAATATTGAATGAGATACCTTGAAGAATTCAGATGTATTATGATGATACGTTGTTGTAGGACTTGGAGTGCTACCAACGCTAGAACTTGGCGGTTCAGGAGGAATACGACCTCTCTGAGAATCTTCTGTTTCCAAATCTAAATTAGTTGTTGTAACTTGAGTTGTATTATTTGATGCTAAATCCAAACGCAAACCTTGCCAGTTGTCATCTATATCGTCAAACACCACCACTTCACCGTCACTAACAATAGCCATACTTCTTGCAGGTGTAGTGTGATTAGATTGATAATCTACACAGTTTTTCGACAACCCATAATCCAGATCAGTAATACTTTTAGGTACACTGTATTCTACATTATTGCTATTTAAAATTGAATCATAATTAATAATACAATTGCTACGATTGCTTTTAGGAGAATCGTAATCAAGGATAGACTTGGTAGGATTACGTCGTACTGAATGCACCTCGGATGAGAATACAGTCTCTGTAACCTCTCGGTTTGTACGTTGTTTCCTTGTTTCACCACATCTGTAAAAACATTATATATGTAATAAAAAGGATTAAATGATATTTGCTTGTAGATTTGAATGCTAAAAGAGAAGTAATAATTACCGGCTTCGTAATTCCCAAATAGTTTGCGTGCTCGGTGATTTATTGTTTTTCTTAATGGATAACTTGTTATCTGCTTGAGTATCTTCGTTATTTAATGAATTGGATGCAGCATGAAAGCGTGATTTCCTTGCTGCTACTTTTCCTCGGCTTTGCGAAAATACTTCTCGACCACCAGCAATTTCTATAATTCTGTACAGAAATAAAAATATGATGATTTTTAAATGATAATTTATTGTAAATATTGTTCTATAAATGATCATAGAATTTATAATTGAAATTTCAATATGTTACAAGTACAATTTTCTACTACTTTATATCATACACAATAATTTGTATGTGTTGTCATAAGAAAACACAGGTAATGTCATTTCTATAAACAATATAATGGATGATTCAAATGACAGAATGAACTAACCGCTAAACGTCATATCAAATGCAAGCGCTTTACGTTCCCACCTCTTTGATGGAACATATTTCCCTCTCTAAACATGTGTGTTGTTCATCAACGTTTAGTGTTTATGTATTTTTTGTACGAAACCATAAGAAGTCTTCTGCATTATTATCGATAGATCTAATCAATTGTTAATAAAAAAAGAAAAAGTAATAAGAAAGAAGGAAAATAAAAATTCCATGATAATTAAATCACCGATTTTTTTGTCGCTAGAAAAACAAAAATATCATCTTTTTGATGTTTAATCAAAATAGTTCGTGTAACTGTTCGTTTGGCGGCGCTCTCGTCGATCTCGAATAGAAGTGACAAACTTTTTTAATCGACGCTTTGTTATCGCGCTAAAAGAAATCATACATCGATATAAAAAGTTATTAATAATAATTTATATAAATCGTGTATTCATTTTCAAAAGAGACAAGAGAAATATTTGTACAGGTATGTATACACGGTTGATAATAATACATTGCTTCTTCTTAAATAGGTCAAACGTTTGATTACATGCGTTACCTGCGATCGATTAAAAGCATTATCGAACAGTAACGATAAAAGATCGATAGCATTTCAACGATATGAGAAACATTTGAATTTGTGTCACTTGTATGTAAAATATAAAATGATTGAAATCTAAAGTATTTTTGAATATTTCAATGATCGTGAGGAAGATTTTGTTCGAGAGATACGAACGTTTAATTATTCGGTATATTATTTTGTTGATAATTAAAATCACGAGAGAAAATAGTTGAAAATGTAAGCGTGGTGGAATAAATTGTTGAACGATTTAAAGAAAAAGAATAAAATCGTACCTGGATGATAAACCGACAAAGAGAGTGTGAGAGAGAGAGAGACGGAGAGAAAGGAGCGTCGTCGAGTGTAAATTAAAAGTGATGCTTTGAAAAATCTGTTTAAGCTACGCTCTGTGGTAGACAGGCTTTTGCTAATTACAAAGAAAGCCACTGCGAATTTGTGATAAGCACTTATAACGCATCACCAACACATACACACACACACACACACACAACCCTAACGCGACTTGGAAACTACGCCACGTTACTACTTTTTTTTTTGTATTTCTCTCTCTTTTTTTTACATTTTAAAAACATATTATAAGTGGGCCAACAACAACTTCAAAACATTTATTTTTCTTTCTTATCGACTCGCTTCTCGCATAATTTTCAAATTAACTAAATAGTTGTTATCCATACAACACGTTGTGTATGGCCGATTGCATCCACTTAAAATTCACGAGTTGTCGATAATAACGGGATCACAAGTGTGCCGTGGTAAACCGCAATCGGTGATTATACTTTAAAGAGAGAGAGAGAGGGAGAGAGAAAATAGCAAAATTACTACTTGGACTGTACTAAACGCATGACGTCATAGACGTTCCTGATTATTCAAATGATTTTGAAATACGCGCGCTATCGTCTATTCGAGTAATGTATGTTTCTTTTTAAAATTAAGTATACTTCTTAGAGAATGTTGAAGAAAAGCTCACCTGGAGTCACGTAATCTGTAGCTACGATCTCCCTTGGCGGAGGTCAAAATATAAACGGGACTCTCCTCGGGTCCGCTGTCCTCTTGTTGGGATTGCGTCTGATGATCGCTACCCGCCAGGCTGCCATATTGAGGTGCATCCTCGGATCGTCCTGATGCCGAGGACGAACTCGAGGATAATGCCTTCTTCGTAGATGTACCGATCGGCAATTGGCCCTCGGCACCATAACCGGCCACCACGCTCGCCGTCCTACGGGACAGCGAAGCTGATTTTTTTCTGCCATTCGCTCGTTTCCTATACCTACGAACGTAACTTCGAACTCTTAACAATCGTCAATCGAACAACGATCAAATAATTAAGCCTGATTTTTATACAATTTTTTATATATTTTCCTTCTTGTGTTAGTATTAGAATTCTTTCTTTTTAATTGCTACACTTACTTAAAACAGCTTTTCAATCAGAAACGAAAGGAAGTACTTTTAACGAGCAATAACATCACTACCAATTACTTGCTCGATAATGGGCTATCGTTACACGTGCCATGGCAATTCAACGTTCATGAGAATAACAAGTCCAACGTTTGTAATACGAAAAGAAAAGCATTACATATCTTTCTTTTTTATTATATCGATTTTTAAAATCAATTTGCTCATCTTCTTCTTCTTCTTCTTCTTCTTCTTCTTACCTCTCTTCTTCTATATATTTATCATTCTTTTCTTCGAATCCTTCTTTGGTCTTTATTAAGATTTCCAATCCATAAGTAAAGATGAACTGACCTAACTAATCTTAAGAAAAAAGAACCTACGAGATAATTGGTAAACCTTTACCAACATTATCTTGTCTGTTCAATGTTCTCTAATCTCGTTTACTTATTCGATATCGAGTTATTTTAAAAGACAAGTATAAGAAATATGAACGAGAGGAACGCACGTACCAGCGCCAGGATGGAGCTAAGTAAATTCTCCTAGGTGATTTATCAAAATACCTGTTTATGTATGTAAATTGATTATATCAAATTAAAATGTAATACTTATTACCAGAGAGATTTAAAATATCAATCCTTAAGAGAGACAACAGTCTAAATACATTAGATGACCCAGAAATGATTTAATCACATTTGCGATCCATGACGATTCCAAATGGGAAATCCGTAAAATTGCGCGAATATTTTCAATATTGTGGGATACCGAAAAAAAAGTAGAGTAAGTTATTTCTCTCGCGAAGTGACGGTGGGTGATCGTGGTAAAAGTTCACTCACGTTCATCGGGGACCTGGAATGAGGAGGATTGATGAAAACTTGTTATCGGAGATTGGAGAAAGTGAAATATAACGCGATGGATTCCATAGTCTCTATACGTGGAATTCGTATTCCTCGAGGAAGAGATTCCCTTCCGTGTAGATCCCCCCAACCCTTATCAAAAAGCGCGTGTACTTTCTAATATTGAAGTGTTCAATACGTGTAATCTTTCCGTCAGATCTGTTTCTACATTTTTTTGAAATTTAAATCGCAGAAAAATGTGCAAACGTTGTTTCGCGAAAAGAAATATTTAATATAAGGTAGGTCTTTGGAATTTTAAGAATCTTTTGAATACATTTCCAAATGTTTCGAGATTTTGTGGGAATATAAGAAGAAAGAAAAGGGAGACATATGTTGTATGGCATGCATATGAATATGAAAAAGAAATGAAAGAAAACCGCATAGAGAGAACCGACATTTTGTTTGCTCGGACGAACGCGCGAAATTCGTATCAAAGATCTTTTGAGAACGAGTAAGCGGAATAACGGGAATGAAAGAAAGAACGCGTTTTAACGAAAGCGCGTGTCCCGTTTTCCATTGTAATCCAAAAATCCTCGAGCGAAAACAAACGGGCGTCGGCTTATCGCCCACCACCTCCTACAAACATATTTTGCATAATCTTGGTTATGGTAATCTGGCTTTTCAAGTTATTCGCCTGACCGTAATTATTCGTCAATTTTCTAACTTTTCCAAGCGTAATTTCTTTCCCTTTTTTTTTCCCCCCCACTTTTAATCATCGTTTTGTGTATTCCTCTTTTATTCTTAATATATCTCCAAGGGATATTTGAACTTCTGTTAGAATTTTTTGATCAAATAAATTACGAAGAGAAACTTTGAAGATCGACGAGTAGTATAAACATACACGTGCGCAAAAGGGCCTTGCGCATTTGAGGCTTTCGTAAAATGCAAAAAATTCGGGGAAAATAAAAATGAGACGAAATATAGAAAGATCAAGAGATCCTGCAAAATGTAGAGAAACGGGCCTGCACTTGCATAAATATGTATATCTAATGCATATACGTAAATGTATGTATCAAAAGAAGTAAACGTATAAATGGTATTAAAACGAAGAAAGTAAAAAAGAAAAAAGATCCGTCATTTTCTCCAAGAGGAGGGAGAAAAATAACGTGGAGTTTTTTGCCCGAGGATAAACGAGAGAACGACCAAAAGAAAATAATGGAAAGATAAAAGGAAGGAAGGATACGATTCGAGAAGGAAGAGGAGGAGACCAACGAGGGATGGAAAAGAAGGAAAAAAGACGAATGGACGTAGCAAAAGAAAATAATAAGGGTAGAATTAAAGAGAGAATTACGAGGGTGAAAGAGAGAGAGAGAGATACAAATTCAATTTCGCGCAGGGCAGTTTTCGATTAGGTGAAATATATATAGAGGACGAGCCCAAAGTTTTTTAGGTTGATTTTAAAAAAAGGAGAAAAAAATCCATTAAATTTAACTTTTTTCGAGACTTTTTTTAAAAAAGACCAATAACTTCTTTCCTTTTATTTTTTTTTTTCGATTTGTAAAGCTAAAAGTCTAATTGCGAGCTCGAAAAGTCTCGAAAAAAGTAAAAAGAAAGAAAGAGTAATGAATTTTGTATACTGCGTAAACAATTTAAAACCCGCCTAGAGGAAGACTTTTGGCTCATTCCAACCCAAGTTTGTATTTTCTTTCCTTTTGTCAGCCCTGATTATAACTTGCCTGTCGGAGGTGTCGCGCTCAAGGTCGATCATGTCGTCAGATATGGCGGAAAGAAGATTCGAAGAAGGGGTGGTGGTGATGATGGTGTCGTTAGCAGAGGCAATCGTGACGGTGGAGGACGTGGTGATGATGGTGGTAACAGAGGCAGGCTCCGTTTGGCAAGGGTTGTCATGCGGCTGGCTGGTCTGCGTGGAGCCCCCCGGGGGCGGGGGTGGGCCGCCCCTAGGCCGGCATTTTGGAAAAAGTCGGTTTAAGTCCGCGTTCTCCAAGATCAGGCTTGTCATCGCCACGTAACGTTCATGTCCCTTAGGAGTATGTCCATTCTGCAATTAAAACAAAACTAAATTAAAATCAATTGAAAGATAACACACACACTCACACATGCACGTACGCACGCACGCACAAATAAACAAGTAGGTATAGTCATTTCTGCAATTATTCTTTGGCAAATATTAAATCTCGTATACGTTCGCACGCATACATATTGATATAATATTAACTGTTTAATATTTAACAAATAATATTGAGATAAAAGAAAGAGAAAAATAATAAAAGCATTATAAATATTGTTAGTTCACGGTATCATTTATTTATTTAATAATAATTAATGAAATATTTGTTTAGTCTTTTATATATATTTACGTGCACATATAATATACGATATGGATATATTATTTTTTGTTGTTTTTGGGGTTAATAATTAGTACACAACGCGTAGTTCGTTAAGCGTTAATTCGTTTCTTCGGTTGCCTGGACTTAATCTGTTTCAGGTGAATCAATTGGAGAGAAGCATCGATGTGGGTGACGATGGGTGTCGATGGGTGTGCAAATGGGGGAGATGTGTCGATTTAAAGCAAAAAGGAATCGATACAGTGGATTCAGCTGAAAAGTTGATCCGACGATAGAGAGAAAGGAACCCGTCTCCAAATTGGTTATCAATTAAATGCTTTGTCACGTAATTGCTTCGATTCGAGAAATCAAGCGCTTCGCAGAGTGAAAATCCACCTTTCCTTCTCTTTTTCCCCCTCTTATTCACCACCCTTTTTATATTCGCTCATCCATTCGATGAGATAAGAACGATTCTGGATTAAACTCCGATCATTAATGGTATTAGACTAATATCTTAATGCGTTGTGTCTGCGGATCACAGAAACGAAGATAGAAAATTTAACAAAAAAATAAAAAAAATAAAAAGAGATTAAATTCAATAAAGAAAAAGAAAAAAAAGAAATAAGTTCAAAGAAGAGGGGAAATATGTGCCAAGAGTAATCTATTCGTTCGAGTGCAATACTATCGACGAGATATCGAAGGAAACATAGAAAGAGAGAGAGAGAGAGAGAATATTTCAAAGACGGTACAAAGCATTCGACATTAATAAATTCATCGCTTGCTTTCTTTTTTTATCACATTGCAAAGAGCAATTAAAAGTCAACTTTTACAAATACGAAGAAATAATAATAATAATAATAAACTTTTTCAAAGTATTAGTTGCATTCGTATTTACTTGCTTTAACGTTGTACAATTCCATTATGAGAAGAATGTCTATCGATTTCTTCCTCCCCCTCCCCTCCCTCCCTCCCCTTCCCTCCTCCAACTCCTCTTCTCTTCTCTTTTCTACTCTATTTTTCCGGAATACTCCGACGAATTTAAATCAACTTTAACTTTATCCTCGGCGTGTTATTTCGAACGAGCCTGACGACGACCCCGCCGCTGCTGCTGCTGCTGCTGCTACTGGTGGTGGTGGTGGTTTCGTTGCAATCGATTCAACTATATGTATTTTTTGACTCTGAATCCAAACCACCTTTTAATTTCATTTCAGGGAATCTATTAACAAAACGAAGAAGAAGAAGAAGAAGAAGGAAACATTGATCCTTATGAATAAATCAAAATACAAGATATTGTAATCAAAATATAGATAATTTTGCAAGGATATTATCTTAAAACTGAAGTTCCCATTAATAGAACTTGGCTGGTGTTTGACGATCACTCGACGAGCAATTAGGGTATTATTATTAACTTCGAAAGGACGTCGCGCGTCGAGTGCCATTTCTTTCCGCATATTTTTACAAGAGGGTAGTGCCGAAAGAAGAAGAAGAGGAAGAAGAAGAAAAATGAAAGGAACGGTGGCGTTAGGTCGAAAAAAAGAAGAAGAAAAAGAAGAAAAAAAAGAAAGTATGAACGTCGGTGGTTTGAAAGGAGTGACAAAAAATTCTTACGTCGTTCGCTAATGAGGCCGTACACGAGCCGGAGGATTACACACACCTACACCGAAATCCCAAAGCAAATCCTACCTTGGCTAGAACTTGTCTCTCTCCTCGCACACGTTTCATTTGCGGTGAGCTCGAAAGTGTTACTTCATACGTTGGCCCACCTTCAAAGAGGTTAAAGCGAGTAAGAGAGGAGGAAGACAGACGGAAGTTGGATACGAGGGACCATCTATCCCTCTCGTCAACTATGCTCGCTCTACGTTGTGTTGGTAGCGAAGAAGGGTGGAAACAGTCAGACGGTAATCCACTTGAAGCTGCAGGTGACTTCTGCTCTTGTGAGTTCTCCTCCCGTTCGTGTTCCTACTAGGTACCATCACTGTACTCCTCATCTATGTATTTCTATCTCTCTCGCTCGGTCTTATTCGAAGTTAGGTATGCGAGTTTATTTGGCACACGGGATGGCGAACGTTTCCTCTCTCTCTCTCTCTCTCTCTTGTGAAATGTTTACTCGTCCGTTCCTATCTTCTCTCCCTCTCTCTCACTTTCTGTCTGTTTCCTTAACTGATGTCGGAACCCACCAAGGGAGCATAGTTAATTGTCGGATGATAATTAGTGTTATCGTTCTAAACGTATGCGCAACAACATTCAAATCTACGTTCGAGTATGTAATTATTGTACTTGTTACACCTGTGACTAGGCGCTACTTGCTTCTTCTTTTTTTTTTTTTATTATTCAATATTTTCCATACACAATTATTTATAAATTGTTTTGATCGTAATATTTTTATACAGCTCAAATAATAGCACGACGCGGAAACGTTTATAGAGTAACTCGATATTTGCGCATTCTCCATTAGTCATTTAACGGTATATTTTGAAAAAGGCAACGCGATTAACAATTGATTTGGCAAAACAAGCACACGAAACTGTTACACGTTGATTTTATTCGTTAACCTTTACAATTGGACTCGGACAATGGTGCTTTGCTTGTTTGCTTCGCTTGCTTACTTTCGGGATTGTCTTGTTCGTTTGCTTTTTTTAGAATTTTTACCTTTCCTAATTCAAATGTTAGAACAAATTTTCATCTAAAGATATATAAAAATGATTTTGTATATATATATATATATATATATAATTAGAATTTAAATGACCAACTTTATATTACGTGTCGTGCAATTTTATTTTTCAAATTGTAATAGATGGATCAATTTATTTCGACAAAAGATTATACGTTTCGTCACGGATCTTTCGATTTATTTTAACACATATTCTCCCCATACCTACCTATTGTTATCAAATATTTTTCTTCCATATTTTATTTTGTTTTACAAATACATATATAAATATATCACTTTGGAGGAATAGAGGAAAGAAAAACAAAGATATAAAATCGTCAATGATGACGTGGGGGTATCGCGAAGCTTACGCACCAACGAATTTCAACACACGAAAATATTCTCTCTCTCTCTCTTTCTCCCTCACTCTACATCTCGATAGTCTATCACCTTTTTTGTTTGACTTTTTTTTATATTTTTTTTTTTTATACATAAACGATTTCGTGCCTCAACGATTTCGATGTATGCGAAAAATGCAGAAAATTCGCGTACGTACGAACGAACGAACGAATGAACGGACGAATGAACGAACGAACGAACGAACCCCCGACGATTTATATGCGTTTCTAGAGATTTTCCTCGACGATAAAAAGTTCCGGCTCACAACAGGAAGATGAAAAAAAAAAGAAAGAAATAAAGGAAGCTAGTAGCACAAAAGCTAGCCAACGAAGGTATCTCCTATATAACCGCGGTTAATTAAAAAGACGATAAACCGATGATGCGTTGAAAACCACCAGAACGGATATCGTCCTTCGAAACGTCAGATAGAGAGAGAGAGAGAGAGAGAGAAAGAAAGAAAGAGATTATTAATTTCACTCGTTACTTAGTATCATACAGTTATATTTATCATGTGTGTGTGAGTTTGAGTACCCCTCCACCCCATCGATCTATTATGGAAGATACGAATTTTCCTTCGAACTCTCCAAGATCATTCGCAGTGGTAGTAGGATTTCTATTATTAAAATTAGAAATAATCGATATATGATATATGTGTGAGACATAAAAATCGAGAGAGTATCTCTTTTTAAAATCGTTTCTTATTAAATATATGCATTTATATATAGATCGTGATTAACGAATATTTTATATTTCAAAAGTACATTATTCCGGATGATCAATTTTTTTTATTAACATTTCTTATATTAAATAATCAATAATGTCTATTAATATTTATCTCAAATTCCCATTATTATTCATTCACGTGATCCGATGATAAAAAGAATACGAAAATAACAAAATTATCAAATATTAAAATACATTCGAAATATAGCCCGTTTTTTTTTCCGTACACTCGTCTTTTATTTTCTTGGATAAAAATTGAAAGAGAAAAAAAGAAAAAAAAAAAAAAAGAAAAAATATAAAAAAAGTCATCGAAGAACGAATGGAACTTAACGCCGTCCCGTTAGTTTTTTAGATCGAACGATAAAATCTTTTTTTGCCATGCCGAGGGAAAAATATAACACATACAGACATGATTATGATCGGGGTATATCGGGGGAGTAAATGTAATAAAGACAARAGAGAGAGAGAAGAGTTTTGGGAATAGGAGGGTGGTGCTTGAGTCACTTGATGACGCGTACGAATTTGCTACCCTTCAGATATATATATATATCTCTCTCTGTTTCTCATTCGTATGCCGTGTGACTCAGTTCTGAATTACGAGTAGCTCGACTAGCCATATATTCATTATCGTATTATGGTCCCCCTTCGATAGATATGAAAGGGAAAGGGGAGATATACTGTGTTCGATCGGTTCGTTTCTGCGAAAGCACGTATCTTCTGTCAAGGCGATGGCATCGTTTCAATGATCAACTCGTCAAAGACATGTGTATATGTGTGTTGAGATCAGATGATGGGATCTGTGAGACGATTAAAACACAACATCTTCTCCTTTCGTGTATCCTGAAACCTGAATATATCCAATGACATTCGACACTATTCGATATCTATGCTACGTCTGTATTTCAATATATATATATGTATATATGTATGCATGTATATATGTAGGAATATGAAGAGAAACAAGGAAATGTAGACCAAACGGTCAGGTGGGGATTAACCGATTCATTTGACCGAGTCACTCGATATTAGAACGTTTAATTAAGGGAATTATTATACGAGAGCACACTAGTTCTAACAATGCACAGAGTTATCGGCTTGGTTGCACAGTCTTGTTACTCTAATGACGACAATAATTTACTTTACTCGAATGGATCGTTCCTGGTCTGTACGTGCAAAACTAATCCACAATTTCATTTATTATTGGAATATTTTGGGACTAAAGCAATTGTTCGTTCTCGACTGATTTTATTATTTCCATTCTTCATTTTTGTTATTCGTTTTGTGTATGGAGAGTAGAGGTAAGGAGTAACATCTCTTATGGAAGAAAATGTGAAAAAGTTGTCCAGCGTTTTCTATAAATAATAGTTCAGAAAACCTTCCAGAATACACAGAGATGTTACTCCTTGCCTCTACCTTCCATAGTTTTGTGTTGTTTCAAGAAAAGTCTAATTGATTTTTATAATCAATTTAGGAGTGAATCGTTGATCAATCCCATATATAGGATGATATCACGTTTTTTTTTTTATATGGATCGTTAAACTTGAGAGGAAAATGATACGATCAGATAAAGCATTTTTATTTGCTATCGCTTCGTATTACGTGTATCTTACGTTCAAATGTTTATCCTATCATTTCTCATGAAAATATATTCTCCACATATCTTCTTCTTTTTATTTTTCTTCTTCTTCTTCTTCTTCTTCTTCTTCTTGTTTCCCTACTTGAAAAATGATAGAAATAAAAATAAAAATAAAAAATATAGGGTGAAAGAGATAGGGAAAAAAGACAGAGGCGTCGTTTAGAAGTAACGACGACTCTCGCTT
>NW_015148973.1:455225-550225 GCF_001465965.1 Polistes dominula | reverse complement strand
TTCGTAATCTAATAAACCGCTAAAGCTTTTTCATCGGATACCCGTTAAAGATTGTTTTTTTTTCTTCCTCTCAGAGCTCAATTTTTAAGGACTTCCTTTTTACATCTTATTTATGTATATATTTTTTTTTCTTTTTCTTTTTCTTTTTCTTTTTTTGACCAAACAAACGAGTAATGAAATTTCACGAAAGATTTGCAATCAATCACTATCACTTGAAATTCGCTTCCACGAAGAAGGAAAATCGATAGAAAGGGGGTTAAAAAAAAAAAAAAAAAAAAAAAAAAAAAAAGAAATAAAAATGATAAAAAATAAAAATAAAAATTAAAGAAGATGTCCCCGTAAGCCGTTAGCCGTGTGTTTATACATTTTTACATCACCGTTAAGTTAACTCTTTGGGTAACACAGTGGGATTAAAAGTGTCCTACCACCTTTTTGATACACCGTAATGCACGGTGGGACATTTTTAGTCCCACCCTGAAATATTGCAATAGCTACACATGCTCATAAGTTTATATTTCGTCTTATTTACCCTAAGCAATTGGTTATTAATGTTTTTATATTATGTAATATCTTTATTAATAAAAAATATACACCAATGTTATTTAATTTAAAACTTAATCAAATTTTTATGCCACATAGAGATAGGGCTATTTTATTATCTGAAATTTTATGCCGCAAAGAGTTAAAAGAAAGATTATTTTCAGCTAGATGATAGGGGTGTAATAGCTACCCAGCTAGCTAGCTAGGTAGCTGGCTGACTAGCTGACTGGCTGGCTGGCTGACTGGTTGTTGCCGAGGTTAGTAAGAAGCTAAGCGAGCGTGAAAGAATTACACGAGGAAACCCTCTTCCTCACCAACCCCCCGCCACATACCATGCGAGATGGTAGTGGATGGATATTCGAAGTATACCTGCGACTAACGTAAGAGAAAAAAGATCATATAAATACGTACATTCTTCGTATAGACAGGAGGGGACACAGGGGTAACAGGAGTTATGTTAAACTCGACTCAAGATGGCTACCACACGTCAACAATCTTTTTTTATATTTTTTCTTTTCTTTTCCGTAACAACGAAAAATAGAACAGGATAAAAGACAGATATAAAAGATAAGGAAGAACCAAATTATTTAGTAGGATTCATATTTAACTTTCGTCGTGGCAAAGGAAAAATATAGAAACGAAAATAAAAATAAAAAAAAAACGCGTGAAGAGAAGAGGAGATCTAAAAGATTCAACGAATATCAACTAAGCGGAGAAGGAGGAAGAGGAGGAGGAGGAGGAGGAGGAGAAGTCGAGGTCAATGCGCAAATAAGGAAACTCATTTAGGGAAAGAAAAAAAAATGAGTGGTCGTAAGGAAGGAAAAGGGTAGAAGAAATTTATCTTGGTCGTGCACCGTGGGGCTAAAAGACTTTACAAATTCGCATGTTCCTGCTGACACGTAACACGTATATACGTGTGTGTATGCGTACGTGTACCCGTCTCTGTGTAAGGAAAAGGGTGTTGGTTCGAATAGCTCGCAAGTTGTAAATGATTTAAGGGTGCACGAGAACTGGCTACTGGCTTACCTGCCGCTGGCTCTACCCTTCTTCTTCTTCTTCCTCTTCTTCTTCTTCGTGGTAACCACCCATCCACCCACCCCTTTTTACCACGGTGAAACGTTAATACCGTTTTTACACGGTCGAGCGCGCGCTTAAGTAAAAACGAACAAGAAATAAGAAAAAAGCCCGCGCGCGAGCGGACGAAGGCCTGCAGCGAGAATGAAAATCCTTGGAAAAAGGTCTCGCGTGAGGAGGAGGAGGAGGAGGAGGAGGAAGGGGGGCAAGGAGGTAAGAGGAAGGACGACATTTAAAAAAGAAAAGGACCTATAAATTTACGAGGGCGAACTTCGCGAGTGTTATATCGCACCTTCGAAGTCCACTTTGTACTTTGCGATAAGAAACTGTACCAACAGCAGACTCTGCTGTTCTGTATGCATGTGAACACGCGTACGTATTACAGGGTGGCCCAAAAGTCCTTAGGTCATTTTTTACAAAATCAACCACGTACTATTATATTTCTCGAGACTTTTTTTTTCCAATCTAATCGTTTTTCAAATTGTAAAAAAAAAAAGAGGAAAAAAGAAAGCACGGAAGAAGAGTTCTTTCTTAGGTCCCCGATAGTTTTATAATTTGAAATATAAACTTGGCCTGGAAAGTCTCGGTAAAAAAAAGGGTAATTGATTTTTAAAATTACTCAAGAACTTTTGGCCTAACCTATACACAGGTATATAGTCGTAGTTGTTGTGTTGTGTCGAAGAAATAAGTTTACGTTTCTTTTATAATGTCAGTGTTATAATATCAGTGTCGCTGACAGTATTTGTTCTGGTTTATATGCAGCGTAATAAATAAAATAATAATAATAATAATAATCATGATGATGATGATGATAACATTTAAAGTATTATATAATAATGTAATCCCAAAAATATAATATAATGTTAATAATAATAATGATAATTAATAATCGTAACAACTATAGAAACAATAGAAACGCGTGTAGGTATAATGTAAATAGAATAAATATTTTGATATTAAATAATTAGTTGTTTTACTCTTGATAGATAATAGAGATAGAAATATCCGCTGCTTGGCAATCGATCCTACCTCGTATGCGACTTTCCTTTTTATATTTAAACATCTATATTAGTATATCGTACTACGATATATGTATCCCTGTGTTAGCTGTAATATAGATAAACACATGTTCATCCGTACTCGGTGAAAAAATACGGTTTTCACATATTCAAAGTATGACAAAAAAAAAGATAAGGATCCTTTTCTAAAATTTTCACGGGATTTCTAAAAATGAATAAAGCACATTTTAAAATGGAACATTAATTTGAAAGGATATTATAACAAATTAATTATAAACAAATTTAATAATAAATCAAATGGGAATAATTAAATCATAATCATTTAATTTATTATTTAGTAATTATAAACAAATTAATCAAAATTTTTGTGCACTTTGTATTATCGTTTTCACCGAATAAAGGGAAATAAATTCCAAGGTTTTCGACTATATGATATTAGTTCGTTCGTTTTACGTATTATATGTAGGTATAATGCATACACTCATACACACGCGTATATATACATATATATATATGTATATAAATTTACGTAGTAGGTAAATATATTGCATTATCATATCGGGCCAGTGACCTGTCATTATATAGGAACGACTTTGGAAATAATTCGATTAAACCGCGTGCGTAAATTCAACGAACACGCATCAGAAGAGAGAGAGAGAGAGAGAGAGAGAGAGGTGGAGTGCACTATCCAAGCGCCAGGAGGACATATTCAAAAGCCTCGACAGAGGCCACACAGCTAATCCAATATTTTTACTCGATCTCCCCTAGATCGATTTATTTTCTCTAACTTTCCTGGAGTTCTACCTCTCTCTCTCTCTYAATAAATTGTTAACCCCTATACAACAGCCCTATGTGCATTGCAACAACCCAACTCAACAACAACAACAACAGTAACAGTAACAGTAACAGCAACAGCAACAGCAACGACAACGATGACGATGACGACAACGACGACGATGGAGAAGATGTAATTCAATGAATCCAATTTTCTAGAGTTCGCTGGCTATATCGTAATCTCGTTACTCCAAGTATATATGTACTTATACATATACACATAGATACATACGTGTATATGAAATGATAGACTTTTAGTTGAAAGTTATATTTAATGACATCAACTATCTCTCTCTCTCTCTTTCTCTCTCTCTCTCTCTCTCTCTCTCGGTTTCTCTTTTTGTTTAGAAGCACAAAATGTCTCCTTTATCAAGCGGAGAGAGAAGTTCGGTCTAAGCAAAAGAAGATTTCATAGGAACGGAGAAAACGCGTTAGTACTTTGGTATAGGAAAAAGGGTGAGAGAGTGGTATCAAGGGAGTACTCCACTCGGAGTTGGCCTCCCTATTCTTGGGCCTAGGCACTCACTAAAGGTTAAAATGATTTTCACCTATCCGCGAAAGGCGTAGGCAGGCAGCACCTCGACGCTCGTCGTCGCGAAACGAGCGTGCCAGTCGAGCGAGCACAGAACGTTGTTAATAGTAATAGTAATAGTAGTAGTAGTAGTAGTAGTAGTAGTAGTAGTAGTAGTAGTAGTAAGGGTAGTGCTCTAGTGGTGTAGGTATTATAGTACCTAGTAATAGTGGTGGTTGTGGTACAAGCGATGTTAGTAGAGGGAAACAAGGGGTTGGAAAAGAGGATGTATGTGTGCGTGCATGCGTGCGTGTGTGTGTGTGTGTGCAAGAAAAGCATAGGGTTGGTGGTGGTGGTTGTGGTGGTTGTAGAGAAAGGGCGAAGAGTGGAAGGACGAAGAGGGTAGGAGAATGGCGTGGCATCGAGTGAGAGGGGAAGAGGGAGAGGGGAAGTGAGAGGGTCTGCTCTGTGCTTCGCTGAGCGTGGAATCAATAGGGGGTCACTGGCACCAACAGATACAATCGGCACATTTTGAATCTGCCTTTCGTACTGCACCGCCCGACTGCATCGACCAAAATCTCTTTCTCTCTTTTCTTCTTGTCTTACGATCCCATCCTGTCGTGTTTTTTTTTTCCTTTTATACCTTTTACTTTTTCTATCCTATTTCTATTTCTCTCTCTCACTCTCTCTCTCTTCTTTGTTGGGCTTTTCGTCCTCGAGAAGAACCAGGACCAATCTTTGTCGATGTCGAGTCAATGTCGTTCGTTTCTTTGACGAAGAGACCAAGTTTTGTCAATTTTCGACTTCACAAATGCCTCTTGCTAAAGTATGAGGAAAAAGATAAAATAGAGAGAGAGAGAGAGAGAGGGAGAGAGGGAGGATAGAATGGCGTATCGATTTTGCGAGAACACGAAGCGACTATTTTCACTCTCTTCCTATCTTTTTCCTCCCCTACCTCCTCCCTTCCATCCCCCGTTCTCTCCTTCCCCTTTTCTCCTTTATCTTTTTATTTCTCATTCTTTGGCTGTTTTGACGTCTTAGCTTGGCGTCACCCACCCTTCTTTTCTAGAGCAGACGAAAAAGATGGAAAACGTAGAAGAGGAGAGAGAGGAAAATCTAGCTAAGGGTTTGAAACGGGGATAGATAATTCGTGCCGACGAATGCGAATATTTTCCTTGCTCGTTCGATATTCAACAACGTGGGGGAGAGGGGGGGGGGCCTCGTCCTTGTCGTAGTTTCTCTCTTTTCTGGTTCTTTTTCTGCTTTTTCTTCTTTTTCCTTTTCTTTCTTTCTCGACGTTGTACGCCCTTTTCACGCTTATTCAAGAAAGTCGAAAAGTAATTCCTTCCTCTTCTCGAAATATCATTGAATTCTTATCGTCGTTGAACGAACTCTCTAAGAGGAGGAACTTGAGAAAGAGAGGAAAAAGCTTTGCAAATGCGAATGGGAAACGTACCATCTCGAAAATCCTAGAAATGATGTTAAGGAAGTAAGAAATTGGTAGACGCGTGGTAAAAGATCAAATCGAAGAAAAGTTCGACATATTTTTTTTTTCCTTCTCCGTTATTTCTTTAATGTCGAATTATTTTTGCTTGAACTAAAATCGATTTGTTGTTAAAAATACAAAAAGAAAAGGTACGAAGGAAGGAAGGAAGGAAGGAAGGAAGGAACGAACGAACGAACGAACAGAGGTTGGAAGAAGATTTTTCTAATGCAGGACGCGACGCGTGCCGCAGGATGCGATGATTTCAACCTCCGCAATGCGATTTTACAAAAGGAAATGGTTAAAGAATTCGTGCGAGCTCGATGAATTTAAAACATTCTTTCTCTTTCTTCCTTTCTTTCTTTTCCCTTTCCATGGTGTTTGCTAAGCAAAAGAAGTACCACCAACCAACACATCGTTAAAGCAGGTTCGCCTAAGCCAACGAACCTTTATCGAGCTGTCGGAATTTAAAGAAGTTCTCTCTTTATCTCCTCCTCCTCCTCCTCCTCCTCCTCCTCCTCCTCTTCCTTCCACCTCCTTCCACTCTCCCTCTTTCTCCTTTTCCTCGTCCTTCTTTTACTACCATCACCAAAGTACGTATTCGTAGGAACGCCTTTTCAGAAGTGCACTCGTTTAAGGGGTGGCCCTTTTATGCGTAAGTTAATTCACGCAGGAAAAGGTCGCTCGGTGTAAAGAGCACCAACCTAGATGGGAACTTCTGGAGCATCTCGTCCCTTTCCTCCTTCTCAACCCCCCCCTTCTCCCCCACCCACCTCCCTGCCCTATCACTCTCTTTCTCTCTTATTTTATCTTTGTCTCTGTTTCTCGTATACCTCGTGCAACCCTCATAGTACTAACGGCCAAGTTGTGAATGCTGACCAAACGCTGTTTGCACGAGCGTTATAAACGAGAGAGAGAGAGAGAGAGAGAGAGAGAGAGAGAGAGAGAGAGAGAAAAGGACTATTATCCATCCATCTTTCTCTCTTTCTCTCTTTCACATTATTCTTCGTGATTCTCTGCCAGTTTCCAATGCATACACACGTTTGCACACATTCACGGGGGAAACAAGCAAACAGCGAATAACATACACACTGATATTGTATAGATACACGTACGTACACATATATGCAAGAGGTAATTCAGGAAACGGTGCGATTATCGATCCAGTCGCCTTCACTTCCTGCAATTCATCGATACGTTGTAAACCGGCCAAAAAAAGAATAATGCAAGAAATTCGAGATAAAGGAGGAGACCAATAAAAATATCAAATATAAAAATCAAACACATATATATGTATGTATGTATGTATGTAGGTACCAATCAAGGATCCATAAAAAAACAAAAAAAAATGAAAAGTTCTTATAAGAGCCAGACTCTGTCTCTGAGAAAACGTATTTAGCCGAGAGATAATAACCTCTTGAATCGTTTCCTCAAGGACTTACTCTTTCGTTCCGACTAACAAAAGGTCGAGGCGAGTACTTTCGCACTTTTTTTTTTTTTACGACCAATCTTTTTCTCCCTACCACCCCCCTTCGTCCTATTCTTTTTTTTATTTTTTTTTTTTTATTTTTCTTTCCCTTTCTCCTTTTACTCATTTATTATTATTTCTATGAAACTATTTCTCGTTGATATTTTTATACATCTATCCCTACTTTTTTTTTTTTTTTTATTTCTCTCCAACTTTGAAATTTATAGAATGAATTTTGAAACGTGGTATTTCGCTTTTCGACGTTCATTTCTGTGGCATGCAACAGTAGTAGTAGTAGTAGCAGTGGTAGCACCCAGCAAAACACATCCCAAGAGAGTCGTTTAACATCGTGGGAATCGGTAACGTTAATTTTCCAGCTTGGAAATGGTCGCTTATGATTTATCGAAGTATGACGATGTGCGTTACTACGGGAAAAACAAAACGCGATACGATAATTAGTC
Organism: Polistes dominula; assembly: GCF_001465965.1. The sequence goes on along the minus strand of NW_015148973.1, from coordinate 542,835 downwards.
AACTGGCGTAACTAACGAACGTAAGCTCACCGACAGTTCTATTACTCTTTTATCTCTCTTTTTTTCTCTCACTCGTTTCAGAGTGAGCGAGAGAGAGAGGGGGGGAACAAGCAAGCAAACGAGTTTTATGAAGTTTCGCGGTGGTTTATCGATACGATTATCCTTTTATCGATCTAATAAACTTTGTTTTACGAGAAACTCGCAGAGAAAAATATTTGATAGGATCGACTGCGGCGGAGCCAGCCAGTACTCGCAACAAGTGACGAACGATTTATTTTATTTTTTTTTTTTTTTCAAAGCTTTATACATTATTATATATGTTAACTTTATTCGTGAAATAATTTACTGTTACAGGTGATAGAATAAAAGCGACCATTAACAGTATGAAATAAGACATAATTACATACTTTAATTAAGTAATGTTTGAATTCACATTAGACGAGTAGTAAAGGTACGAAATTGAAATTTCGATCCGTAGATTAATTAGATCCAATAGAAATAAAGTATTATAGAAAAGAATTTTATTCGAATTATCTCGCCAAAATAAATCCTTAGTTGTGATTTATTAAGTCATTTGAAAAATAATTAGGATTCTTTTCCTATGGAAAATAAATAAATCTTAATCAATATAAATTACGTGTGACGTTGTTTGTCCGCAATGGACTCCTAAACTACTGAACCGATTTTAATCAAATTTTACACAATGTGTGCAGTTTCATCCAACTTAAAAGATAGAATAGTTTATATCATTCTAACAGATGGCGGTATAAGGTAATTCGTTGCTGATTGTGAGCCACAGCAACGGGTGGCGGGGCACCCCTAGTAAAAGATAAATTATCGAGCTGCTCGAAAAATTCGTTCTCGATTTATATAAATAGGTCAATAATTCATATTAATTTGTATTCAATTAATTATTACATATTCGGCGAGTAAACAAAATTACAAATCAGTAAATTTGAATAAGAAAAAGAAGAAAAAGAAGAAAAAAAAAACAGAAAAGAATTTTCATTTTCATTTCGTATTCTCACATTGACGATGAACAATGGTAGAAAGGTAGAACTATGTACAATTTTAATTACGGGTCCACTCATTAATCTGTCGCCGTCGTCGTCGTTGTCTTTCGAAGTTGGAAAACTCACCGAGATAAAATCTGGAACGTCGGCTTTTTATTCGTGGAATCGTAGAAGCAAGATTACGCGTTTACCCCAAGTCATTTTGTTAGTTCGTTGGTATCGTAATCTCGCTTAGATATTGTCTCGAGACAAATATTTTTACTTCGACGATGGTATCCTCGATCGACAAAAGGTTAGAAAAAAGAATAAAATTGAGAAAGAAAATGTCCGAATAAAGGAAACATTATTGTTTGCTCTTTTGTACATAAAAACTAACGTGTATGTGTGTATGTGTTCCCCGTTATTCGTTACAAAATCTATACTCCTTTCTTTTATTGGAAAAAAAAAGGAGATAGTTTAATTGATTGTATATCTCTTAAAGCTTTTCTGAATAGAAAAATGAAATAAAAGAATAAAAATTAATAACGATAATAATAATAATAATAATAATAATAATAATAATAATAACTCGTTCAAATCATTGCTATAAAAGAAATGTTAAAAAGAATCGCTGAAACGTTGGAAACGAAAAAAAAAAAAAAAAATTCCAAAATAATGATCATTAAAAAGCATTTCTCATTAAGACTTCAACGTTTCGCTTCCTATTTAGCTTTAGTCTCTATGAAATGCTCCAAACGAAATTGCAAAACTAACAAATATTCAAATAATAATAATAATAATAGTAATAATAGTAATAATAAAAAATGCATATACTTAGAAAAGAAAAGAAAAGAAAAGAAAAGAATTTTCTTCATAATATCATAACCCTTTAAAAAACCCTTGCCTTTTTCTTGTTCGGTTCCTAAATTTAGTCGACAAGAAAATAAGTACGTGAGACGGAAAAAAGGACAGAGATAAAGAGAGAGAGAGAGAGAGAGAGAGAGAGAGAGAGAGAGTGAGATTGAGAGTGAGAATGAGGAAAGATTATCAAACGTTTGTCAACTATGAAGAAGGGAATCTCCTTTTCGCACTCTCTCTCTCTCTTTCTCTCCTTCTAACTTTGAAACGAACGCATTCACTTGGGTTTCTCTGCAAGTATTTTCTCTCTCTCACGATATGAGTAACTTTATGTCGAGAGGACTCGTGATGCTTGTCATAATGTACGGTGCGTCGCGTGTTCTTCTCGTAAAATCGTCTAGCATATAGCACGTCACGCGACGATGAGGATGACGACGACGACGACGACATTGCGAATATATTATAAAGCTGAGAAATATGAAGAAGACGCGCGACACAAGAGAGTTGAAAAGAAACTAATTGTAAGAAGGGTTGTTTGTTATCGAATGAAAACTACTATGAAAATTACAACCGTCAGGGTTGCTGTGTGCAAACAACAAGGTTGTTGTGTGCGAACAACAAGATTGCATTTTATTGGCGCATTAGCGGAATTTTTGCTGCGGTGCCATGGCGTTAATACCTAAGTACCAAATATTGTAAATGTTTATTGATAAATATAAAGGTATTTAATTAAACGAACCGATAAAAATTTTTGATTTACGTATTAAAATAGTTTTGCGGGCGACCAAGAAAAAAGAAAAAAGAATAAAGAAAAAAAAAAAAGAGTAAGGTAGGAAGGAAAGAAAGAACGAAGAAAAAATACACTCGTAAATATAGGTTAAAAGAAGGAGGTCGGGGTCAAGCGGATGCTAAAATCCTTTGGCCGTCTTCGCTGCACGCGCTTTGATACCACTCTTCTCCCTCACCTCACCCTCACCTCACCCTCACCCTCTTCTCCTTCTCCTTAACTACCCTTCTCTTCTCATCCCCCTATTTCAYGCTCGCTCGCTCGCGCGCAAGCTCCTCGTCTCTAGTTTCGTCTCGGTTTTCCTATTTCGCGCTTGCTAACGAAAGACCAAGTGTGTGTAAGGGAAAAGGGAAAAGGGAATAAGGGAGAAGGGAGACGAAAGGTGTGGCGCCATGTTTTGATACTCACGGATTTCAACGCGTTCTCGAGAATCACATTACGTTTCCAAGATTGTTTCTCCGATATCGCGAGTTTCCTTTCCCGTTGTTCACTTCGATTTACGAAATTAATTACAAGAGATGAGAGAGAGAAAAAGAATACATTTTCYTACGAAAATGCATAATACGAATAATAATAATTTGTTTATTTTCCAATATGTCCAAATGAATTATTCTATTAACGATAATTATTCATATGGGTAATTTATTATTAACTCGCGTTACACGTTGATCATTCAATTTATTATTTTCGTTATACTTTTTATTATACTTAGCGGTACGTATGTATACAACCACATTATTAATAAAATCTTAATATATATAAACTACGTGTCACGTTGTTTGTCCGCAATGGACTCCTAAACTATTGAACCGATTTTAATCAAATTTTCCACACTGTGTGCAGTTTCATCCAACTTGAAAGATAGGATAGTTTACATCTCAATTTGTAATCGCAATATTATTTGTTTATTAACAAAGAGTCATGATTATCTCTGTTAATTCGATAAGATTCTAACAGATGACGGTAAAAGGTAATTCGTTGCTGATTGTGAGCCACAGCAACGGGTGGCAGGGCACCCCTATTATAATATAAGAAGTAATAAGTAATAAGCATGAGGAATGTGTTCGTTTGAAAAGTAAATATAAAATGGCCGCTGAACTCCGCTTGACTCCGCATTCTCCAGTTATTTACTTGGAAACAACTGTGTTCTGTAGTTAGTAGAGCCTTGTTTTACTGCTTATTTACTTACTTACCATTCTCATTCGCTAACTCATTCGATATGTCACGCAATTTTGTAATACTACTGTAACACCTATGGGGAAACCTACTTGGAACTTTAGCTATAGGTTATATATTCCAACAAAAGATATGCATAATAAGTATTGTAATAATCACGGAGAAAATAATCATAAAGAGAATTAACGTCGAACAATGTACCAGAGATTTACCGTACTGTTTAAAAGCTCTTTTACCTCGTTCCACCCTCGCCCATTTGCAAAAATGGTATACGTTTGTGTTACAATAAACGTAAGGCACGTTTGATCATTCACCATGAACCAACGAAGGACTCCCATTTTCGATGCGATCATGGTTATGCCGGAAGATGCAGGCCAATCGATAACAGTCGTTATTAAAAGCCACTTTGCAACCTTTTTTCAACCCCTTTTTTTCACTTGCCCGATTTTTATATGTACATGTATATATATGTCTGCCGTGTTATATATATATAAGTATTTCCCGTTAAAGGTATTAAAGGAGGAGTATTCTCTAGAATGGATCGGATCGATCGCAAGTATTACACGTAGCAGTGGTCCTCAAACTTTTTCTTTTTATACCGATTCAACCGTAAAAAAGAGTTCCAATTAAACTTTTCACTATATATATAATATTTTTCTTTTTATGTTATTTCTATTCATCATAATAATCATCAAAGATTCAAAGAACGTTCTTTCAATTTTTTCAAAGATGGTACACACCGATCGATGCAACCCCTCAACAGAGCTTCCAAACTTTGACAAAACTAATATCGTGAATTAAAAGAACAACACACATGGGAGGAGAACATTCGAAGACACCACCCCCCTGTCATTTGAAGAAAAAAATAAAAAGAAGTGTAGGTTATTGAGATGAGAAAAGGAAGTGAGCGGTATGAGAGGGGGATTGGTAAAGGATGAAGAAGAAGACTCGACAATTTACGCATCGACAAAAGGCCTCGCTAAAGAAAAAGAAGAAGAAAGAAAAAAGAGGAGGTGATGGAGGAAGAGGGGTGGATCAGAGGGAAAAAAAAGCTCGAGAGGTGCTCGGATCATTCTTCCTCTCTCTCTTTCTAGTTTTTATTTCTTGTTCGAAGTACAAGTAGTTCAGTTCAGAGGCGAATAAAGAGGCAGACGAAGCCGCTCTACTCTACTCATCAAGATCAAACCTTTTCCCCGCTTGCTTATGAGAGAATTAGATCGACGAGATACAGAAGGTACACTTTGTAAGGGGTGAATGCACGTACGGAAGGAAAAACGGAAGGAAGAACGGAAACAAGGAAGGAGGGAAGGAAGTATCGTCGTCGAGGTGATCGATCAAAATACAGTCGAATATTTTCCAAACATTATCCAAACAATTGTTCCATTTTATTTCTCGGACAACGTTTACGAATGAGACAACTCGACCCCAATCGTAGTACGATCCTTTTTCTACGAACCCTACCATAAACGTTACTATAGTCAACTGACGTTGAACGACTCCGCGTATTCTAAAGGTGACTGAAAGAAAGTTGCCCGATAAAATTCTGCATGAATTATAACCCTCCGATTCTCTCCTTTTTTTTTTTTTTATCCGTCTTTACACAAATATTACGCATATAAAAATAGAAAGTATATAAACTTGTGTGATAAACTTTGGATAAAGAAGCGAGAATAAGGATTAACTTGTAAAGTTAAATAACGTTAGGTAGGGAGGGTTAGAAAAACCACCTTTAGGTAAGACGTCATACACGTTTTATTCGCGGTTAACTAAACCTTTGCCATTATCCTTTAGACGCATATATTCGTTTATTATTCCTTCTACATACTAATTAAATGTTACTTCAAATAGAAAGTAATAATTTGCATGATGCGAGAAAGTAAAAAACAACAACGTTTCATCCATCTAATTGAAATTGATTTTTAAAGAAGTTTAATTTTATAAGAAAGATCGATGATCAATTGATCGATCTCGATCATTTAAAGAACATACTTCTAATCGTATCTAAATCGATCTTTCTATTATATACCGGTTAAAAATCAAGACGTCAGTGATAATATCGTTAAGACGTTTATTAGAAAACAAGGAAAAGTACTTTTCGGAGTCTAATACTTTAATAATGATCGATTGCATGGATATATAAATCGAAGTATGTTTGTGGTTATGTGTGTGTGTGTGTGAATGCATGTATGTAGGACGTTTGACTACTAACGCTTATAAACTTGAAATCGTTCGATAGATGTTCTTCGTCGTCGTTCGTGTTGGAGAAAGCACGTACGAAGGAAGAACATAGGCGCTAATCGAACTGCGAACGTCGAACGCCACTTTCGTTGTGTCACTAGAGGTTAGGGTAGTTTTTTTTCCTCTCTCTCTTACTCGTTCTTTCTAGCATACGTGCGTTCTCGCATAACTGGAAAATACTCGAAGCTATATAATGGCACGGTATCAAACCCTGCTTACAAGAAGCACGAGACACGGGATCGAACACCTGTATTTCGTGACGCATTATTAATGTTCTATGGGGGTGGGAAGGTGGAAAAATAAAAGATATGATTTCGTTCCCTTTTCTTTTTTTCTTAGTCTTGTCTTATATATCGATGATGTATACCTAAAAATAGTACAATGTAAAAATGCTAATACGAATTAATAGACTGCGTAAGATTGTACACGGATGTACATTGATTAGGTAAATCCTGATTAATTCTATTGATCGAAGGAGATTGAGGATCGATGTGAAAAGAAGAATGCAACCAATTGGCATAATCAAAATCGGTATTAGACAAAGGTGGTTGACGCGCATCATCTCGCGTCGCGGCGCCGCAACGAGGTCGTCGTCGTCGTCGTCGTCGTCAACCCCTTGAAAGCCACCCCCTTACTCACCCGCTATTTCCCTTCGACCAAGAGCGTCGCGACGACCGCGATCCGTTGAAAAATCGGGACGAGAAGACCGATCGAACTGCACGTTGTTAAAGTATTAGACGATTGTGTCGTTTGCATGCATCAGAAACAGACGTAACGAGAATCACGATAAAAGAATAAAACGACACGAAGAAAAAAAAACAAAACAAGGGATTGAACGTGATAAAACGTAACGTCGAATGCCACAATGTGGCACCGTTTTTTTTTTTTCTTTTTTGAAGTGAAAACTTCTTTAGAATGGGTGTAATTTGAAAAATGTAACGGAGCGGTAGGCGGCTATGTAACGGAGCGGTGGGAGGCGATGAAACAAACGGCCGCGATACTAAATAAGAAGAGAATACAATTATCCTACAGCAGATATTTTGTATTCGTCTCATTTTCTCGAAACTTAGTTTTTGGAAGATTTCACTTCTAACACGTGTGATCTGTTTCACATGTTTCTTTTTTTTTAAATTAGCCCTCGAAAAAGAAAAAAAACATGAAAGTTCCTGTAACCGATCGATTAAGATTTAGATTAATAAACGTAAATAAAAAAAGGGGTACGAAACGGATTGAATCCGATTGATTGGCTGATCCATTGAATAGTCCATTTAGAATTCGTGTCAGATATCGGATAACTGTTAAGAATAAAGAACTGGACTATAAGTCGATTCTAATGAGTCCTAAGCACGTTGATGACAGTGTCGCCTTGGTAACGAGAAAGCCGGATGAGGAATAAGTTTCTAATCCGGATAGGAGACATTGTACCGACACCGCGGATGATAATACAGTCGAAAATAGCGCCAGTCGTCAAGGCGGATCATGAAAAGCCGGCTTGACAGACAGAAAGCTACTACTAACTGTCTAAGGATCGATAGAATTATGTAAGGGAGGAGAAGAGAGCGAATATTCCAAAACCACTGGAACATATATGAAAACTTTACCATGAATATGAACTATCTTCTATTTTTCTCTCCCTCTCTCTCTCTCTCTCTCTCTCTCTCTCGCTCTTTTTCGTGTTTTCTATTTTTTTGTATTTCATGATATTCCCAACCCTCCTCCTCTTTTTCTCATATTTTGTATTTCTTTCTATCTCGTAATATCCTCTTCTCTTTTTCTCTCTCATATTCTCATGTTTCGTATTTTTGTTCTATCTCATATTTTTTTGTCCTCCTTTCTCTACCATATTCTCATATTTTCATATTCTGTATTTCTTTCTCTCTCACTCGTCGATAAGTTTGACGATGAGCAACACATCGTCCTTGCTTGGTTCGTAGCTGAGTCTCGCCGTTAGGATCACGTCGTGCGGAAACTCGAGAAAGACCGTCACTGGTCCGCACCATAGGCCATTACGGTTTGATACGGGTAAGACCCCCATAGGTAATAGCCAAAGCATCGAATTTTCCTGCTAGAGGAGAATAACCGTTCTAAGCTTCTACGTGTCTCTCTTTCTCTCTATATATATAACTGTGTGTACAAATACAGGCTGGACCAAAAATAGTGACATTATTTTTTTAAATTACTATTGTTTCAAACTTTATCAAAATCATCAAACTACAAACTTAGAAACTTTCAACCCCTAGCTTGTACGTATTTATCTACGGAATAGCAATTAAATTAATTGACGTTAGCAGTTGTTCATCCCTTCGTTGATTGAAACCGTAACTCTGTTTGAAGCGATAGTTCAATATTTGTAAATTCAATTTACTTGCAATATTAAAACATTTTGGTCACACTGTACATATATGTTTGATATATAGGGTGAAATAAAAATACCTTTATTATCCAAAATAACTCTAAGAAATTATTCATTTTTTTTTTTCATTTGTTCAAACTGATTGTTCAATTATGCTCGATACGCAAAATTAACATAGTTTAATCATTGATTTATCTATGATAGAACATTAGCAAGGGGATTGGTATTTCAGTTCTGGAACGATCGTTTTCAATCAACTCCTTGAACTCATTGAAATCTCGTGGTGGTTTTAGTAGGTGGTTCTGGTTCTGGATAAAATGACTTACATCTTACTCTGTTGCACTTGTACGTAAAATAGCATATCTATATAGTCAACAACCCTTAGAGAAAATGTATCCAAAGTGACGGTGGTAAAGTGACGGCAAAGAGTTGGCTTACTTTCGACAAAGATTTATATTCCCCCGTTTCTATTTTCTAGCATCTATGTTTCAAGCTGACAGACGTCGATCTTCTTTATTGTTAAACTCGAACAAGAGGAAGAAGAAGAAGAAAAGGTAGGTAGCAATTTGTGCGACAAAGATAGACAGACTTTATCGACATTCGAACGAATATCATAGGATAAAAAAGAATATGATGAATAATTCAATGTAAATCACGTTTTCTAACTAACTGTACGGTTTTACCTTATCGATATAAAAATTCTTCTAACCACGATAGGTCTTTCTAGAAATAATTGATTAGTTTAAGACACTAGAGAGACAGAAAGTTAATTTCAATTAGTTTTATTAGGTATATTATTCAATTTCAATCTAATAGTTTTATATTATATGGAAATAAAAAAAGATCATCTAAAAATATGTCGCATACAACGATTGAGTCATACTAAACGTGTTTACACGCTCTTACATCGTTTCCTAATGTACATATGGAGATGCATTTGTGTCTCTCTCTCTCTCTCTATGTGTTTTCGAAGAAAGGATATGGATACTTATGCGGTATCGTGTTTCGTTTCATGGAAATCGTCGTCTACATATACATATTTATTACGTCGCTACGCGTATAGCGTTTACAAACTTACGAACAAAATTCTGCGTTATTTAAAATATTGTTTTAAAAAATCAAATTCTTTTTTTTCTTTTTTTTTTTTTATTGACGTAACATCTCAATCCGATCAAATTCCAAATATTTAACAACATTTATGGACAATGTAAGAAAAATAAATGGAATAAATTTTTTGTGTACTCGCGAGACAGATGGTCGATCTCATTTTTTGTTCTTTTTCCCCTAGGTGGATGATTGGTTTTACAATATTTTTTTTTCCTAGATGTAAAATAATATGCAAAAGAGACGACTAACACACACCATGTCGAAAGAGAAAAAGACTATTTCCCGTTTCGAGGCAACACATATTCAACGTCGAATGCGACAACTTCGTGAATCGAGTGACGCGTCGATCGGAACAGAACGAGAGAGAGGGAGAGGGAGAGAGGGAGGGAGAGAGAGAGAATGATGCTGTCACTCTTGACACCTCGATCTTCCTTTGTTCGTTGTACGCGTCACACTCGCGGAATCGCGCATTGACATCTCTACCATTCAGTAATACATCGAATTCATAACTGACAAGTCAGAAACACCTATCTATATATATACATATATACATATATATATATATATTTTACAATAAACATATTTTTATACAACGATCACTTTTTACACAACAATAAGAAAAATAAAATAAAACAAGCGAGAACATTAAGTAGTAAATTATTGAAGAAAATAAAAGGGTTGTCTGTCTCCATTGACGACGAGACTGTAATATACAAGTAAAAAAAGGGCAAGAAAATGTCTTTTTATTAATTTGGGGAAAGAAATCAAACGAGGACGACGAAGACGACGACGACGACTGAGAGAATGAAACCTTGACGCAATACTGACATTTAAAGATTTTTATTTGGATTTTTTCAATAGATATTCTTTTGCTCGTATTATCGTAACGACAAAGAAGAGAAGTTTGGTTGGTAAGCTTCCTTTTAGAACCCCCAAAGAGCGCCGCGTGTTTCCCCCGTCGTCGAGCAAGGGAATCGATCCAACGCGCTAATATATCTCTCTCTCCCCCTGGACATCGGGGGGCCCTGAATCAGCCTAACCGATATAAGACAGAATTTTTCTTTCCTAGGACTTGCAACATCGTGCGTGTCGTGTAGATAGGTCATTAAAACGAACCCTTAACAGCAACGTTCAACTATTATATACGCCTCTTTCAACATTTTCTTCCTCTCTCTCTCTCTCTCTCACCCTCTCTCTCTTTCTCTTTCTTTCTTTCAGATTTTTTTTCGTCTTTTCTTTTTTCTTCCCCAAAAGGGGTAGACGACAATCACAATTGATCGAATACTTTTGTTAAATAAGAAGGATTTTATTTACCTTTATCTATCTCCTTTCCCCAAAGGCATACACTGGTCACTTTATTAAGGCACGGTTGCACTGGCTCGATCGGCTGCCACTGAATTGCCGCAATTATACGGGAAAGTACGAGCGCGGTTTATGCACGACGGGTGTTTCGAGGGTGGCCGGGTACTCTACGAATAGATGGCGCCTCTTTATCACCAATGCGCGCCACCCCCTTTTACACGGCCTTTCACGTCCTCGAAATTTCCACCCGAGAGACGACCTATCCCCACCCTTGCTCGTTCTCTATTCATCCTCTTCTAACGAATCGGCTAAATTCACGCCCATTCGCGCCATCAAATATGGCGACCCCAACGCCTCCTACCAACTATCTCTTCATTTACCTTGCCAAGCGTTTCTGTGATTTGCTGTTATCTTGTCTCCCTTCTTTATCTTCCGGTACATCCCTCAAATATTTTGTTTATACTTTTATTTTATTAATATTTCTAACTTTTCTATATCATTTTTTTTACATTCCTATTTAAATTTTTCTTTACGATTTTAACGTCATATTTATTTCGATACTATATGCTTTGGGCATAAACTATGGCAAATAAGATGAACCAATCAGCAATGGAATATTTTTTTATACTCGTTGTTCATTGGTAGAATTTCAAATATAATATAAAATCCATCACATTTTAGAAATGAATGATAGTTATTACTTCTATGAATATTCTATAATCTTTATATTAAATAGATTTTAGTAAATATCATACATTAACAAAATTAATTAAAGTGCAGTTATCGTCTCGAATTTGTCGCAGTGATTGGTGCATTACACAAGTTTTCTGTGAAGTTGATTGGTTGAACTTTCTATCCCCACTTTTCTCGTTCATTCGTATCAGGTTGCACTATTTTCATACCTAATAGAGGTAAGAGATATGTGTATGTTTGTTTTTTAATAAATTTGTAACAAATAATAAATACACATATTTACATTTATATTCAATTCGGTGAATTTGATATCTACGTAAACATACAACATTTATAAATAATCGTAAGTATGAAGTGAAAATTTGTTTTTTGAAAAAGAGAGAACATAACCTAAACAAAAAGAAAAAATAACCAAAAAATGATTTGTTTTTTCTTGATAGATCTTCAAATCTGTTGATTATTTGTATAACAAGAATCGATCAAAATGGTTTGCGAGAAGTGTGAGAAGAAATTGGGAAAAGTAATTACACCTGATCCATGGAAATCTGGTGCCAGAAATACAGTGGAAGGTGGTGGAAGAAAAATTGGAGAAAACAAAGCTCTTTCAGCAAGGAAAGCTCGGTTCAATCCATACACTGCAAAATTTGAGACTTGTAAAATATGTAGACAGAAAGTTCATCAAGTTGGTTCGCACTATTGTCAGTCATGCGCTTACAAAAAATCTATATGCGCCATGTGTGGTAAGAAGCTTATGAGTACGAAGAATTATAAGCAGTCAGCTACGTAAAGTTACCTCACTTTACAGAAAATGTCTGAATGTAACAAGCGATGATATTTTTCTATGTACATATACAAAATGGAACAAAGTATGAAAAGAGTATTTATTATACTCTAGCGTATTAGTGATGTATGTATGTATTTATATATACATCAAATAATTTAGTCCGATAAACAGATAACCAATAATTGTATATTAAATGTATTATTTACTCTTTTTTTTTAATATTAGCATGCACAAATTTAAATATCCATTGTACAAAATAGAAATTAATTAGAATTAAATTTAGTGCGAAGATGAATCAAAAATTATGGATTCTACGTTAGAAGAAAAAAAAAAAGGATTTTCTTGTCGTTATCTTTTTATAACATTGTCATATCATGCTCTTTTAACGTATTTATAAAAAAATACTTATGCACACAAACAAGTACAATAAGAGGTAGTAATATAAGTTTGCATTGTATTTGGATTTTATCGTAATATGTATCTATGTATATATATAAATATATATATATATATACTTGTTTTCTACCTGTGATATTAAAAATCTTATAATTGCATTATTTTTAGATAATTCTTATTTAATCCTTAAAAACAATCAATTGTTTTACTTTAAAAGAAAAAGAATAAAAATAATAACAATATTGTTACAAATAACAACTTGCATTAAAGTATAAAAATATATTTCTATTGCACCAACTTTGATATCTAAACAAAAAAAAGAAAATGTACACTAAGTTCATTAAAAATGTATACATGCTTTAATTTGTTATTACAAAACCAAATTTTTGTTTTTTGTTTTTTTTTCTTAAAATACCAATGTGAATAATTAAAAAAAAAGAACTCGAAAAAAATGAATATTTTGAAAATAATTGTTACGAAACCTAATTAAATATAAAATACATTTTTGTTGTTGTTATCTTATACACTTTTTGAGTATTTTTTTTTCTTGTTTGAATATGCGATTAGTAACAGATAGAGAATTTGTTGCAGCGTACATCTTTTTCAATTTTCTTTACATTAGTAATTATTATTTATCTTGTTATTTTAATCCTTTCGTTATTAACGATCCTTATATGAGTCATTCATGCAAAGGCCCCATATGAACGACCGACTGACCCATATATATGGGTATATCATGCGATAAAACGTACGTACGAGTGAATATTTTCGTTATATGCAATAACGAAAGGATTAAATTGTTAAGTATAATTATATATTCTTGCATTATGCTTTATACACAACATTATATCAACAGCAACAATATATTTCCATTATGTTTTACACTTATTTACAACAGTTTCTTTATTTTGTTGCTAATCATATATATATATATATACTTTTCCTCGATAAGTAAAAAATAATTATAATCAATAAGAAAAGATATACTTCTTGCAGCAGATAATATATGATTTTGCAACTAAATAAGATATTTAAAAAAAAAATCGATCAATCGATCAAGTTAAAAATTCTAATGAAACTTAATCAATCTAGAAACCCCATTACACACACCAAAATTGAAAATAATAATAACTGTACAAATCGCTGTATCTTACTTACACAGATAATCCTTTTCTATATTTCACTTTGTTCATAACGTTTAAAACTTGCATAGGCAAAAAATACACGTGTATAGGAAACGTAAAAGATTTGATTACATACAAATATGTTACTAAATTCTTACAAAAATAGATTCATTTAAAATTATAAACGATACTATATATTTACACAATATAATAATAATAATAATAATAATAATAATAATAATACTTAACAAACAATTTTATATCAACAATTTGTGCAATTTTTTTCCTTTTCATTCGCGCACCATTTTTTTTGCATTTATTTTTGTTAATAATATTTTCAATTTTAATCTCCTCTTTATTCATTGCCACATACATGATCACTTATGGCACATGACGTTAATTATTTATTTTCATGCATTTTATTTTCTTTTTTTTGTGTGCCGAATATTCTGTAAAATATATTTCATCAAAGTTCAAAGTCCTTTCCATCGTATATTTCCTTTTATAAATTGGTCAATAAATAAAAGTTATGACTAATATGTTAAGACAAAAAATAAAAAAAATAAAAGACTAAAATTATTTAACCCTTTCGTTACTAGCAACCCAAATATGGATAGCTTTGGCAAAAGCATCGGAGGAAAGGTTGACTGACCGATCGATCCATATGCGAACCAAATTATGCTACAACGAAAGAATTAATACTACGAATACTATCAGAAATAAAATGTTAAAACTGTGCGTGTGTTAACTTTTTTTCCCTCTTTTATTTTTTTTTTTTGGTTTTTTTTTCTTTCTTTCTTTTTTACAAACAAACGACTCTATTTCTTCGCGCCATTTTTGTTGTATTTCGATTCTAAGGAATTTCAATTTTTTAAATGTTACGTTCAAATCATTTTCATTGATGATCATTTTTGCAATGATTATTTGAAAACATTTAACTCGAGCATTATTCGTAAAGAAATTGGTGACAATAAACATCATATAAAATGAAGAATCTTAAATGACGTTTGTCATTCATCTCGTGACTTAATATTATTTAAATACAAAAATATACTTGATCAAGTTGAAATATTATTTATCGATATTCTGACACCACCAGTTTATTCTCGGTTCTCATCTAAAGTATTATTTTCAGATATACGCATTCCTGAGTATACTTCTGTTTTTGTTGTTGTTGTTGTTGTCAGATAAACGTTTGGAGTACAGGCACCATCGGATAATATTTCAATGACCATTATTTCTTTTTTACCGAGAAAAACTAATTAATAGTATCGTCAGATTTGTTTTTATCTTTACTTACATATTTTTACACGACAATCCAATTCTGGATTATTATTGTATGACTTAAAACATTAAAAAAAAAAAATGCTTTAAAATTATCTTCTTCCCTCTCTCTTTCTCTCTCTCTCTCTCTCTCTCTCTCTCTCTATTTTTCGCTCTCCTCACTCATTGATTTAACATCTTATCATCTCCAGAAGATAACATAATATTTGTAACAGACTGCGGTTGGCTACTACCATTACCCCATCGATTTTGATCCTTATTATCACCAAGGAAAATCCAATGTTCAAACTTTTTATTATTTTCCGATTGTTTCTCGTCAGAAAGATTGGTATCAGAAATTTGTGGATCTTTGCCAGTCATAGATTTGTATTCCGATACATAAACTACGTTCTTTTCCGTCTTATCATCTTTAACCATTTTCGTAATATCCGATCTTCTAGGAGGAACTGGTGGTTTCTTTCCTGAATTTGGTTTTCCGTTGGACGTTACCGTGATTTCGTGATGGGTTAATTTTTTAGCCTCACTGTTATTACTTGTGACAGCTTGTACATCTTCAGTTTCGTTATCACGGTCACGAATATTGTCTCTGTTAGCTGAGACCTTGATTTCTGTGATATACGTCATCTTCTGTGAATTATTTGGCATCGGAGTACTCGGTAATGGTGGACGACTTTCAGATTCTTGCGAATTATAATCAATGGATTCCCTAACGAGTCCACTGTCTTCACTGTTTTCTCCACTGGACACACTTACGTTGCTTATATTATGTCTATCGTTATTTGGAGAGAAGTTCTTACTATTGACAGTTACATTAGATCCAAACTCATACTCATCTTCCTCTTCTATTTCCTCTTCTACTTCTTCTTCTTCTTCTTCTTCATTATCATGGTTACGATTATCTTCTCGCTCTTGTTCCTTGTTATTAGATACACCTACGTTACGTTTTGCAAAGTGCGACTCGAGTAATGATTCCGTAGGAGATTTTGATTTTACCGGCGAATATCTTTCACGTTGATCAGATTTTTCTTCGAATTTCGACCTATTTGCATGAAAACTTGAGACAGAATTTTCTCTATGCTCAACATTGAACTCGTTGTTGGATTTGAGTTGATCTTGAGTTTTCGAGATGTCTGCATCCAATTTGAAAGAGTTTACTTTGGAATGGGTTGGGGTGGATGATCGTCCAACATTTATGTCTTTTACGTTGCTAGAATAAACAGATTCGAAACTCTTGTTTTCTGGAGTTGATTGTCTGCTATGTTCTTGAGAATCATTACTGTGATACCTTTTATTATCTTGAACAGATTCAAGAGAACGTCTTTTACAATTGTGCTCGTGCTGTCCATATTTTTCCTCGCAACCACGACACTTCTTATCGAGTATAATCTTAGCCATTGGTTCCTCGACGACTACTTTTTTACCAACGTAAAGAGTCGCGTCGTTAGACAAACGTAAACTCTCTTCTCTCCATTCGTCCAAACGCGTTAAATTAACTTTCGTAGACTCGTTAGAATTGGTCGGTGATTTGCTGGCATGCATCTCGAAATAACGCAAGGCTCTACTGAAATCCTCGTTAACGGGACTACCGTAATCATTTTCCTCGGTGATGGCAATCGCCGCGTCGTCTTCATCATCTTCGCTCGGCAATGGTTTGGCTTGCCTGAAATCTAATTCCATCTCTTCCATCGTTGGGCTCTTAACAACCGTACCGTCGTTCACGATTCTAGCCAAGGAATTATCCTCGTCTGGATTAAACATTCTTTCCGCGTGTATAAATTCTTGTGTTAGACGTTTGCTCAAAGGTAAATTATACAACTCGATGCTCGTTTCATTATCATCAGCCTCAATGGTATCCAATCTATCATTAGCTACCGGTGAGAGTACTTCGTCTTTCAGTTTGATTTCTACAGCAGATTTAGATCTTTCCAAAGTGCTGTTACTCTTTTTACGCATTCGCGGCTTTTTCGATCTCTCGTCCTCATCTTCCTTGTTCCAAAGGACGTCTTCTAAAGTACCCCACTCGTTAGACTTCTTCAATTTGCATTTATCAAACGTATCCATTTGATCAAGCTTGGTAAGATCTTCGGTAGACTCGTTTATGTCTTCGGGTGGTAATGGAGCCTTTCTTTTTTTTGAGCCAGTGTCTGTCATATCGAGACTCTGAGCCCTTTCCAACGGAGTCGACGTTTTACTCTCGTACTTTGACAAATCTCCTAGACTCGCAGCTTTCCTATAAACGTCATCCTCCTCGTCGTCGTTCACCTCGGGTACCGGAGTACGATGAATCGTAATAT
Organism: Polistes dominula; assembly: GCF_001465965.1. Next base: position 525,447 of record NW_015148973.1, on the reverse strand, counting down.
CGGCTGAATTCAACTCGATAGTTGTAAAACTATTCTGAACCTCGCTGTCCGTATCCGATTCCGAATTTCTTCTATGAACGATATGACTTTCCAGTCTCGATCTACGTACTTCAGTTTCATCCGTAGTGTCTTTCACCTTGTTTACGTAATCGTTTAGAGATTCGGTATAATCCGCGATGCTATCGATCGCGTCCTCCTTTTCGAGATCGTGCTGTGATCTAGTCGGTGTTGGGATTTTTTTGACCGGTGTTACAACATCTGGCTCGTTGTTGGAACTATTGGTTTTTGGCGGTGCCGGTGCTTTTCTCTTATTTTTAGGTGGACTTTTAGGATCGTCCACATCGTTAGATTCCTGCGATACGATTTTCGGCGAATTCAACAATTCCGCACTGTTCTTTCTATTTCTACGAGCAGCCATTGCTGCATTGTGAACTTCGGCCGGTACCTCTGAAGGTATAGTTATCGATTCGTTCGTAGGTTTATCCGAATTATCCAGAACATCGATACCATTCATTTCCAAACTTCGCTTGGCCGATTTCAAGAGATTCGGAAGATTGTCAGATTTCTGTAATTCCGCGGTACGAACTTTATTTTCCGATGTACCTTCGGTTACGTTGACAGTCGAACTACTGGACATGTGTTTCTCAACGTCCATCTTTTTCGAATGCCTTCGTTCCAAGTTCGTGTTATGTTCGTTCTGATTTTCGATACGATGAACGGTACCATCCAATGCAGGTAAAACTTTGATACCAAATTTGTGATGATTGTTTTTTACCTCGTCGTGACGCCTCTCCAATGTATGACTACCTGGTGTAGATTTGGAAGACTTCAACGTAGAATTCATTGTCGAATAATTCGAACCCACTGACTCGTTCGGATCGGCAATGAACAATCTTTTAGCCGAACTCTTATGAGCCTGTGACAATTCAGGAATCGATTGACTTCTGTAAAGTGGATGACATATTCTCGTTGGACTTGGCCCTACGGTTTTCTTCAACAAGGTAGCTGGTTTTGATCCGGTACCACCGCTTTCTACTTCTAATTCAACGTCGTATGGCGAAGCATAACTCAAAATCGTCAAGGCATCTTCGTAGACCATGTTCCGGAAGCTAATCTTCACGCTTGCTATCCGATCACCTGACAAAATAAACGAACAAACATATATTTTTTAAATAATTTTTATCTCATTCTAGATTTAACATAACAAAATAATTATTTAAATATTTGAAACACATTACTATGACTCGAAATCGAATAATAATTGATACTTGTAAAATATAAGAGTAATGGAAAATTCATTAGATTATTTTCCTTTTCCATTTGTAGGTACACGCGCATGACGAATGAATAATAAAATTTCACTCGTCGTGAATTGTTACGAAGGGAAAGAATCTAGGTATATAGATCATTCTCACGGAAGAAAATAAAATAAACTCAAGATGACTCGAAGATAAACCACTGCGTGATATTACAATTTCATTGTGTTGTGTTCGTTCGTAAGAAAGTATCATTGTTTTAACATTCTCCATTGGAAAGAAAAATAAAACTATTCCTTTTTACAAAGATAATATCATTTGCTTTTCATTTTAAACATTCAAACAATTGTCCTATTTTAATTGTGACCAATGAATGACTTAACACAATTTTTTCTATAGAAATTTCCCATAATTACCAGGATGTATTCGACCAGATTCCGAAGCTGGTCCACGATGAAGAAGATCTTTCACGAAGATGCCTTCTCTCATGTTTCCGCAAACGTTGAATCCAAGTCCAGTGAAGTCTCGACTTCTGAGACTGACTACGCAAACCCTGGTAGCTTTGGGCTGTTGACATCAACAAAATATATCGTTAAAGGTTAAATATAAAAAGACGCTTAGGTAGATTGCATCGTCGTTTTACAATCACGGTTAAGAAATTCTAGACGTCTCGAACGATCGGGGGATAAGCATCGGTTAATGACAAGCGACCCTTGTGCACGTTCTGAGTATACATTTATATGTATACATCATAACAACAACTTAAACTCATATCGATATTGTGCACGTATATATGCGCGTTGAAAAACATCGATGGGGTTCGTTTCACGTCATAATATCCCCTGTGTTTCATTCGATACTTTACATTCGATAATAACCCCAACATCGATTTAACATATTTTTTTTATTCTCCTTCTCTGTTCTTTACTTTCGATGAAATCTGATGTTAATGAGTATAATATCAGCAATGCAAGTCGACGACGATGATATATCGGATTAAAAGTATCGTTTGTAACGTTTGTTTTTATTTGAAAAGTAATCAGAGCTCTTACACCGAGGCACGAGTCATCCAACGTTCTCCTTTTATCGTTCCGATTGGTCGAACCAATTCCCAACGACGTCCATGGGGTCGACCAACGCGTAGAATCCTTAGCAGGAGTATCAGGAATTATTGTTATCGGTCTATCCGTTGAATTCCTTCCAACTGCTGGCGTTGCATCCTTGAAACAAGGATTATCGAAGGCATACGCATCCTCAACTATTTCTGGATCCGTCACCAACACCAAATGTTTACCTGCAACAATTTCAATCGATTATGGAATACTTCAACTTTTTTTTTTTTCTTACCAATGCTAGAGCTATTTCATTCGAATATGGTTTGTTTTAATCGTTAAATTACTGCAGTTTCTTTTTACCCGTTTAGAACTAGGTGACCGACATTTTAGTTTGATCAGAGAAATTTTAATCATCCGCGACAGTTTGATAGGGCCTTTTATTTTTGTTTTTGTTTTTTCTCACCAAATAATCGTTCATTATTTTTTATCAATGTCACCTTAATTACATTTTAAAGACTACGTTTCACAAAAATGATAGAAATATCGTATGTTTGTGTAGAAAAAGAAGTAAACCTTTTGTGTTGGATTGAACAAATCGACGTATCGTTTTCCAGAATAAAATTCGTCGAAAATTGACGCCGATCCTTCGTCCACTTTTCACCGGCATTTCTGTCGCGACTAGGATGACGAACCAAGAATTGTCATCGGGAATCGTCTTTGGGAAGAGAATAAGAAGAACCAAATGAACGAAGAATACGTCCGACAACGTACGACGAAACGTGATTCATATTAATTAATTGCAAAGTAGAAGTTACTTGCTTTATGGTGCACGTATCATTCGACTAATATTCACCGTAATTCCATGTTTGGTATACGTATCGACAGGAAGGAAACGCATTCTTTGATACACCAACACACATAGCCCCCCTTTGAGTAAGTATGTGTGACACGTAGAAAACGTTTCTTTACATATATGTATATCCTTGACGACGATGTTCATCGTACTTTACGAATATCTATCACTTGATATCCTATATATGAGTTATCTACTTTAAAAATGACATTATTAAGTAATTTTTGAAGTGAACATTTCTTTAGAATCAAGGTGATTTGAAAATCGTGGAATGGAAGAATGTGAAACCGTTGAAACAAAAATAATTAATTAATTAATTAAATTTTATATATAAAAGTTCAGTGTAACAATATGTTTGTCCACTAATAATTCCGAAACTACTCAACTTATTTTATTTCACATGATATTTTCCAACTTAGCACATAGCACAATTTTTTATTACTAATTAAAAGATTTTTATTTAGAGGTTATCATAGGTTCTGTAAGGTTCTTTCAATAGATGGCACTGTATTACAATTGAATAATTTTGAAACTTGGTTTTCTTAGAAGATTTCACATCTATCGTGTGTGATCTGCACACATCTGTTTTTCAATAAATAAATCTTAATGATAAATCATTAATTACAATTTAACAGGATATATTAATTAAAAATGTTGTAAAGATTCACGCAAAAATGGTATAAGCTTATCTATGAATTGTTGCTAAACGTTGCAATTTAATATTATCCGTGTGCYCGCACACACACACATACCATAGACTAGCTCACCTTACGTAACTTGTATTCAGTCAGGTAATCACGTTTGGTATGCACGATCGATGACTCTTCCTTCGATAGAAAAAGAAAGAAATTAAAAGAGAGAGAGAGAGAGAGAGTTTATTACGTGTGAGAGAAAAGAAGAGAATTGTGAGGAAGATTAGAAGAAGAAAAAAAGGAATAGAAAAGATGAACGCCCACAGGAATTTTCTTCTAAGGACACATACACACACAACCATCGTTGTTCTTTTTTTCTTTCCCATTTTTTTATTTTTTTTTTTTATTTTATAGTTAGCTGGATGATCAACCGTGGGCGTGTGAGATCGATTACAATAGAAGTTGTTTAGAATGGAGGATGGTAGCGATGAAACAACGTGCCAGGTGTGGGTCGTTCGGCCATTGATATTACGACAAGTATCCGAGTATACTGTTAGAGTATACTAAAGAATGTTCATGGTAAAATAAGACGTTAAGTGCAACCAGTTGTGAAACGCGATGATGCTATTTAAAAAGAAAAAAGAAAGATTTGAAAAAAAATTTGCTGAAGAAAAAGAGGAAGAAATATATTTGTTCCTAGTAAATTAGGATTAATTTACGAACGATTAAACCAACTCGTGTTCTTTAATGAATCTTAGAGTAGCTATAATAATTAATAATATTTAACGAGATATGTGCTATAAGGAAAAAAAAAAAAAAAAGAAATAGATTTTCCATAAATTGATGTAATTATTTTCAATTTCTAGGAAGTTCTAATATTATTATTACTTCCTTCTTTCCTTTTTGTATTAATAAACAATTATTATTTATTAATTTATTAATAAATTATTTTTTTTAACGAAAGACTGATCAATATTAAAAATCAAACATATTTACACATTGCATTTGTTCATATTGTATTACAATTGTAGACTTTTTTTTTTTTTAACTAATTATCAATAACACATGTTTGTATAATGTCTGATGTCATAAAAAAAAAAAAAAGAAAAAAGTGCTGCCTGTTTTTTTCTTTTTTTTTTTTCGAAATTCTCCTGTCATCTGCATCGCGATGACAAATTTGAAAATAAACACAACGTTCCGAATGCAGCTGCATCTTTTTTATTTCTCTTTTTTTTTTTTATCACAAATTTCACACACACATACTTTTGTGTACATAAAATAACTAAATAGAAAGAGAGAACAAAAGAAAAAAAAAAACAAACCGAAATGTATTCCCCATATTTTCATAACCACCACCTGATTCTCTTGTTTGTTAATTAACACGGTGCGTTTTTAATTAATATCAGAAACAACCGTGCGCCTGTGTGTGTGTGTGTGTGTGTGTGTGTTTCTCTTTCGAAACGAAAATATTATCTTCCTCGAATTAAAAAAAAAAAAAAAAGAAAAAGAAAAACAAAGGGAGAAGTTAATTAGAAAAATATCGCAACGTTTATCCATTCCAAGATTTAAGATTAATTAAATTAATAATGACATGTGTATTTGGATGCAATTTGAAATGCATTTGGATGATCGACTACTTTCGTTAACCTTTTTTTTTTTGATATATGCAATTTCTGTTACGAAATTAAACGCTCAATATAACACTTATCTGTATGTGTACACGTGTGATTACACACATGCACATGCACGTTGGAAAATAAAATTCTAAAATAATAGGCTAGTGTGTGGTGTAGCATTAGCCCTTTAATCGAATGAAAGATTGAAACTAAACAAAAAAAAAACATGAAGACCTTTTTATGGATTACCCTTTAGCAAGGACGATGGAATCATAACAAACGCACGAGATACTCATATATACCTTGTTAGGATGATGCTAATGCTAACGTAAAACTATGAATACGATAACCGGTGTAGCTGGTTTGAAACGTAGTAATGAACATCGCACGCAATAAGTCGAGGAATGCGGGTTGGTTGTTCGTCCATATTTCGAATGAACTTTTTTTTTATTTTTGTTGTATTTTTTTCTATATTCCTTTGCACGAAAAAGAAACAAAACAAAAAGGAAATCTAGAAGGAGGGACCAAAAATCTACCAAAAAAAAAAAAAGCAAATGTAGAGAGAGAAAATGGAGAGAGAGAGAGAGAGAGAGAGAGAGAGAGAGAGAGAGAGAATCAGGACGAAGGAAGGAGGAAGATACGCAGTGTAAGTTGTAAACAAATATGTATGCTCGCTGAATCTGTAAGTGAAAGTGTGCTCGAAGAGGTGAGTTACACAACGCATATCGATGAGAACAGTTCATTTATACTGATTATGATCCACATCAATTTTCACGCCTTTAATCTAATTGTTAGAACAAATTCTATCTAAAGAAATATCTAAAGAAAAAAGAAACAAAAAGTAATTATTCTTATCGTTAACCCTTTGACTGCTAAAGGCGTATATATACGCTCTCACAAAACCATCAATATACACGAAAGGCGTAAATATATATAGGCCCCTCTGTATTTTTTTTTTTTACTATAACACCTTTATTGTTTTATATTACCGATTAATTTAACGTGGAATTTATTGTTATATGTAACATAGCAATTAAATGACTTTTTAAAAAATCTTTAAAAAATTCATATTTTTATTTGATTTGTCCATTATTATCTGTTTTGGTCAGTAGTCGAATGGATAAACAGTCGCAACGATTAACATGCGAAAATTGCGCTCGTTCATATTTAATGGATTCGTTCGAGAGCGCGTTGCAGTTAAACGGGTTAATAACAAACAATCATAATAATTAAATCTAATGTCCGATTATAGTCTACATAGAAGAATAAAAACCATTTGCAATTATAGATTAGAAAAAAAAAAGAAAAGAAAACAAAAAAGAAGAACGTTTATAATTAATTTTTATATAATTTGTAAACGATAATCGAATTGTCGTACAATCCATAAAGACGTAGATAAATCATATTTATAATTAGTTGTGTGGTAATAATAATAAAATGGTAAAAAAAAAAAAAAAAAAAAAAAAAACAAGAAGGCAAAAAAAAGTAAATGGTGATCGATTAACGCGATCGAGTAAAAGAGGTTGTATGATCAATTGGTTCGAAGAAGAAATATTGACTACGCCTTTGAGATAGACGCCAATGGGCGCATACCATGGGCGCCAAGGTGAGCTGGCTCGTTCCCTCCTCCTCCTCCTCCTCTTCTTCTTCTTCTTCTTCCCTCTTTCTCTCTCTTTTTCTCTCTCAGCACCTTCTTCTTCGTCATGAGCTTCAAACCGTGATTGCACCCCACTACTACCACCGACCATCATCATCATTATCATCATCATCATCATCATCATCATCATCAACAGGCATCCATGTATAAACTTGTGGGCCCATCCTTCTTCTTATCCAAATCCGTGGTGAGGTGATCTGCTTTTCGTTTCGAAGGATGAAACGAATGATGGTGAAAGAGGATGAACACAACATGTTTCTGGTGTTGCGTATATATATGTATATACGTGTAAATAGGTGTAAGTGTAAGTGTCTATGGAATATATTGCATGTATATTACATGGTAGATGTTGTACGTGACCGTGTACGTACATATGTGGTAAGTTTGTATGGAATTATCTAAAGATTATTCTTCATCATTCTTAAGTATGTGTGTACGAGAAAGAGAGAAATTATTTTCTATTTGATCTATATGGTGCTCTTGAGAAATCATGGTCTGGACTGCTTGAATATTCATGGGATAACTAAATCCAGTATATTCTTACTTGATTTTCTCAACATTTTTCTTTTTATTGAAGTGAAAATTTCTTTAAAATCAGGGTGATTTGAAAATTGTGAAACGGAGGAACGTGAAACGGAAGAAACCGTGAAACCGATGTAACAAAAATAATTAATTAATTAATAAAATTCTACATATAAAAATTCAATATAACAATATGTTTGTCAACTAATAATTCCGAAACTAATCAACTTATTTTAATGAAATTTACTTTTATTTCACGTGATTTTTTTCAACTTAGCACATAGCACAATTTTTTATTACTAATTAAAAGATTTTTATTTAGAGGTTATCTAGGCTCTGTAAGGTTCTTTCAATAGATGGCACTGTATTACAATTGAATTATTTTGAAGCTTGGTTTTCTTTGAAGGTTTCACTTCTACCGTGTGTGTGTGTGTGTGTTTTTTTTTCTTTTATAGATAAATACCTAATGCTGACTTTTCATTATTCCTTTTTAATTCAAATTTCTTCGCTCTATTTAATGTGACATATCTACGAGATTTCTATTTGTTCGTTTTTCAATATTCTCATTATATAACTGATATCTTTATCATACTTTTAAATAAAATTAAGTTAAAGTTAGTTATTTGTAGAAATTGAATTACCCAAAACTATCGATAATCGATGCACTAAAAATACAAAGTTTAGTTTAAATTACTTTAGTTAAACTGTAAACGAGTTTCCATTAACTTTTTCTTATCTACTCAAGGTGTATTCGATTAAACGTTGTAAGTGTCATTCCCATGACACACATTTTTTATTCTCTAATGCAATGTATTTATTAAACGTTTAGGAAAAATTGACTAACAATTTATTAATACGACACGTGTGTGTATATTGATTTCGATTAAAAACGATTGGGACAGAAACAAAATTGATAATATTAAAAATATATTATAAAAAGTAGAGAGAAAATGTTGAAGTTAGAAGGATAGTCAAACTGTTTATAGCAAATGGTAACGCGACGAGGTCGACTGCCGTAAAGATAAAGTTCCCTTTTGAGAAAAGAGATCCGTAGGTGGAATCAGACGCGTTTCAGAAGAATCTTCGTGTGTGTTTGTGTTTGTGTGTGTGTGTGATGTTCCAAGTAGATACGTAAGAGAGAGAGAGAGAGAGGAGAGGTCTCATTCGAATTCTCTAAGAGAGGCGAGAAATATGGGGGAGGGACGATGTCTCTCGAAGAAAGATAAAGAACTTTAGCATCCGTAGAAATCACGATAAATGCGACAAGATCTACGACGTTAGGATGAAAAACCAGTTCTTAACTGTTCGTAACCGAGCTTCAACGACACCTTCACGACGAACCGACATTTTCTCTTGAAAACTCGTCATTTTCTTTTTTTCTTAACGATTGAAGTTCTATTTTTTCTTATTTTTTTTTACTTTTCTTTATTAATTGTTAATCAAATTGTTATTAGTTTATGTTCATTCATTCGATATAAAAATTTGCTATTTGTATTGGGATCTGTAGCACTTGAATACGCTATCTGGTGGCTAAAGTCAAAATTAGATTAGATAGGTCGAATTGCTACGCCACGCCCCTGCCAAAGATCCCAATATTCGATTAGAATCAAATCACTGTATATACATATTTAAGATCATTTTCTCGATCCGTAAATTAATACGTGAAAGCTATGCGTGTTATATAGGAACGTCCGATCTCACCGATAATAATCGGAACGTAACAACATTTTCTACCTGTAAATAATAATGTTATAGAAATTGATTTACTCTCTAACAATAATGTCTATGCTTATCGATTAATTATGAATAATAAATGTATCACATGATTGTCTATAAAAATAATTACAATCGAATATAGATATATCGAATATTCGGGATCTCTGGCAGAGGAGGGGCGGGGGGGAAAGGCGTGGCGTAGCAATTCGACCTATCTACTCTAATTTTGAATTTAGCCACCAGATAGCGTATTCAAGTGCTACAAATCCCAATAGTGATGGATAGAAAAACATTTAGGGAAACATTAACGTTAAAATTTCTACGAACCCCATATAAAGGACTTGTCGTCCTGGTTTTGAAAAATCTTGAAAGGATAATCCTCGACTTTTACGTTCTTATACAAGAACAAGCATAATCGATGGATTACGTGTAAGGGGATTTTACCGTGAATCGCGTGAAATACCTTGACATAATCGGTGCATATATGCAACGAATGACATTGACAATGAGTCATACTATCTCGTATACTACACCGAGCTAACAAGAATGATGTGTGCTTTTTATCCGCATTCAGAAAATACAACGAAAAGAATCGATTTGTTGTACAACCCTTATTATATTTAACAAGAATTTCTATCCGTAAATGTAAAAATGACTTTAAGATTACTACTCGTAGCATAGATTAACTCGATCTTGATGTCTACTTAGCTAATTATTCTATTGTAATTTTTTTTTTTTTTTTAAATATATACCATGATTCGTCATCATGGTCATGAACTTTTTTTCTTATTCTAGATCACCTTCAATTTAATTTTAATTAATTTTATGGAGAGCGACTATAGTTGCCCGTAGTGACGAAAGGGTTAAAAAAAAAATAATGTTTGAAAGAACAGAATATATATATATGTTATAAATAATTTCGTCTGAAATAATCGATAAAAAGTTGACAACACCCGGTAGGTAGACTCAATCTGTGGGACTCTCTCTGTCTTTTCTGTACATCTATGCAACACATAACATGCTTCCAGATCCCGATGGAAATCATGTTTAGCCTTGCGCATCGTCGCGTGAATTACGAGAAGAAACTCGAGCGTTGGTTTACACCGGCGCTGTTCCCTCCTCCCACTCACACAGAATCAGAGATAGACATTTTTTTCACACTCTAGCGAGCTGGTATTTAGGCTGATGTTTAAAAGCCATCGTTACATTTAGACCACCACCACCACCACCACCTAGTTTGAATGCTACTATATTTTTGTTTCTTCTTCGTGTTCCGAACAATCTGACGGACGATCGCATCAAGAGAAATCAAAATATAAGCTTGCGTGTAAAAAAGAAAAATATTATTTTATAAAAATTTGATAAACACGTAAAATAATAATAATAATAATAAAAATTCTATCGATTAAATCGATTACGTTCGTTCGAGAGATGTGAGTGTCTATCTATCGTCGTGCTCGATGGATTTAATACAACAGTCTATGAACATTTTTCATTCAATTGCATCTCCCTTTTCATTCATCTCGCTAGAAATAAGATAAGAAATAAAAAATTTTGAGGAAAATGATCCAAAAAAACAAACAAAACAAAGTTAAGTTAATCTCCGCTAGGGAGATTAAAATAAATTCCGCGCACGATTAAAAAAAAAAAGAAGAAAAAAAAAAAAGAATTTTATCATGCACGAATTCGACCTTTTGTTCTTGCAACAAGTCCACCACCCAGCACGTCAACGACAATTTATTTATGGACAACGTCGTATCACCGACCATGAACGGATCACGTTCCCTTGATTTTTTCGCGACGTTGATCGCACGTTTTTTCTTTTCAATTTAATACGCTCGTATTAAAATCTACAAATGCATTTTTTTCTTTCTTTCTTGTACCATTTTGTTATACACGATCGTTCGATATTTTCAATCTCTAATTTGTTTTATCAAAATCAACATGATAGACAATAAATATCATTTATGAAAGAAAACGCTTAATTTCTAAATAGATAATGCAACAAAAAAAATAGTCATTCGAAAAGTGAACGCCGTCTGCATTCTTCCCGTTCCCCACGTTCATTGGCCCAAGGTCATCAACGTGAAGATCATCGAAAGTCACTTACATTAGTATTCCAACTAACTCGAAAACTTTTATCCCAACAATTCGAGGAAAGATTTCCTCAGCAGCGTCCTCGATTCTCGAAGGATTTGGCATCGATCCAAAAGATCGATCGATCGATCGAAACTAGTGACAGTGAATCGACACCGTCATTCATCTTTTCTAACTACTTTTCTTTTTCAATTATAATAATATTACTGTCAATTAAAATAATTACTAACATAGTCAATTTGATTTCTACCGATGACACATGTCCTTATTAAAACACGTATCAAGTAGTATAAACCAGATCGCATAAGTTCAATGAAGAAACCTAATAAAGACAATAAGAATGATCAATAGTTATTATTAATCAAAAGTTATGTTTCATCTTTCTTCACGATTTATTGTCATGACTCTTTACTACTAATTGTGCTGTAAGAACATTGATTCGTCAATAGAAATAAAATATGCTAAACTATTATTATATTTATTAAGGAGGGGGAGGGAGGCGGAAGTAAGGTTAATTCGTACAAAAAAAAAACGCATTTTTTGGTGAATTTGTTGTGACGACACAGTTAAAATCTCTTGATTAAAACCAATGGTACATTAAAAGTATGATATTCGAAGAACATTGTATCAAAGTTTCACGTGTCTCGGAAAAAAGTAGAATTGCACGAAAACATATCTTTTTTTGTACGAATTAACCTTACCCCCTCCCCCTCCCCCCCTTCCCCTTAAATATGCAGGGTGTCCCAGTTTTAATTTTTGCTGTTGTTTTTTTTTTTAGATCACATAAAAATTATTAGTCCACCCCTTGTATGTAAGCAAACATTAACGATCTCATTAAAGTTGAGAATAGTATTCATGTATAACTTTCGAGTCCCTATCTTTCTCTATCTCTCTTTCTCTCTTTCTTTCAAACGTTATACTACGATTGACCTTGGCTAACTTAAAAGGCAATAATTCGATCCGTACTTCGACTTCACGAGAAGAAAAGGAAAGGAAAGGAAAGGAAAAGGTTCTTAACCCCTCTCGTAGGAAATACTCGAAGAACACGCTCTTACCAAAACATATATACAATTTTCTTATTCTTCTTGTTTATGGTTGCATGTATTATTGTTATACTTTAGCGTTAGTAGTTTATTCTTCATGCATGGGAAAGAGTTTATAGAGTCGGGATAAAGAATTTCGAATGGGGTACTACAGTTTATAGTACTTTTACATGCACATATACTACATGCATACAGATTGGAACAAAAGTTATTAATATATAGTCTTCAATAAATATTACAAATTTTTATAATGCAAAAATTAGATTATTTATTTAAATATATAATTAATAAACATAAAAGAAAAAAGTAATAAAATCTTGAGTTATCCTGTATATATGTATATATAATATATGCGTGTAGTATATATTACAGGGAATTAGAAGAGAATGAAGGAAAAAGATTGACTGAGTTAGGAGTTAGGAGGCGTAGAGAGAGAGAGAGAGAGAGAGAGGGATAGAATGCACCGATGGAAGGGGAATAACAACAGCCGTGATTATGCAGAAATGCAAGGCGTGGCATTTGTAAAAAGGTGACTTAAGTGAAGTCTATATTGATGTTCCTGGCTCGCCATTGCTATGAACTTAACTGGTAACGTGTTGTAAGCTCCATTGCTTTGGAAATGATTTTCTTTCACGAGCGTATTCGAATTTCTAACTTATTTCCTTTCTTTTTCTACAACCCTTTTACAACCCTTATTTTTGTTTTATTTTTCAAGTAGAATCTCTGAGAAAATGGTAACGATAAAATAAATGAAAGAAAGAGAGAATGAGAATTAAATGAGGTTCTAATGTTGGTATGATGTATGTGTGCGTGTGTGTAATAAGTGGAGATGTAAAGTACCTTCAAAGTATTCGATACAACTTAACACGCTCGTCGGCCAGCCCGTTTCGATTGAATTTCTCGACAGGCCCAAAATTCGATTGACTGTCGGGGCGCCGTACCGTAAAGAAGCGATAAGTAGAAATATCAACAATGCGATCCGATTGTTATGGTTTTATTATATTATTATATTTTATTTACCGAAAGTAATAAAATATAAAACTATCTTTAATTTACCGTAAATAATTTTCGGTAAGAAGAACGTCGTCACCGTATATGGTGACGGGGCCCCCCAGAGAACCATGCCCGTCTCCGGTATACCGGTGCTATGGCGACGAACGTGTTAAATAATTGTTAATTAATCGATCGGAACGTGAATTGTTGTTTAAAATCACCTAGTATATGATCGGAGTCCTCTTCGAAATTCACCTTCAGACTGACGAATTGTCTTCTATCAAAATTTCTTATATTCAATGTTGTTTATATGACTTTTCGAACACACTACACATGTGTATAACGGGTATACAATTTGTAACAAATAGAAATTAAGATAAAAACGTTCTAATTTTAGTCTTTTTTTTATTTTTTTGCATTCTAACGTTATTAGAATTTCGTTTTCCTGATTAGAAAATATTAGGTGGTTCGGAAAGTCATTTAGTTTTTTGCTGATGCAATAATGGCATTAGTTGATGCAAACCGACAAATAGTAGTAACACACATGAGATCTCGATGAGAGCTTAAATTTATCAAATTCAACTATTTATGATCACTTGAAAGGTTTACGTTTAATCTCGAAGCAACAAAAATTGTCTTCATTTTTACAAAAGAAAAAAGGAAACGACTTTTCCGAACCATCTAATAAATTCATTAATTTCGTAAGTCAAGAAAAAAAAAATAAACGAATAGAAATGTTCGCACCTTTAATCGATATTTCACGCATACCTTCCACGGAACAAAGAAAAAGATTTACGTGATACGAAAAGAAAACAGACAGACGGACGGACGGACGGATGGACGGACACTCAGATCATCTTCAAGCAAAATATATTCACACGTGATCGTAAAAATCTAAGTTTGTGACGGTCGCGTGATAACACACCTTGCACGTATTTTACAATATTTGCACATACGTGAATGTATTGTGCAGCGCGTACGCAATCATCACACATAGACAAAAATAAAACGATTCTAAGTTTTGGAAAATATGTGTGTCAGGTGTTGTTTTCTAAAAAAAAAAAAACGTTCGTCATTATTCGAAAACGAAATGAGCTATGATATTAGATAAAGATAAAAAAAAAAAGGAAAAGAAAAAAAATAACATTAGCAATGTGGTTTTCTTCTTTTGATGACCGACATTTTGTAAAATGACGCAAGTACATATATACACGATTGCGATAAGCATGTAAATTGTGATGATGATATAAACTGTTGAAATTATCTGACAAATACGAGACCAAAAGAGAAAAAATAAAATTTGCGTGCATTATTACGAAAAAAAAAAAAAATAATAAATAAATAATATCAAAAAATGATGATAAGACGTCGGTCGTTTAAATAAATTTGAAAAGAATTGGTAATACGCATTAATAATATTGAGTTGTTCGAAAAGTAATTTCAATTCTTTTTCCTGAGACACAATTTAAGATATTAGTTGATGCAAACCGGCAAATAACAACACGTGAGATCGGTGAGATGTTAAATTTATCAAATTTAACAGATTATGTCCACTTTAAAGGCCTAGGAGGTTTAACCTCGAAGCAACAATTGTCTTCATTTTTACAAAAGAAAAATCAAATTACTTTCCAAACAACCCAATATATTCAAATATAATATAATATATTTAATTCTTACTTTATGATATACTTTATTTAACACGAATATGTTCCATATAAATTAACTTTCGTGATCATGGTACGACTGGTATATAGGTCATTTGGTAGTTCATACGAACCCATAAATGAATTGAGTTAATAATCAAAGAGTTTTAATATACACATATAATATATAATAAAATGAAATGTATTACTTATTATATAGATTATAAATATTATAAAAATATACACACATACATATGTATATAAGTAGTATGCATATTAAAAATAAGGTTACTAAACCACATATATAAGAATATACAAAGATGTATGTAAATGATGAACTCCCTCGTCCAATTGGACGACTACATGCTTGAAAGAACGTGGGACGACGGGTTTTTATTGTACGATTTGATGTCCGTGTTAAATCATAAACATGCATACGCATATATAAGCATACATGGTGTTATACACATGTAAAAGAGAAAAAAGATATCGAATATAGAACGTACACAACAAACAAACCGTGAGAGGTGTACACGGGAGATTGGAAAGAGATAATAAAGGACTCTCCCCTTCTTCTTCTTCTTCGTTTCATAGACATAATAAAAAAAAAAAAAAAATAAAACGAATTTATTTTCTTTAAGTGAGTCTCTCATTTCATCGTTTACAAAAGAACGAACGGGTTCGTCAGAAGAGATCTCTCACACACATGTACACACAAGTATATTTTTTAGTTTTTTTTTTTTTTATTCTAATACAGAAGAAACGGTGATACTCGGTGCACCCGTAGTCTCTATTCTAATATTTAATTTATGATATCTACTCTTTGATTTATTATTCTATTTTTTATCTTTCCACCTTATCCTTTTCGACGGGCTTACTACTTACTTATCGACCAAGCTGGTAATTTCCTTTGAGAGAATGAATATCTTTAATATATATAAATAACGTGTCACGTTGTTTGTCCACAATGGATTCCTAAACTACTGAACCGATTTGAATAAAATTTTTCACACTGTGTGTAGTTTCATTTAACTTGAAAGATAGGATCGTTTATATCTCAATTTATAATTGCAATATTATTTTATTGCGAATTATGACTTAAAGACGTGTGTATCGGACTGATTGTGAGCCACAGCAACGCGTGGCGGGGCACCCCTAGTCCTCTATATAAAAAAAAATGATTGGAGAGAGGACGATAATACGATCGTTCGATTTTGAATATATATTTTCTTTTTTTATGTCTTCCTTCTCAAATGACATTTTTTTTAAATTTCGTATTAACTTCGCCGACCCAGTCTCTCGGTAATTTCGTTTGTTAATTAAAAGAAACGAAGATAAAACGAAATGATGATGATGATGATGATTTTGTGTTGTTTTTTTGTTATTACTCCTTTGGAGTATTTATCTTTGTCGGAAATATTTCCTTGGTTCGTACGCAACTCGCGTTATGGAGTAACTCGGCAATGTGTAAGTTGTAAATCGTTTGGTATGTCGGGAGCAAGTTTTCGCGAACCTTACCAAGTCCCAAAACCTGTTCCCCTCAGATATTCGATAAAAATTCACCAAGAAGATGGCGTACCCCCAACCCCAATTTCGATTCAAACACTGGTTCAACTTTTATCGCTATTCGATAGATTTTTAAATATTCCAATTTAAATGTCATTTAAATTCTAAGAGTTTTATACTAAATGGAACTTTGAAAAATCAATCGAATTGTAATCAAATTACATGCGTAGAATTTTGGAAATTATTATCAATCATTTTTGCTTGAAGAAAATGGTAAAAAGAAATGATAGTAGTGTATATAAGAGGACATAAGAGGATCAGTTGAACGAGCGGCCCTGCAACACTTGACAAATTAATACGTAACACTTTTAATACGTTTCATTCGTGCTACTTTCGTGGGATGTAGACAGAGATGAAAATTGCTTATCGTCGATCGCTCTTCTCCCGAGGATCATTTTCAATTGCATACTATCAAGCCCCGTTAAAAATCCTATTTACTCGACTGAAAAAGGTCGAGACATTACTTATCATCATTTGGATTACGAACTACGTCAGCTTTTTTTCACATCTCATTCGTATTATTATAATTTATTCCTTACATTTTATTATGAATAAATAAATATTTTTATATTAAATGTGAAAGTATAACGAAAATACTCGTAATAATTATTCCGTTATGCGTAAATAAATATCATTCAAAGTATCATCTATAGCTAAAGTTCTTTATTACAACGATTAATTAAACCCGAAGTAAATGAAATGGTCTTACGTCATGTCAAACGTTCCTTTCAAAGTAGATTTCCAACGAGATCGTAGCTTCAACTTTTCCTACGTTTTACGAAGCAACTATAAATGTAAGAAGAGTAAGTAAGTAAGTCGGATCTTACAGAATTGTTAAAAGATTTACGTAGGTAGTAAAAGGTAGGTACGATCGTCATCATCATCGTAACTATTGAATTTGAAATGTCGAGTACCACCTTTTACACAAGTAACGTTTTATCGCCACTCTTACGTTTCTTGCGTTCAATGCCAAAAGACGCTAGAAGTGCATCTCTTACTAAACCGAAAGTGCGCATCCATTTGTCAAGAAGAATTATTATTATTACCAACATTTAGAACGTCCCTAACAAAAGATTCCTTTCTTTTCAAAGTTACGAACACGCATATATATATTATACTTGTAGTACGTACACGTGTATAATAAGTTTTAAACAAAAAATTCATTTCTGTATTCACAATTAATATTTTATAATATCTTGTCAAACTGCATTTATAAATATTTAAATAATTATTAGTATTTTGTTAACATGATAATGTCAATAATAATAATAATTAACATAATAATATATAAATCCCTATGATCAAATTGAAAGTATTCCTAAAGTAAAATTGTAATACTGTTTAGATATCCCAGAGGTGGTAATATAAATGAAACGGAGCTTCGCTTAGAAAGAAAGAAAGAGAGAGAGAGAGAGAGAGAGAGATATGATGGTGTAATTTTTCAATTACATACATTTGCCTTTGGATCTTCATCGAGTCATTAAGGGGTGTCATTACTACTCAAACTACGTTGCCGAGAATATTACAGGAAGAAACGATGAGATGTCGTTTTACTAAGGAATTACTAACATAAGTCGACGAACCTTCTTCTTATACGTCTCGGTTTCTATAGATTCTCTTCTTCATCGTCCCACGCATCCTTTTTTCCTTACGTGGAAGGAAACAGAAAGGATTACGTGATATCTACCAGTTATTTCTTTCATTATTTCTCTTTCTATGCATGTACATCATATGCACGTATGTGCGTACGTGGTTAGGTCTATCCAATGCACGTCGATATTAACGAGAAAATAAGCTGACCTTTTCATCACCGTTTCATCAATTGCATTTCACTTAAAGGATGCATTTTTAAGTTACATCTATATAAATTCCAGTTTTCTATCGATCAATAATCGAATGAAATTCTTTATTTATAAGTTAACCCTTAAAGTGTACATGAGGTGTTCGATACCCCAAGAAATATTTGATCTGTCGAAAACAGTACTGAATTCGAAACAATGGGTTATTTGTCTAGTGCCATCTAGTGTTAATTCAAATGGGTATAAAACCTATTCTATTTTTTTTTTAAATTATTGCGAAGTCTAAATATCAAATAGCGGCTGCTTCAGGAGACGCGTTCAAACACGTTGGGGTGTCAAACATCCACAGTGCACTTTAAGGGTTAAATCCTATTAAAATCATGAATATTCTAACACGCCAATGTTTCATTTATAAATGTCTGTAATTATACTATATGAAAGAATTTTTGTTGTATTTTTATTGTTAAGGAATATAAATTGTACAGGAGAAAACTGTTAGAAGTAACGTGTAATAAAGTATATCGGAGTTGTAAAAGAACGTTGAAGAGAGGCGAGGTGAACGTTGAGAAGGAAAATTTGCGGAAGCGTAGTCTGTGCGGTGATCTGTGGTTAGAATACACACATACCTAACCCACGTGGTCAAATCATTTCTTTGATACGCACATATACGAGGATAGAGAATCGCCTTTCTTAGGGAAAAACTAGCCTGCGTTAACTGAGATCACGTAACATGTGAGAATTATGAAAAAGATGGGCTGGCTAGAAATACTTCATATTTTCTTGCTTATTATACATTTCTCTCTCTCTCTCTCTTTCTCTCTTTTATAAATTAATATACAAAAATATAATAAGTATTTATTGTATATATACATATTCTAAATAAATAAATAAATATATCAAAATGGTAAATGAATCTTCTCAATGTTCATTTTCGAATCGTACGTAAGCAGCTAGGGAATGAAATTAAAGTCGAGAAATTCCATCGCATGGAATATTCAAAGGCAAGCATGCAAATATTCGAAGCAACGAGGAACGTAGGCATACCACGTACTTTCGAGCATCTACACACGCAAGTGCATATAACCAATGTACTCACACATTAACGTAAAACACGCATTTACTTATAGCAAAAGCATGGATGCACTCTTCGGGCGCCATGGTATCTAATGTAAGATAATTCACTTTAATTATCTTAATATCTACTATCGTTCGTAATTTTACATTTTTTTTGCCCCCCCCTCTCTCTCTCTCTCTCTCTCTCTCTCTCTCTCTTTCCGTTATCTTCATAAATATTTTAAGCATATTACGCATACTAAAAAAAGAAAAAAAACTATGTCAATTTGTCAATGACGCGACGATAACTTTAAAAAAAAAAAGAAACAATCTCTTTTTAACTCTTTGCGACACAGAATTTGAGATAATAAAATAACCAGCCCTATGTTGCATATAAATTTGATTACGTTTTAAATTAAACAAAATGTGTATATATATTTTTTATTAATAAAGGTATTACATAATGTAAAAACATTAATAACCAATTGCTTAGGGTAAATAAGACGAAATATAAACTTATGAGAATGCAACTATTGCATGATTTTGGGGTGGAACTAAAAATGTCCCACCGTGTATTACGGTTTATCAAAAAGGTGGGGGGGACACTTTTAATCCCACCGTGCCCCAAAGAGTTAAAATAATGTTTCCATTTTATCTCGAGTATTATAAATAAATAAATATATATATATATGAAATATTTTGTAATGAAATTAATAGACGTTAAATTAATTATAAAATTATTAAGAGACTACCATTAAATTTACATACACAAAAAGATTACAAAAGCAGCATATACCATCCCAAATGTATTTACCATTCGCACACATACGAATACGTTTGCTAGTGTTGACTTCAATTGACACGTATACACATTCATCCTATTTTCAGTCAAATAAAAATGACATAACACTTTGAGAGTGTTGAATGCTATGGAGTATCTAATCGCGAGCAAAGATCTATCCTACGAGTATATATATACATGTATCAAAGTATATAAGTAAGCAAGTAAGCTCTTACACGTTTACGCACACGTTCTCGATCGATGGTATGGTATGGTATGGCATGCCTTTGGTGGTATCAGACTTTAACGACCTGGCAGGAGCCCCGAAGCCGCACTTTCTAAAGGCCTTCGCCGGTTTTACAGGCTTGTCTATACTACGAGAACACGAACGTCCTGCCAGGACGTTTAAACCAAGTATCTCTTTCTCTTATTATACATACAAATGTCTATATATGTGTACGTATACATGTGATAAATACTTTACCTAGAAATGACTCTTCTAATATTCATTTATGTATCTACCTGCATATATTATACTGCATATATATATATATTTTATAAACATAGATAAAGATTTCCAAACTTTTTAGTATTTTATAGATAGGCCTAAAAGTTTCTACCTGTGATTTTTTACAGTTAATTATATTTCGATTTCTTTTATTAATTTTTGGTTTTTTTTTTTTTGGTTAAATTATTAGGTTGTTCGGAAAGTATTTTCATTTTATTTTTGGGAAAATAAAGACAATTATTGTTCCGAGGTTAAACTTAGGATTTTCGAGTAGGTTTAAACAGTTTAATTTGATAAATTTAAACTCTCAACGATTTCACGTGCTGTTATTTGTCAATTTGCATTAACTAATTCGAAAATTGTGTCAAGAATAAACGAAATTACTTTTCCGTACAATCTAATATTTTTAAAGTCGTAAGATATATGTATATATAGGTACATAATTTTATGTTAATATGGAAAAAATAATGAGTACAAAAGTTATATCAAAGGTTTAATTAATAAATTGAAAATCTTTGAGAGAACCTTTCACCTATCTCGTACGTGTGTGATAAATGTTTTACGTGTAAAGTAGAGACATTTCTAAAAATATTTCTTTCCTATATATGTGTTGCGTATGATAGGTGTTTTACGAACAGGAAACATTTATAAAAATGTGTGTTGACTGTGCGTTTAGTAATGCGAATGTAACATACGTGAAAACACGAAGTATTCAACCTCTCTCTCTCTCTCTCTCTCTCTCTCTCTCTCTCTCTTTCTATTTCTATTTCTATTTCTATTTTCCGTTAACCAAAGATACCTGCACTTTCGTCCTATGCCGGAAGATACTTAGATTCGAATTGTGAAAGGATGAAATCTCAATCGTCCTGCGAATCCTACCAATAATAATCTCGAATAAAGTGAACAAGAGAAATAGAAAGCAAAAATATTACCAATTTTCTCGATTTTATTGCCAATTGATTTTTTTCTACAAAATAATTTTCTACGAATGAAATTTTATAAATGACAAAATCTTTATATATAAATAAATTACGTGTGACGTTGTTTGTCCGCAATGGACTCCTAAACTACTGAACCGATTTTAATCAAATTTTGCACAATGTGTGCAATTTCATCCAACTTGAAAGATAGGATCGTTTATATCTCAATTTATAAGATTCTAATAGATGGCAGTATAAGGTAATTCGTTGCTGATTGTGAGCCACAGCAACGGGTGGTGGGGCACCCCTAGTAGAATATAAATACTTGAACGATGATCAGAAATATTGGACATAGGTTTAAAAAAAAAAAAGAAACATTGTTTCTAACGCAATATCGTCCTTGGAGATTAATAGAAATATCAGATCTTTTTTCTTTTTTTTTTTCTTTCTTTTTACAAAGTATGTCAAGCATACTCTTTATATGTGAGAATATATTTGCAAGATATTATATTATGCGATACTAGAAAAGATTCTTTCCATTATTAACTTTCTTCGATAGATCGTAAAATAGAAATGACATTTGATTAACCCATTAATTGCTAAAGTATTTTTGATTTCAGAAATATTTATATTTTTGAAAAAGTCTTAAATGAGGATTGTGACTGGTTGCACGAAAAATATCAATAAGAGACTATTACTTATTTCTTTTATTATTTCCAATACATACTATGCCATTTTACCATAAAGTTCACATAAAACCGAGTGGTGTACGTAAAATTCCCAAATGGGGATAATCGTGGCAGCTAATGGGTTAAAATTCAAGCTTCGAAATATGTGCATGAAACTAAAATAAGGAAAAATAAATAATCAACAAAAGGATTGTGAATTTGAATGAAATTTAATTCAAAACGATTAGATGATAATTTGACGAATCAAAAATCTCACAACGATCTATCACAAAAGAAAAATTGATTTAAAATTGAGTATTTTCGTTGAGAAAAAAAAAATTTGACAATTTTTGTCCCGTGTCAATCTGATCAAAGTGTTCCTCGGTCAACAACGAAACTCTTTAAGAGTTGCATAGACACGCGTGTGCTTCAATTCTAAAAGGTGAAAGTGATTTAGACAGCACGTTTGTTCGTACGTTGCGACACGTTTATAAAAGTTACGTTCTTTTTTTTTTTTTCGTTCAAAAGAAAGAAAGAAAGAAAGGAA
This sequence comes from Polistes dominula, assembly GCF_001465965.1. Next base: position 502,522 of record NW_015148973.1, on the reverse strand, counting down.
GAAAGAAAAAAAGAGAGTCAAAAATATTTCAAGTCATTTGAGAAGATGCACTCTTTTACAAAACGTGACACTGACAAAAGAGAAACAGGTAAGGAAGAAGAACAAACAGGTAGTAAAATAAAAATGAAAAAAAGAAAAAAGATAGAAAAAGAAGAATGAGATAAAAAGAAAAGGATGAACTTATTGAAGAAGAGATGAATTCTGAACGTCCATATCTTATGGAATATTTATGTGTTGAAAGAGAAACGCGGAAGAGAGAATAATCGCCAACTTGGGATCATTTGCCTCATCTTATTATGGCCCATCCTAAATAGATTTTTATAGATATTGACTACTGATTTATATTTAAAAAAAAAAAATAACATCAAACTACTTCGTCGAATAAAACTGGAAATTTACTTACTCTATAATTTAATCATTTTTTATTTTACTTAAGTGCTAATATATTTTTGTCTCAAAAAATCATGGCAAAAAAAGAATAAGAAGAAGAAGAAGAAGACATGATGCTAATAACAATTTCAAATATTTTCCTTTCTAACTAAAACATCTTCGTCTTGTTAATTGTGTGTAAAGTGTATTCTATTATTCCAAGAATCTGCATAATAAACAGTATAATTAACAACATTTATCTTCTTACACCATGTGACTCAAATAAATAAATAAAAAAAAAAAAGAAAAAGGAAAGAAATGTTACAGAATATATCAAAGAATTTGTTTTAGAATATATTAACATATGTATATGTACACATATATTATAAATAATAGGAAGTTAGTATAGTATAACACAAATTGTTCGCATTTTCCTTTTTTACTATACCTTTTTCTCTCAGAATCAGTATCTTTCTATATATAAGAAGAAGGAATGGGTAGGTAGGTAAGCAAGTACCCAAGCAACCAACCAACCAACCAACCAACCAGCCAACCAACTAACCAAGCAGGCAGACGACGTCGTTATAGCGAAGATTAAAACGTCAGGTACACGCAAGCATAGTTGGAGTTTCATCGAGCCCACAGAGAAGAATTCTCATCGTCCTTGTTACGTATCACGAAATACTAAAGTACTTTTCCCTTTGATCTTTGCCTTTCCCTACCGCCCTTTTACTTTTTTCTCTTCTATTTTTTTTTTTTCTAACAATCTTAAAAATGTACATGGATTGAAGGAAGAAGATTCGTGCAACTTACAAAAGATACGAAGACGAAGGTCGCGGCCTTTTGAACGAATGAATGCACGCGTGCGCTCGTGCACCCACACACACACAAAAATGAAGAAGAAGAAGAAGAAGAAGAAGATGAAGAAAAAGGGGCAATGTAATAACGAAACAATCGCCGTGTGCAACTTAGCGTATCATTTTGCTCCTTCTTTCTATCCTCTTTAAAATAAACGTTTTAAAACGGGATCAAAAAAAGAAAGGTGGCTGGAATTACTCCCTGACACGTGCTATTTAAATATCTACTTATCTTTATTAAACTAATTTTGTAAATATTTATTATCTTTATCTTTATCTTCTTCAAACTGTAATAGGCCTTTTTTTGTTATTCGTTCATCATCTTTTTAGAATTAAAATGATATAAGAAAAAATCGATTATACCAATCAGAAAATATTTTCACAATTTACGTCTATGTTTGAACGATCCTAGAAATATGTGCATCTTTTAACGAGTGTGTTTGTATCATCTAATAGCTTTTGTACCATCACGTTACAGGTGACGTCCATTGTTAATTTAATGTCTCTTTTCCGACGTTCATTGATTATACATATACGCATAATCGATCATTCATTTCATGCTCATAAGTTTATATTTCGTCTTAGTTATCCTAAGCAATTGGTTATTAATTTGGTTATTAATGTTTTTACATTATGTAATATCTTTATTAATAAAAAATATACCAATTTAGTTTAATTTAAAACGTAATCAAATTTCTATGCAACATAAGGCTGGCTATTTTATTATCTGAAATTCTATGCAGCGAAGAGTTAAGAAATTCTATTGAAAAAAAAAAAAAAAAAANTATGCATTAGTTAGATACGCATGTAAGTAATTGATTAGAGTATTTTAATAACAAAGTATGAAAAAAAAAAAAAAAACGATATAAATAAATTGAAAGAACGATTTAATCAAGATTGGTCATATTGTTTATTACATAATCCATATATATATATATACTGTAATTCAAAAGGTAAATTCTACACCTATGTATACGTAAAACCATTTCAATTAAAATTATTGTAAACAAAATATTTTATTATTTAACTATCAAAGAAAAATTATTAAATTTGAACGTTGACATTCTATCGTCCGAAAAAGTGAAAAAAGATGTGTAATTGTATAGAATAAAAAGATAAATAATATGTATATGTATAAATTAGTGATTTGTCGAAGAGGAACGATCACCATAACGGTTCTAATTGCGTCCCTGACCAACAAGAGCGGATCCTGTATCAATTACTCGTTCTAACCGCAATATGACCTATTATTGCAAACTTGCTACGAGTTTGCCGACTGTTAACTCGTACTTTCTTTTACTGACAGTTATATTTAATCACGGGTGTGTGTTATATATTTATTGAAATTAGAAAGAATTTATTATATTTATATCGCTTTCTTTCAAACCTATTTTTCTAATTGCCAACAAAATCACTGAGACTAATCGGTAAAGCATATATATACCTATTCATTTTTATATCGAATTAACCATCTTTTATAAATTAAAAATCATGTATTTGTATGCATGAGTGAGTTGAAAAGTTTTTAACCCTAATATAAAATGAAATTAATAATATTAAGATATTTGTTTTTTTTTTTTTCTTTTAAACATATTCATATCTTCCAAGAAATTTCTCATTACACGGATTATTTGAAGAAGAAAAAAAAAAAGATACATCGAACGGGAATTCCTACATTTATCATATTCGAACCGGTATATACATGTATGTTGTTGTATCGACTCCGAAGTACCGTTTAAACGAATACCACTTTCGCGCCTTTGACATGCCTTTCGTTTCGTCCTATCGCGCTACTAGTATTTTACATTAACTTCCTATGCACGCAATAAATATCTTTTATCTTTTATTCTAACGTTAAAGCATCTTAATCTTAGACATGCGATAATGACAACAAGGTACATAAGAAAAACGAATAAATTGAAATATAATTTGAAACAATCAAAACAAAAACTCACCCTTGTGTCTGCGCCATTGTTTGTAAAGTACCACTGCAACGGCGAATAAAACGATGGTTGTTAAAAATGTCCCAATCACTGCACCAACCACGCTTCCTGTACCAAAACAGGAGGAGGAGGAGGCATTATTATCCTGCGATCGGATGTCCTCCATGGCCCTCTTCTCTCCTTCTCACTCTTCTTCTCTTTCCTCCTTCTCTCCTCCTCTCCTCTCCTCTCCTCTTCTTCCTTCTCTTCCTCTCTTCTCGCGAAAATACGCGAATCAGAATTTTCCCGCGTACATATCTAACCACACAACCACTAAACAATCGTCTTGCCAACTGTAAGAATTCACGATTTGTTCTTCTAATTTTCGATTAATTCACTCACACGTTTATTATTAATTTCTACGTTGTTGTTGTTGTTGTTGTTTATTAAAAATTCAATTTAAAAACGATTGTAAAAAGTCCTTAAAAACCGATTATCGCGTAAGAGAACATAACACAATTTATATATTCTTTATATCTCGTTTTATTTCTCACACTACCGTAAATGATTGAAAATGGAAGGATATTCAACGTGACGCGTAAGTAAACATCATACGCTTGCAAGGACGACGCGCGTCGTACTGACTGAAGCGAGCTACGAAGTAAGTAAAACAGGTAGGTACGCAACAGGTGCTTCTAGCTCCCGATTGGTGGGGGCGCTCGGAATCTATTGGTGGGGATGACTAATGTGAGATGGATCCAGCGAGCGAGAGAGAGAGAGGGAATAAACATCGACAGTACGAGAGAGACAAACAGAGGGAAATGTAGCGTGGTACTCCTTCCTTTACGTCCACACGAGAAACAGCTTCCCGAGTAAGCGCTACGCGAACCGGCTTCGTTCCCCTCCCCTCCCCTTGCTACTCTCGACAAAAGCTCCTTTCCACGTATATGTTAGTAAACCTGCTGTTTTCTTCCTTCTCTCTCTTTCCCTCTTACTATCCTAAATAAGAATACATAGCTATAGTCTTTAAAGGATAAATAAATAGATGTGACACGCTCGACGAGTAAAAAGATACGATGTTTGTTTTGATCTCGCATAGGACACTGGCTCTTTACATTTCTCGAAATAATTTTTAACATTTCAATATTAAAAATGTAAATAAAATAGCATGTATGCACCAATATATATTTACATGCATATTTTCATCTTTATTTTTTTCTTTTTCCTTCTGTACTTTTCTTTTTGTTTAAGTGGCAAGGTTCGAGCTGCAATAATGCGAATCAACTCATCGTTTGAATAACCGGTCTTATCGATGCAATACCGTAGTAAGTATATATAATGTAAATGTATATGTGTACATACATGTTCTACTAGGAATGGCACGCGTATTACCTGCCTACCCTTTTTGTATTTTCAATGAGCGCGAAACTTTCTTACTTCGTCGTCTCTCTCTCAATGAATTCCCTGTTACGTTTACTGCGATCGAAAATGAATACTTTACGTTCAAATTTGGAATTTTGTATGTTCTCTTAATACGTAAATATATTTCTCCTATTTTTTTTTTCTTCGTATCCTGCGTCCAACGTGGTTTAGTAGGTTTCAAATATGTATATTTGTATGGGTATATATATGTATATGTTAAAATGAATTTTTCGGTTGAGGAGAAACGGTATGCAGGAAAGATAAAAATGAAGGGAATGGAGAAGAGGCATCTTGGTCGTGTCAGGAATGCAGGCGGTATGTGTTGCGTCCATTATTTCCCTCTCCCCATAATCATCCCTTCTTCTTTTTCTTTTTCTTCTTCTTTACCTACAAACCTTCTGTTTGTGTTCAACCATATATAGAGAAAATTGGATATATGCACTTCTTCCTCTCAAAATATTCGTTCGTTGTTCTACATACAAGCGTACTGTCGATGTCCTCTTTATGTTTATTATTTCTTCTTCCTCTTCTTCTTTTTTCTTCTCTTTTATATTGTTTATTTTTTTATTGTTTTTAATTTATTTTTTAATTACAAAAAATTACATGTTATTTTTCAGTCATCTTTACGACGTAGCTCAATTTATATTTATGACAATGTTCGATGATTATGCCTTCGACACAAACTTTAGACTTTTGCGGTTAAAATCAGGATTATTACAGTTTTAAATTATGTTCGTCAAACTATCCTGGTACGCGATTGATTACCTCACATGCACATGTTCGTTATTTAAACCGACATTTCCGTTTTTTTTTCTTTTCATTTTTCCTTTTATAATACAAGCATGGCGACGATCTATAACATTGAAAAATATTTTCATGACAAAATTAATTATGTAATTAAAATATTTTCTTGATAAAAATAATATACACATATAATACATAATGTTTATCTTATGAATATAATTATTAAATATTCTTCTATGCAATTTACAGATCATCGTATGCACCATAGATGCACCATTTTACAAATATCTCAAATTGAATTTTCTCTATAATATATTTATTTAATTAACGACATAAGAATATTAAAATCATATTTATTTTAATCAAAATATATATATTTACGGTCATCTTCTGTATTTAAAAATTGTTTATCGGATGCATCGATTTAAATAAATGAAAAGTGGATAAGGGTTGCGTATTCTAATTCATACAAAAATGCAAACATTTACATAGATGCATTTCAGTTTCTGTATTAACCTATAATAAAAATGAAATTACATTGTTATTTAAATTTATTAAATTTCATAGAAATAAAACTTGTGAAATTGTAATAATTTTAATTAATTTGTAACCTAAAAAAAACTTGTACAAATACCTACTAGATAAAATAAATCGCATTTCGAGCAATAAGCGATAGTCGACACAAATCGATACATCGATATTTAACAATTCATTCAAGATGGCAGACCGCAACATTGCATTGGCTGCTTGGTTCTAACCTTTTTACGTGCTTCTATTCGCTGGTTGATCGGTGCATGATCCAATCAACGGCGACCATTATAATTTCATTGACTTCTTTGTAATATGAGAATCACGCTTAAAGGGAGTAAAATACCGGTCTTGTGAATTAACCATAGACAAAAATTTGTGAGCTGAATCTTTCATATACCAACCGCGAATTTCCTCAATTGTTATAATTAATCAAGTGAAACAACGAAAATTAAATTCATTTTTGACGTTTACTTATTTTTTCAAACAAACTCCAATTGAATCGTAACCTCAAAATATTTCAAGAATAATAAAAAACAAAAGTACCGCGTTAAAACGTTACTCGACATTTTCACGAGAATATTCTTTCCGATCTCATAAGCTTCGTGTAAATTTAATTGACACAAAAAAACATAACTACTTCATCGAAAATGACTGGAATTTCAGCGGGTGGTGATGCAAGGAGTGCTCATGGACAAGCTTATAAGGATAAAAGTAAACCTGCTGATATTCGTAGCAGTAATATCAACGCTGCGAAAGGTAATTGTACATTTTTTTGATTATTTTAATACACGTGCGTCTACTTCGATTAGTCAAGATCAGAAAAATTCCTTATATAGTAATGTCTTACTAAAATTCATCATCTCTTATATTATAATAATGATAATTCACAATATTTTCAATTATTCTTAACATAAACAAGCAATTATGATATTTGATTATTTAGTTTTATAAAAATTCTAAAAATTTTAATTCCAAATAAACTGACAAATTTGTACTTTCAGCTGTAAGCGATGCCATCCGCACTAGTCTGGGTCCTCGTGGAATGGATAAGATGGTAATATTTATATGGAAGGCTGTTAATAAGTGAAAAAATTTCTATTAATGACCATTTAACATTTCAATATTATTATTATTAATGAAATTCTTACTAATTACACAGATTCAAGCGGGCAATGGTGAAGTGACAATTACAAATGACGGAGCTACTATCTTGAAAGAAATGAACGTTATTCATCCTGCTGCTAAGATGCTTGTTGAATTATCCAAAGCTCAAGACATTGAAGCAGGTGATGGAACTACAAGTGTTGTTGTAATTGCTGGTTCCATATTAGAAGCTGCAGAACGTTTATTACAAAAGGGAATTCATCCTACACTTATAAGCGATTCTTTTCAAAAGGCTGCTTCTAAATCAGTCGAAATACTTACAAATATGTCTATACCGGTTGATCTAGCAGATAAAGAGATGCTTGTTAAAGCTGCTGCTACATCTCTTAATTCTAAGGTGATTTATGAAATACAATATTGACATAAAATTTGGAAAGATTTACAAATTTTTTTTAATGATTTCTTGCTTTATTTTTGTAGGTTGTATTTCAACAATCAAGTTTATTGGCACCGTTAGCAGTGAATGCAGTATTAAAAGTTACAGAACCAGGAAACGAACAGGCTGTTGACTTAAATGTAAAGTGTTGATTATCACTTTGATTATTTATTCTTATACATTTATATTTAATTATGAATTCAATCTGTAGGATATCAAAGTTATTAAGAAATTAGGTGGTACTGTTGAAGATACAGAATTGATCGAAGGATTGATATTTACACAAAAATCGTGTAATGTAAATGGTCCGAAACGTATTGAGAAGGCTAGGATTGGTTTGATTCAATTTTGTATCTCTCCACCTAAAACAGATGTAAGTTGTACTTTGATTGAAAAATGTGTTGTTTGAAATTGTAAGAAATTATACATTAACAAAACATTTTCAGATGGATCACAATGTTATTGTGTCAGATTATTCTGCAATGGACAGAGTTTTGAAGGAAGAACGTGCTTATATATTGAATATCATTAAACAAATTAAAAAATCTGGATGCAATGTATTATTGGTACAGAAATCTATTTTACGTGATGCAATTAGCGATCTTGCTATTCATTTCTTAGATAAACTCAAAGTTATGGTAATCAAAGATATCGAACGTGAGGATATTCCGTTTGTATGTAAAACTTTGGGATGCAGGCCAATCGCATCTTTGGATCATTTTGTTGCTGAGAATCTTGTTAATGCAGAATTGTGCGAAGAAGTACAAACAGGAAATTCTAAGTTTGTTAAGGTTAGTGTAATATTATAAAATGCATATTACGAAGTAAAATAATATTGAATCAATCATTAACATTCGTACTCCTAATTATTCAGATCACTGGTATTCAAAATTACGGTCGTACTGTTACTGTACTGGTACGTGGAAGTAACAAGTTGGTTTTGGAAGAAGCTGAGCGTTCTTTACACGATGCATTATGTGTTATTCGTTGTTTAGTCAAACAGAAAGCAATGATTGCTGGAGGTGGGGCACCTGAAATTGAACTTGCATTGAAATTAGGAGCATATGCTCAAACGTTAAGTGGAGTTGATGCATATTGCATTCGAGCTTTTGCAAATGCACTGGAAGTAAGTGTTAAATATTTGTATAATTAATATATCGAATCATGTATATTAAATTAAAATGTAAAATATCAATTTTAGATAATTCCATCAACGTTAGCAGAAAATGCAGGTTTAAATTCAATCGCGACTGTTACTGAATTACGAAATAAACACGCTCAAGGTGAAATAACAACTGGAATCAATGTTCGTAAAGGAGCTATTACAAATATTTTAGAAGAGAACGTACTTCAGCCGCTTTTAGTTTCAACCAGTGCTATTACTCTTGCTTCTGAAACTGTACGCAGTATACTCAAGATAGACGATATTGTTAATACAAATCAATAAGTCACTTTAAAAAAAAAAAATATCAACTGATAATACATTTAAATAACATGGTAAGTTTGTTAATATCCATAAATTTATATCAAATATATAATTCTATACACTTTTTTTACAGATTTTTACGCTTTCATTACAATTGTATTATTTATACGAAGTTGTTCCGCTGGGCTAATTATCATAAAAACCTTTAGTTGCATTAATGTTTTGAATAGCCTTTTGTACTATTCAATGATTTTATAACAGAAACTTAAATTAATAAATAAATTCTTGATAACATTTGAAAAACTCATTTTTCTAGCTATAGTCTCTTTCTGTAACGATAGGACATACAAATATATTTATAATGATTATAACTGTCTTCTCGATTTAGCTTATGTCCTCCTATTCCGTATGTGAACGACCGATTCATATAAAGATCAATACTATTCAATCATATCGTGTGTACGAGTAAATTTATATGGAAGGATACCTCGAGTACATGCGAACAATTGCACTTATGATAAAAATGTGTTTTTCTTTTTTTCTTTTATTATTATATATTTGTACAATTTCTCAAAACATATATATAACATATTTCGTATTACATTTGTTTTCTTTTCATTCAGCATTATCAATACATTTTTATACCAAATTCGGTGCATTCATATAAAACGTGTAAAGTAATAAACTTTTCGTATTATTTGAGATTTATCCATTCAACTATTTTTTTTTTAATTTTCTTTTCTTTTTTATTTACACCATAATTAAAGGATTTATTTATTAAGATTTGCCTTCTCAACTATAAGTAATAATTATTATTTCAATGTAACATACATAATAAGTATATTCTGAATAACAATATTTAATGACAGTAATAAAAAATAGTAATAAGTTAGCTGTGTATGTGTCTGTGCATATACGATCACAATGATTAAATTTATCAAAGTATAATTCAAGCTTGATTTATATATAATATCTAAAGAGAGATAAGCATTATATTTATTAAGTACAAAGGAAGATTAATTAAATAGAATAAATTTGTTTGATTGCAAGAAATTTCTTCTTTATATAGCTGCTTATCCTCTCCTGCTCTGATTAAAAATATAAATTATAATAATAATAATTATAATAATTAATGTAACTTTATAACAATTCACTGCAATATCTCGTCAATGTTTATCAATTTTATTGATGAATGTTGAATTCATTATTTTTTTTTTTAAATATATATAAATAGCAAAGTTCTTCGTAATTATGTCTTCATAGAAATGTTAGTTGCAATATTAAAATGTTATATTATTGGAATGTGTATTTATAATTATTAAATCTGAAATATTTATTACACCTGACTTAGGTTGTTGTATATACTGTAAAAGATATATCAAAAAATGATTATTATAGTAGTGAAAGTTATGAATAACAAAATGTCTGTCTTCTTCATGTATTTATGATTGCACATATTTAATATCACAAAGTACAAAAATTATATTGATCGCGAGAGCATTTATATATTTAATTATCAAAATATAAATTATTCTAATCAAATGAGAATATTTTTCTCATTGAGAAAATATTGTTGACATTTTTGCAAGTTATATCAAAATTACTACCTTCAATTAAATTACACATGAGAATGAAAGAATGGAAGCTCTCTTTTTATATTGTCTTTCATATATTGAAATATATATTAATTTTTTATTATTATATATTATTTTTGAAATAATATTCATATAAATTATCGTAAGGATTTATACTTTTAACTATAGTGATTTTTTTTTTTTTTTTTAATCACAAATTTAATAAGAACATATTTAATATTATTGTAAATGATTAGTCGTGTTAGTATAAAGATTAACGTTCATAGTGGAACATTGCATTCATTAAGAGCATTAAAATTGCCATTGTAGGAAGGAACAATTGCCCAAAATTACATATACATACTTATAAAGAGCAGTCTCATTTAAGTGATCTAGTTTTTCCAAAATGGACAAAATTAATAATAAATTAGAATATTCAATAATACGAATTTGTAAAGTGTCTTTTTTGTTATTTGTCCATTTGTGTAAAAACATGACAAAATTTGAACTATAAAATAGAAGACTGAACTTTACAGCACCTTATTGTCTGTTGTCTCTTAGCATATCATTTTCATAGTTTATGTGCTTTGTGAATTATACTAAATGATGATTTCACAAAGAATTTTTTTCTTTTTAGATATACATATATATATCGTTACTTAATTTGAAAATTATTTAGCAATTAATCACAACGTTTCCATTTATATTTAGCAGGTCAAATAAGATTTGTGTAAAACATTCCTGAAATTATTATGAATCATATTAAAGAAATAATTTTTGGAAATTATTTTCATATTAATATTAAAAGTTAAATGTCACATACCCCATAAAAAATTTATATTTAAATACATTCACCAATGTGGATCAATCTCATGGAAGGACCATTGTTGATACGTGTTATTCACATCGCAGGGCATTAACGACAACTGTTGAGTTTGTGGATGAAGTGCCATACACTTTTTATGGACTCGATGTAACAAAGTTTTAGTTTTCTAAAAAATAATTCATAAATTAATAAATTATAAGAAGAATAATTCAACATATTGGATATATTTGTAAATGATATTATACTTCGTCATATTGCCAAGGACCATCAACTGTACCCAAACGACAAAATGCTAATTTGACTCCATTGCTATCAGCTTCGATACAACGTTCACCAACACCTAGCTGACCTTTCGAATTTAATCTAATCAGCTAAAAAGAAATATTACTGTTAAATATTCAATCAGGTATCAAGAATATGATGAAACATATGTGCACGAGATTACTTGATTATTTCCATAATTATGACAATATGAAGTGGCCATGAGACTCGGAGGTGCATGTCCCATGGTATCCAAACATGCTCCAGTTGCTCCATTTCTTAACTGTATACAATTATGTTATTTATAACATAGAATTAAAGAATAATATTTTAATACAAAGATCATTCAAAGGTACCTCTCCCCAATGCATATTTGGTGGCAATTCTGGAAATTTGTCTAAAACGTCGTAAGCTACGTTGTCCATGTACCATTGGAAACTTTTACACTTCTTTCGTTCTTTAAAAAGTAATTGTTCCGTTATGTCACCATGATTGAGTAATCTTGCAAGTGGTTCTCTAGTATAAAAGAATTCTTTGTGCTTCTCATCGAACCACGTTTCAATCACTCTTTTATAGTTCTGTAAAAAAAATTCAAGTTAGATTAACTTTAATAATTATGTACAATAACCATAGAATAATTTATTTAAATAATTGTATGCATATTTACAATAGTGATCAACGGTCCTTTCTTCTTTTGAGCGAGTTTTCCAAATGTATAAGGCATAAATCCTCTGTACACGTGTCCAACGTGAGAGCAAGGTACCCAAAGAATACTTCCACCACATTGCCAAATTTTAAAAGACAATTCAAAATTTTCTCCACCCCATACGAGTAATCCTTCATCATAACCACCCAACGATAAAAAGTATTTACGATTTATTGCAAATAAACCACCAGCATGTGTAGGAGATCTAAATTCAAATAATTAAAGATTAATATTTACAAATGAAATATAATTAATAGATTATTGTAATAATGAATGATATACTTGTAAGGCATGCTGTCGTGTGGTCGAGTTTTAGCTTCTCTCTTAGGTAATTCATTTTCTTTATACAACATTCCCCATTCAAAAATTCCTCTATACAAGTGTCCTGCTTGATAGACTGGTCGATATGCAAAATTTTTATGATCAATACCATCGATCACAGGAACTGTCATTACATTGCTGTAATATTTGAATTATATACAATTAATATATGTGTGAATGTTGTATAATTAAATATTAGATAGTACCTATTCAATGCAATTGGTGCTAAAAGTGGTGGTAACCAGTTAACATTAACTTCACAATGAGCATCCAAAAAGACGATAACTTCACCCGTAGCTTCTCGTGCACCTCTTGATCTTGTTCTTATCAATCCTTGTCTTTCAGTATTTCTAATTAATCTCACTTTACCTTTCCATTGTTCGATATAAGATTCTAGATCACCCTTCAAATTTTCTAGAAAAAAAATCGATAATTGTAAATATCATTTATTGTTGTTGTTCGCATACAACAACCTTGTTGTTTGCACACAGCAACCGTCAGAGTTGCGTCAGGTTATTTATAAATGCATTAAAAAATATAAAATATACCTTTATCAGAGTAATCATCAACAAGAAGAATTTCTTCCAACAATTTGGATGGTGTTCTATTCATTACACTATGTACAGTTCTCATTAACACAGACCAACCTTCATTATGAAATACTATAATAACACTTGTTTTTGGTAAAACAAGTGGATAATTCCAATGTTTGCATCTAAAAAATAAACAAACATCAGATTATATGAAATAATATTGAAATACAAGAAGAGATACGCTGTAAAATTGATAATCAAACTTACTCGGGTGGTCTAGTGTCAGGAATTGATCTATCTAAAGAAATTTCATCAGAGCAAACCATATTCATACCATAATCAGATTCAGATTGTTGAACGTCGTTTTGTTGATCATCTCTTAATATGTGTGCTTTACCATCTTCTCCAGGACCTACTCTTGGTTGTACATTTCTTGGCTCATAGTTACCTAAATCTTCTACTAATTCTGGAACCTGTAATTCAATATGTTTCACATAATATTTACACTTAATTAAATTAAATATTAGATTTTTAATTTGTTTACCTGTTTGGTTGCTAGTTGTTCCGACCAATATACTTTAATATTATGAACTTGATTGTCAGAGAAGAAAGAAACAATTGTATAAAAAATAATTAACACCAATAACCCTCCAATTATAATATTAAATAAACGGTGTCTTCTTAACTGTACAATTCTCATTTTTACATATAAATATATTTTGTCTAAAAACAAATAAACATATCGTATTAGTAAATAGAATATAAAATAATTGTTATCATATTTCGTACATAAATATGACACTAAAAAAAAACTACTAAAAATAATCATAAAAAAAATATTACAGTTAAACGTTTATAAAAATTTGATATTTAAATAATAAAAATAAGTAAAAGAGACACGTACATCTTCTCTCAATGAAGAAAAATATAATTTTTCTAAGGAATGTTACTTCACTATGTGTGTGTTTCTATGTATATCTATGATTATTATAAATGTCACATTTAAGTTACACTTGTACAAACATATACATTGTTTAAATTAAAAATTATATGACTATATACTAGTTACAACATAAAAGCCAACGTGTCTATCACGCGGGGCAAGAAAATAGGAACAAAGCTGTATAGTAGGGAACATCCAGTTATTTTAAACTGCATTCCTAACGAAGTAACATTGTACAGTTACGATCATCCTTTTGCATCGTTTTAGGAAAAAATAATGGCGCCAAGAATTATGACAGGTCTTTTAAAGAAAACTGAAAGTAGATTGGTGATTATTTCAAACTAGACCAATTAAATGATACCTTTGACAAGAAATATCATTAATTCATTCATTACTATTTTTGTTATATATTATTATTATTTTTCAATTAAAATCATTAATATTAAATATAAACAATATTTTACGCATAAATTTGATTTGAAGATTAGAAAGAACGATCATCGTAATCTTTCGATAATCGAAATATATCGAAGAGTATGAAACATAGGGTCGAATGTAATTATAAGGTTAACTGCATAAACTTCCATAAATCGCCGCTAGAGAGTGCAGTATTGATATTCCTATTGCATGTGTGTTTAGTTGAGTTTGAATTGAATAACGTGTTTATTTTTATATTTTAAAAGGATTGTTTAACAAATTAATACAATGGTTTGTAATAATAATACATCATTAATATTTATATCTTATTTCATAATATTTTAAACATTTTCTTCTATTGTATATTAATGTTAATATTAGTAGTCATTTTTATAGGTTATTTTTATTTATATTATATTCAAACGAATTTTGTTAATACAGGGAAAGAATAAAAAAACTCGCAAAGTTGTAATGCAGAGATTTGCACAGATGAAGAAGATGATTAGTCCCAGTGATTCAAGAATGTAAGAATATATTTTAATATAAATATTTTCCTTCATAAGATTATCTATAAAACATTGTCATTAAAATGAATTTTGTTTATTTATTTATAGAAAAGCAGAACATCGAGCACCACCAAAGAAAACTAAACCTGAAGATCCACATGAAATTAAAACTCATGAAGCGTAAGTATTATTTGTTTATTTATTAGCTATCAATATAATATTTCTAATATTACTATTTTATTATCATTAAAAATCTACAATGTTTATTATATTTTTCTAGGCCTCAGCAATCTGCAGCGTTATTCTTCCAATACAACATGCAATTAGGACCTCCATATCACATTTTAATAGATACAAATTTCATTAACTTTTCGGTTAAAAACAAATTAGATATTATAGAAAATATGATGGAGTGTTTATACGCGAAGTGTATACCTTATGTAACAGACTGTGTATTGGGAGAATTAGAGAAACTTGGTCAAAAATATAAAGTAGCTTTAAGGATTATAAAGGATCCAAGATTCGAAAGATTACCTTGTATGCACAAAGGAACCTATGCCGATGACTGTCTTGTAAATAGAGTGACACAAGTAAGTATAATAAATATTTAACCAAAATAAATGATATTATTTAATAGAATGAATGATATATTTTTTATAATATCATTTTTAGCACAAATGTTATATCGTTGCAACCAATGACAAAGATTTAAAAAGGAGAATACGAAAGATACCTGGTGTACCGATAATGTATGTTTCTCAACATAGATATACTATTGAAAGAATGCCAGATGCTTATGGTGCTCCTAAAAAATGATATGTATTAATCATATATATATATATAATTTAATTAAAACAACATTTATAATTATTGCTATTGGTATATAATAAATGTTTACTATACCATTAGTATAATTATATTAGAAAAATATTGTATAAAAATAAAATTTGTATATTTTGTTATTAAACAACAACGAATTTGAAATTCGTGTAAAATATGAAAAGAAAAAGATATTTGTTTATGGAAGGTTGTGTACATAGACATTCGTATTGTATGTTTTACGATCTACGATTGAGAAGAGTAAAAGGGAGAGAAGAGAAAGGAATGTGTCTCTGTGTGACCGGAAAACGATATGTCTTTCATGTACTAGCAGGAGCCAAAGACAAATAGGGAGAATGTGTTACAGTTATTGTTCGGTGAAACAATAAAGCTGTAGCATGGTACCGCCCACGCGGTGTGCTGTGACTCGATAGAATTTTATTCTTTAGTAGTACGATGCTGTGCCGTATATGGACGAGAGACTAAAATAACGTTAGACAAAGTGGGCGCAAAATCTCATTTCGTCTGACGAACAATTTCACGCAAATTTATTGTTTATTATTACTTGTTGTCTATTATTATTATTATTATTTTTATGAAGTATTATTCAAAATTTATTATTAAGTTAATTTTAAATAATAATATTGTGTAGAGGATATTGAATAGCTTCAAGCTTTAAGCAGAACACGCGGCGGGTACGAGTTCTTTAGAGTCAATCAAATCAACCGCTAAATTTTTTCAAGAATCCTATAATACCGACATACAATGTAATCGATCTACGATATACGATCGATTATTATCGATTTATGGCGCTAAAATTCAATCTTTTAGAATTGTTCGTTCAATGAATTTATCGAATATTGTCAAGAATATAACTTTGTATTTGTATTGAAAGACTATGGTATAATTGATCGTTTCACTGTCAAATATTCTAAACGTTTTAGATATCTCAGAATAAATGTTAGGATTCCATTGACCTTCAAAAGGTTATAACCTTTCTAATCTAAGAGATTAACAAATGGCATATACGCGTACGCACGTCGTAGACCATGGTGTTATACCAAAGGAAATATTAATCATGCGTGGTGTGCACACAAGCAGTTCAGTGTCTCTCTCTCTCTCTCTCTCTCTCTCTTTCTCTTCGTGTTTACACCCTCGCAAAATTATTTCTATCCGTATATAAATTCTATCCCCATTTAAGGTACAATACGATGTGAGAGATTCAACATTCTAACAAGCGGATCTTTGTCCCTCTTGTTAGATTTATATTCCAACGACGATGACATTTCTACTATGTTATTATTATTATTATTATTATTATTATTTTTATTATTATTATTACCGTGAAATTGTATTATGTCTTCATAAATTTCTAATCTATGATTATACAAATTATATTACAGCCAAATTAGAAATATTTTATTTATTATTTTTACGGTGAAACGAAGACGGCTAAAATAAAATATTTCAAAAATAGGAAAAGGCGGGTAAATTTAAATTCAAAAATTTCAACGTGAAAATCGCCATCTGCATTTCGTGAGGTTAACTTAAACAATTGGTACTTATCCGTCCTTGATAAAACTAATACAGTAGGTATAATCTGGAAAAGAGAAAGAGAAAGAGAGAGAAAGTATATTCTTGCGTAGGACATAAATCGGTTGACCTATCAAAGCGCCAATCGACATATATACGTAGGACTATGTACTCTCTCGTACCCAGTAAACTAGATTAAAGAAAAAGACCAGATAACCAGTGCGACCGCACTCGCGAAAACGAGAAAGAACGAAGCAAAGAGAAAGAGAAAGAGAAAGAGATGGAAGAGGGGAACGGTCGATCGCGGTAACGGATTAGTTATAAAAGTGGCTATAGCTCCACGGATGTATATCTGCAGCGCCGTGGGTCTGGACCCACAACTGGGCCCTCTTAACCCCTCTCCTACCCTCTCCCTTTCTCTCTTTCTCTTTCTCGTCGTCCTCCCTAAGCCGCGAATCTCTCCCGTCCTTTCCCGCTATTTCCCCTTCTTCACGACGCATTATTCATCTCTTGTTCTCCATCCTCCTCCCTCTCCTTATTGGTACGGCTTACTATTCCCTCTCTCTCTCACGCATTCTATCCGTGTATCTTTCTCTTTCTCTCTCTCTTCGAAGCAATATAATCTGTCCTTGTTGCACTTGGAGGTTGAACACTCGGCGGCCATCTTGCATACCTGAGCCTCCGCATTGCTCGTTCCTCGAGGGCAAAAGGGAGAATATCTCAGCGAGAGGATGGCGGCGGCGGTGGTGGCGGCGGTGGTGGCGGCGGCGGTGGTGGCGAAACTATACTGGAGGATGAGGATAAGATGAGGTAGGTAGAGTAGGAAAAAGAGGGGAGAAAGAAGAAGTGGAAGATGTTGAGAAGGTGGTGGTAGTGGTGGAGGTGCTGCTGCTGCTCTTGCCGAGAGTGGGGAGAGGGGCCTTACCTCGGGGTGGGGTAGACAGAGAGAGAGAGAGAGAGAGAGAGAGAGAAGGTGATAGCGATAGGAAGGTGAAGAAGGTGGCGGGGAGACGAAGCGAGAAGAAAGAGTAAAAAAGAGAGAGAAAGGTAGAAAGAGAGCAACGTTGAATACGATGGATCGGAGAGGGACGGCGTCAGGCCCAGCGAAGAATGCTTCTCTTGGCAGCGCCAAGGATCTGGGACCGGCTTAGTTCAGTCGAGTCAGGTCAGTCCTCGGGAAGGTGATATTCTTCGTCGCACGTTGAAGCCCTTGTGTGTACACGTACCTACATACGTTCTTCTTCTTTCTCAGCACACGTTTATCTACTACGTTCTTTTTCTACCCTTTTCTTTCTTTCTGCATTTTGGTTCTTTTATACATAGATTTCTAACTCTTTCAAAACTTTGTCTTGTTTTCTTCTCTTACGTTTATACAGTTATTACGAACAACGCGAGTGATCTTTTTCACCCTGCTGAACTTATAATCGTTCGTTCGACCGAGGTTTAGCGTGCTGTCGATTATTTCTACATCGTCCGCGAGTGTTTCTTTTACAGTTTGTACAGTTATTACGAACAACGCGAGTTATCTTTTTCACYCTGCTGAACTTATGATCGTTCGTTCGTTCGATCGAGGATTATCGTGCTGTCTATCATTGGTAACACCGTCCGCGAGTGATTTCGAATGATCGTTCATTGGTTTGTCTTTTATATTTTTTTGGAGATCATTAACTTTTCCAAGGAACGAGCACAAGTGGTAAGAAGTTGCGTAATATTTGCTTTGAGATTTGGTGGAAGAGTGCCGTATCTCATTGAAATAGGTTACTACGCTTGCGTGTTCTTTGTGATGTGCCGGTCCATACCCGTTCCATGGGAAGCTGTCTTGGTATCTAAGTGACAAGGAATTTTTAACGATCAACCTGTTACTTTCGTTCGTTCGGTCGTATTTGCTATTTGTATTTTAAATACGTTTCTCTCTTTTTACCTTTTTTGTGTGGCTTTACGCAAACGAAGTCAAGGTTGTAACCATGGTAAGAGACACGTTTCTAAGATCGACTGTTTGACTTTGATGTGACATAATCTAGAAATAGATATACGCAGTTTATCGAGATTGTAACGAGATAGACCTTTTATAGGGATTGTCAAGCATTGGTCGTAATTTAATGGGAAAAATGACGGTAAAAGGAGATCCGATTGGTCTCTTCTAACGCGCATCTGCAAACGCGTTTCGCGAGGTGCGGCTCCGTGGGTCAGTGCCCCCACTATCGGCCGAAGTCTCTTCTTGTACTCGCTTAACTTTCGACCGGCGGATAAAAAGAAAGGTCCGGTCCAGCGAGAAAGGAAGAGGAACCGAAAGAGACACCCACCCCTTCGAAAGTACGCAACCTTAATCCAATTTCGAATAAAGAGTAAATGCCGGGCCAAGGAATGTAATAAAAAATGCGGCTCGTTGAGCGCATTTTTATCGATTGGAGATAAGAGCGCGTGCCGATTAAATGCTGCTCCGAATTGGTTGACAATGACGGAAGGAAAGTGATCGAATTATCGAGGATGAAACTGATGAAAGAGACAATGAGGAAAAGGAACGACAGGTAGTAGCGGTGGATCGTAGATGATTTATGCCGACGAGTCGAGAAGAATTTGGCTAAGGAAGAAGGGTGCGCTGAGGTACCGAAGAGATGATCATAAGAAGATCGATGGTCCTAGCCTTGGTCCTGGGATTGTTGTTGGTGGACCAAAATGGCGGCCAGGCTAGCAACAACGAGATGCGCTCGTCGAGCAAGTATTTTTTACAGAACCTACCTCAAAGAGTTACGCGGTTAGTTCCGCGAAGGTCACCGATGTTGCCGCAAGATAGTGCGACAATGGGATTGACGATGCAAAGTAGAGCGGTCGATACCAGAGTAACGCTCGAAGTTAAGGAGGGTGAACCGAAAGGTACTCTGGTTGGTCAGATACCGGTGAAGCCTGGCTTTACTTATAGATTTAATGAACCACCCCAAGAGTTTGTGCTCGATCCTAAGACCGGCAAGATAAGAACAGCTAAGATATTGGACAGGGAAGCTCTCAGCACCGATAGATTCGACCTAGTCGTACTCTCCAGTCAACCGACCTATCCGATAGAAGTCAGGATCCTCGTATTGGATATCAACGATAATGATCCCGAATTTCCCGAATCGAGTATAGCCGTAAGTTTTTCCGAATCAGCTGTCGTTGGAACGAAATTGTTATTGGACGCTGCTACCGACAAGGATACTCCCGAAAACGGAGTGACTGATGATTATTTTATTGTCGATGGTAATAAGGATGAAAAATTTCGTTTAGAAGTTACGGGTAATCCGACAGGCGAGACCTCCTACCTTCATTTAGAAACAACAGGGAAATTGGATAGGGAACAAGTAGAATATTATTCATTAAACATTTGTGCCAGAGATAAGGGACATCCACCAAGATTAGGTTATCTTTTGGTTAATGTAACCGTCTTAGATGTTAACGACAATCCACCGATCTTTCAACAAAGCGATTACGTCGTTGCTTTGAACGAAAGTGCACCGGTTGGCACTAAAGTTCTTACCGTTCATGCCACTGACAAGGACTCCGAAGATAATTCTAAATTGACGTATTATTTGCCAGACACCGAGAGACAATTTACAATAGATCCGGAAACGGGTACCATCACGACCGCGGAACCTTTGGCTTGTCCCGAACAAAACTGTGCGACCACGCGTCCAAGTGGAGGAGGCTGTCCAAAGAGCTGCGTCATAACGGTCTTCGCTCGGGATCATGGATCGCCCAGACAAGACGGTCGTACCTACGTAACGGTTAATTTATTGGATGCGAACGATCACGATCCTGAAATCAAATTCAGTTATCTCACGTTAACTGATGGTTATGCAACGGTCGATGAAAACGCTGCCAAGGAATCTCTAGTTGCTGCCATCGCTGTCATCGACAACGACGAAGGTCTGAACGGCGAGACCACCGTAGAGATTCGTGCTGGAAACGAACTAGGTCATTTCAGACTGGACAACACGCAAAGTTTCGATATCGTTCGAGTTAATGGTAAATTGGATCGCGAAGAAATTCCAAAGTACAATCTAACAGTCGTTGTTACCGACAAAGGCACGCCACCGAGATCTGCGACGGCATATCTCGTGATTCATGTAAACGATGTCAACGATCATGAACCGGTCTTCCAGCAGAGCGAATATTCCGCAGTCTTGTCCGAGCTATCGCCGATCGGAAGCTTCGTCGCTAGCATTTCAGCTACGGACGCGGATTCTGGATTAAACGCAAGAATTTATTACGGCTTTGAATCTGGCAACGAGCAAGGATGGTTCGCGATTGATCAAGATACCGGTTTGGTTACAACCATAGCGACTTTGGATAGAGAAATTCAAGGAAGTATCGAATTGCACGTGTCTGCAAAGGACGGTGGACCAAATCCAAAGTATGCGTCCACTCACCTAAAAGTTACCATTCTGGATGAGAACGACGAGGCACCGAGATTCTCTCAAAATACCGTTTACGTCACTTTATCCGAAAATACTCCTCCACAGAGTCTCGTGGCGACGTTAACAGCAGTGGACAACGATCAAGGTACCAATGGAAGTATCGCTTATAGTTTTCATTCGAGCGTTCTAAGAGATTATCCGAAGACTTTCGCATTGGATGCACTAACGGGACAATTGACAACAAAAATCAGTTTAGATCGAGAATCCATAGCGGAATATAGTATCTTGGTGATCGCTAAAGATCAAGGAACGCCTCCTCAATCATCGACAGCTACCGTTTTACTATCCTTGGAAGATGTCAATGATAATCCACCCGTGTTTTATCCTTGGAGATACTTGATGTCCGTACCGGAGAGCGCGCCAGTGGGTACTTCGGTAGGAAAAATCATAGCAACGGATGCTGATGCTAGAGAAAACGCTCAAATTAGATACTCCTTAGAATCCGGTGGGGAAGGAATTTTTATCGTCGATGAAAGAACCGGTGAAATCACTTTGGAAGGTTCTTTAAGAGCTGCTCACAAAACGCTTTACGAATTAACGATCTCTGCCAAAGATACCGGAGATAAAGTTGCTTCTAGAAACGCCATGGTCGAGATTATACGCGAGGAAGATCTGGAACATCTTGAGTTCGACACTTACAATGGTTACAACTTCCGCGTGATGGAGGATAGGGGCGAATGTAGTTCCATGCCATCTGGCTTTGGTAAGGAGGTTGGAACCGTACAAGTTACTCAGTACGGTAATTCTAAAGTAACTTACACCATTCTCTATGGCGATCCAAAAAGAAACTTCAAGATAGACGAGGTCACTGGCACGATCAGTACAGCTGGTTGTTTGGATAGAGAAAACGTAGGGTTCTACAGCTTACAGTTAGCGGCCAGAGCAGGTCTTGCCTACGGACAGACCCTTGTAAACATAACAGTCATCGATGTCAACGACAATCCACCGAAATTTCCTAAAGGCGAGAGCGGCGACGAAGTATACTTGAAAGAAAATGCTGCCGTAGGTCAAGAGGTTTATTTGGCGCGTGCCAAGGATCGTGACGCAGGTGCCAACGCTAGAATAGTTTATTCCTTGACTCACAATCCTGGAGAACAATTTCGAGTAGCCGAAAATTCGGGTATCATATATCTAGGAAAACCAATAAGAGCACCACCTGGTACGGTTTTAAATTTGGAAGTGACGGCAACAGACTCTGCCGTTCAATCGCTTTCTGCTCAACATCAAGTAAGAGTTATCATCGAAGATGTCAACGATCATACGCCTGTCTTCAAATTGACAAATTACGAAACCTCGTTGTCCGAATTAACGCCGGTCAATGATCGTTTCTTTTCATTGACTGCCACGGACATTGATCTTGGTGCCAACGGAAGAGTTTTATACAGTGTAACCGATGGAAACGCCGAAGGTCGTTTTGGAATTTTCCCGGATGGTCAGCTTTATGTGAAGAATGTATTGGATCGCGAAGAACAAGATTATTACGCGTTGGAAGTGACCGCCAGTGATCAAGGTAGTCCATCGAGGAGTTCCGTAGTTCCAGTCGTCGTACACATTCTTGACGAAAACGACAACGCCCCGGAATTCACCAATTCGAGTTTTACTTTTCACTTGCGTGAAAACGAATTGCCAGATACTTTCGTTGGTAAATTATTAGCCACGGATCGTGACGTTGGTCGTAACGCCGATCTCATGTTTTCTTTGCCAATCAGTCAACAAGATTTCGTCGTGGATCCTAGAAATGGATTCATCAAATCGTTACGCGTTTTCGACAGAGAACTTTTAGTCAGCAACACCGGTGCCAGTTACGTGACATTAGAAGCAACCGTTACGGATAACGGGGAAAATCGTTTGAGAGATCGCGTCAAAGTCACCATTTACATTACCGACGTAAATGACAATACGCCACAATTTCAGAGATTACCTTACAAAGTACAAGTGAGCGAAGGCGCAGCTGTAGGTACTCAACTACTTCGAGTATATACTACGGATGCTGACGAAGGTCTCAACGGAGATGTTTTCTACACTTTAGAAGCAGGCAATCAAAATGGAAATTTCATGATCGACGAAGCAACCGGACAGATTTCTCTCGTTCAACAGCTCGATCGTGAAGTTTCCAACAGTTATTTATTGACTGTAGTTGCGCACGATGCTGGATTAGAAACGCGTTTATCATCCAGCGCTACCGTATTCATAGACGTACTCGATGAAAACGACAACGTACCTCTCTTCGTAGATAACAAATCGAAAATTTCTATTCTCGAGACAACGGCAATTAATACGGAATTATTAAAATTCAAAGCAACCGATAACGATCTTGGACCCAACAGCGAATTGACCTTCGCCATATCCGCTGGCAACCGAAGGGATACTTTCTACATCGATCCCCTCAGCGGTACTTTGTATCTTAGGAAACCATTGGATTACGAAGAATTAGAAAAGTACGTGCTCAACGTAACTTGCAGCGACGGTGGTCACCCTAGACTTAGCTCGGTAATGACACTCGTGGTCGAGGTCATCGACACGAACGACAATCCTCCGGTATTCCCGAACACGGCGATCGTACGACAAATTCGCGAGGGAATACCTGTGCATATGCCGATAGTTACGATAACCGCAGAGGATCCGGATTCCGGGGAAAACGGTATGGTCAGTTATTCAATCGTTAGTCAAGATCCTGAGGATCAGTTTCGTCGTTTCGGTATTAATCCGTCTACGGGAGTGATTCATACGTTATTGCCGATCGATCGGGAGGACGTGGACACGTTTAAATTGGTGGTGGTTGCTACGGACAAGGCGCAACCACCTAGCGCCAGATTATCAGCAGAAAAGTTGGTTATAGTGATCGTCGAAGATATCAACGACAACGCACCGATTTTCGTTAGTATGTCAGCGGTAATTCTTCCATTGAAGGGTAACCCAAGTTATCAGGCACAAAAGGAAGTAGTTGTAACGCAGTTGGTCGCCAAGGACTTGGACTCGAGTACTAACGGATTGGTCACTTACGAATTGCTTCGATCGAGCGTCAATTATTCGGACATGTTTCGCATACATCGTACCACCGGTTATCTGACGATGCGACTTCCAAGATCAACGAAGAACGGTCTGGAACGCGTGTCGAAATATCAAGTGGGTGTTCGGGCAACCGACGAGGCTGTCCAAGCGGAAAGAAGATCCTCCGAGACTTATCTGACCTTGATAATGCCTGGAGAGGATGGTGAGGATCAACCGATCTGGGAACATCGAGGTCAGCTCGAGGGTAGTGTGTACGAAAACGAACCGGTAGGGGCGAGTATTCTGAGAGTGAGTGCGCGTAGCCGCAGATCGAACATCGATCTCGAGTATTACGTGACGAACGTGACCGCTGGTAGCGGCGGTCCTCAGGTCGACAGATTGTTCGACGTCGACACGAAGACAGGTATACTCTCGACTGCTGCTGCTCTTGACAGGGAAACAGGAATCCAGTGGTACGAGGTGGAACTCTACGCTATCGGAGTTGGCGGCACCAGGCCCATCACCGCGTCCACAAAAGTAAGTTCCCTTTCTCGAATGTTAAACGATATCCACGAGTACATACCAAAACTTATTTCCCAAAGGGGAATTTTTCTTTGTCGATTCTTTCCTCGAAACAACGTTTCCGGAATCGGACGATATAGTATATACGAGCTTAATCATTTAGTTAAAACACATACGAAACCGAATAAGAATTTGCAACAAAAAATACGCGAACATCGAATTTACAACTGAATTTTCGTATTAATCTTATAAAAGTAAGTGCATACGTTATATCATAATTAAATATATTACACATGTGTACATAATTATCTCATTAATAATACGGATTTTATGCATGTGAAACATTTGAAATATTGTTCCGAAATGAATCATATATACATACATACATACGTGTTCGATTACGAACGCCTTGACTTGTACAAATACGATAAATATAAATTCGATCGGGAAGTATGTTACGTAACAATTGGGCCTAACATAATTAGAGAGCGAGCGATAAAGAGTAAGGGAGAAGAATTCGCGAGGCGAGAGACCACGAAGGACAATGTGCTGTGAGGGTGGGAGAGAGAGGTAGGGTAGGGATCAAGGAACGTAAAAGAGAGAGAGAGAGAGAGAGAAAGAGAGAGAGAGAAATGGAAGGTGATGTGGAGCGAGGAATAAGAGAGAGAGAAAGTAAGAAAGAGAGATGGTTCACGCGAGAGTCCGATGAGAAGTGGAAGGAGCAGCCCAAGCAGTCAGCGAAAGAGAAAGAGAAAAAGGGAGTTGGCAGAGAGAGAGAGAGAGAGAGAGAGAGAGGGAGAGAGGGCTGAGAGAGAATAAACGACAAGATGAACCGCGTGCCAGGAAATCAACTTGGATTCGAGTTGGGGCCCCTGCCTGCCTCGCTCCGGAGGTACAGAACTGGAGAAAAACTTGATCTCGGACGAACGCATACAAACACCCGAGATAGTCTTAACGTAGGAAGAGAGAAGCTGAGAGAGCTGCTGCTGTTGCTGGTGCTGGTGCTGGTGCCCGTCTTCTTCTACTTCGATGCCATTGCTGCTTCATTTCTGAAGATTCTTTCTCTTTCTCTCTCTCTCTTTCTATAGTTCGTATCTTTCCCATCTTACCAACCGTTTCGATCCCTCCCGCCTTTATCCTTTACTCCTGTGCTGTCTCTCTTTCTTTCATTCTTTCTTTTCTTTCTCTAAATCCTTCTCTTTCTTCCCTTTATCGTTCACTGTTGGGATCCGTGACTCTGTTCGGGAAGCAACTGCAGTTTCGACGTTTTTGTCGCGGGCCACTCTCTTCGGTGTTTCGTCGATCCTTCTGGTTCGGCATTTTACTCTCCCGCACGTATAAACCCTCCTCCTCCTCCTCCCCTTCCCTCCCCCCCGTTCTTTTTCTCTTCTTCATCCGATCGAGACCCGTTAAGAGTCCCATCCCTTTTTATTCCTTTTTTTGGGTCAGCTTAATACTCGAGATGTGTAAAATTTACTATAATATGTTCAAGTATTTCTAGATGTTGAACGGTTTAGCGTAAAGTTTTGAAATTATTATAGGTTTTGATTTTGGTAGAGTTGCAGATGTTATTAAACGTTCGAGAATAAAAAGATTACGTATATTTGGATGTGTGTAGAATATTTGGATCAATGATTAGAGGAGGGTTTAAAAACGTTATAATTAATAATAGCATTCGGGAAGGAAAGGGGGGATGTGAGTATTACGAAACATCGTATTATTCCAATTAGTGGGAGCCAGGAAGTACTCGTCGTAGCAAATAACTATCGTAAGTTGTTGCGATTAATGCAAATTTTCGAGTCATTCCGAAAGCGACGTTGTGTCCGCAAAGTTAGACTACCGACTCCACTTATAATATATTCCATGGTTTCTCTATATAAACACATACACATATACATACGTAAACGAGTTCAGTGATCGCGAAACACTTTCAGTACGATCACTCGCATATATGAAATAAAGACGTTTGTAAAATATCTTATATCGTGCAGCTTATTATCTCACTCTCGTGGAATGTCTAACTTGGGTAAGCAGAACATTTGATTTAAGAAGGTTGCCTTAACGTGATCTTGATGTACGTTCGTGTGTTGCTTCAATCGAGAATAAGAAAGAGAGAGTAGAGAAAGAGAGAAAGAGAGAGAGAGAGAGAGAGAGAAAAGGAACCCACACATATAGAAAGGTATACCTACGTGAGAGTAGAACGGGCTATACGTGTTAGTGTGTTTGCGAGTGAACGCAAGCGCGTGCATGGGTGGGTCCTGGGCTCGTGCGAAACGTAGGCGTAATGTACATACACATTTCTTTCTTCCCTTTCTTCTTTTCTCTTTTTTGTTTTTTTTTGTTTTTTTAATCTTCTCTTTTCGCTCTCGTGTGCGTGCCTTTTTTCTATCTTCTCTTTTATACAGCCATATACTCTACTATGTTATAGATACCCACTAATATACACGTGAGAAGCTAATAATAGGTGATAATAATTATGTCGGTTGGTTAGATGATTAATAATACTCTCGTTTATGCGAGTTAGATCTTTCCAACTTGGTTAGTCGACTCCCTCGCATTTGCTTTTCATTTTTTATTATTTTATTTTATTTTATTTATGCGTGTGGCTTTTATTTTTGTTGTTGTTTGCTTGTTTTTTTTTTTCTGTTAACCAAATGCGCCATTGTATTACCAAGAGATGTCGATAGTTCTCGTTCGAACACGAATTTAAATAAATAGATATCGTTTGCTTTCTCTCTAGCACGCGTACTACTCTTGTTCATGAACGTTTCTATTCTAATAGATAAATCAATCTCTTTCTGTTTTGTAGTAGCCGCGCGCGTGTTGTCGACTCTCCTTCTTTCTCTCTCTCTCTCTCTCTCTCTCTGTTGAAAAACATTTGGATTATTACTATGGCTTGGAAATACCGTATATATTATTCACGTTTAACGTCTGTCGCATTGAAATGCGTGTCAGTATTTGAATCAACGTCCAATTGAAATCGTTTAGATGGCCGTCTTGAAATTTTATTTATCCCATTTTATTTATCATTTTCTTTTTCTATCTTGTTAGTTCAAAATCGATATGGTTAATACACGTGTAGACAGATCGATGTGATGTGAGAACAATCTTATGTAACCCTAATGAGAAGCAACGAGATAAGAAGTCCAAGCTATCTCTCTCTCTCTCTCTCTCTCTCTCTCTCTCTCTCTTTCTCTTTCTCTTGGTGCGTTCATGTTCTTTTGCTAAAGTTGCACGAGTTACATTTCAAGAAAATGCACAGAGTTGTGTAATAATTAATTATAACAGGTCACCGCACTTCGTGCCAATCTGGATTCATGCATACCTTCTATGCGTATGTATGTATATATGTATGTGTGTATATTTGTGTAGTTGTAAACGTACCTTATGTTAAAACCTATTTGCCTCAGGTATGAACGTCCGGTTGAACCCTTCCTCCTATTCCTTCTATCTCATCTATAAATCACTTTGAATATTGTTTTATTTTCTCATACTTAAACATATCCCATGGTTATTTTCAAATTTGCCACCAATATTATTTCTCAACTTATTACAATCTTTTTCCTATTTTTTTTTTGTATATATATATATTATTTACAATTCAATAACATTGTAAATGTGCATCGATTTATAAATCACTTTCGGATACCTAACGTCTATCCTAGTTTAGATTGATTCGATTTTACAATACTACTTGACGAGTAGAAAAGTAGACGTCTCTGTTGCACTGTCTCTTAAAAGAACAAAAAAAGAAAGGAAAAGAAAAAGAAAACAAAAAAAAAAATATTCATCGACAAGGCGTTTCTAGTTTCTCTGCTTGTTTTGCATAACATTAGCATTAAATTCGATAGTCGTGAATAACAAGTCGGACTTTAATCTAATTATTTACGATAGTAACTTAATCTCCGGATATCTAAATCTAAATGTTGATGTAAGATATCTCTCCTTCCCCCCCCCCTCCCAAAAAAAAGAACAACAAAAAATAACAAGATTTTTTATTCGCGATATTTTTCCTTATTGTTCCCAAAAATATATTTTATACTAGGGGTGCCCCGTCACGCGTTGCTGTAGCTCACAATTAGTCCAATACACACGTCTTTAAGTGACACACTCTGAACTAACAAAAATAATCATGACTCTTTGTTAATAAACAAATAATTGCGATTATAAATTGAGATATAAACTATCTTATCTTTCAAGTTGGATGAAACTGCACACAGTGTGCAAAATTTGATTAAAATTGGTTCAGTAGTTTAGGAGTTCATTGCGGACAAACAACGCATGACACATAATTTATATATATTAAGATAAGATAGACGAGTCAAAATATAATATAATAATAAAATAAAATAAAAGATTGAGTGGCACCTTTAATGCGACGCTAATCTTCTCTACTTGCTCATCATCATCACCATCATCATCGTCACCATCATCATCATCATCATTATTATTATCATTCCCCTCGTTGATCGTCGTCGTCTTCGTTGTTGTTGTTGTTGTTGTTGTTTCGAACATGTATCCCTACAAAGAGTAGAGTTCTCTTTCTCTTGACTCGTTTGTTCATCTTGTCGGGAATCACAATCGTCATCCTCGCCATTTTTCAACGTCTTTTTTAGAAGGAGTACCGGAAAGAATTGAGAACGAGCTAGCTGGAAGGGCTACCGAGGAGGAAGTTGGGAAGGGATGTTGTGAAGGCAAAGTGGGAGGAGAAGGAGGAGGAGGTGGAGGAGGAGGAGGAAAGATATCAAATCTGTGGGCGTGTGTGAACGATAGGCGAGAAGAAGAAGAAGGACTCGTGGAAAAGACCGAAATAATTTCTCTGCTCATTCGGTATCGCGCGACAGATAAGACACTCGGCTAAAAGGCCCGTCCCCCGGGTGATTTGTGCCTCGACCAAATATTTCTCTCAACGATTTTTACTTCTTCTTCTTCTTCTTCTTATACGGGGTGGAGAAGAGAGGAGGAGGAGGAGGAGGAGAAGAGACGAGACGAGACTGAGAGAAAAGAACAAAAAAATATCTTTTATTTCATTTTTTTTTTCACTTCTTTTTCTTCTTCTTCTTCTTCTTCTTCTTTTTCTCTTTTGCCTCGTCTGTCTCTCACCTTTAGTTCTTTTCGATAAAAAAAAAAACTCAAAGAAAGAAAGGAAGGAAGGAAGAAAGTAAGTTTCGACAAAAGGAATCGTCATCCAACCTCGAGATATGATTTCAAGTTTTTTTTTTTTTTTAACATATATTTCACATTCGAGAACCGAAAATTTTAGAGGATCAATTTTTCGAACAGAGAGAATATTTTAAAAGGAATTAAAATACAAGATGATTCTTCTTCTTGACATTTTGTTTTCTTTTTCTTTTTATTGCATGTATATGTTTAATTCGACTAAATATTCTTTCATCTTTCTCGCGCGCGCGGTTTAATCAATAAAACGTTTTATATAAAATTATTCGATAAAGAATAATCACATAGTAATCGTTTATTGAATTATGCCAAATTTTGAAATCAAAAGTAACTTTTAACTTTGTCTATCATTCATTGAGTCGACGAAAATGTTTTGTATCATTGTAATTTTTTGTCAAGTTAAATGCAATCATCGTCTCGTCGTAATAAAGTTGGCGGAAGCAAATCAGACGCGCTTGTTGCAACTCGTACGAAAATACTTTGTCGGGATTTGGTGGGGGGGGGGATGTCTGAGGTGTAGCAGAGGGTACAGGAGGAGGGAGGGAAGAAGGGAGGAAGGGTGGGTTGATGTTGGGCAAAAAGGGTCGGCTAACGAACTCATTCCGGTGTGCGGCGATCGGGGAGACCGCGAACAGAGAAGAGATTTAGAGTCGAGTGACCCTTAAGTAAAAAAGCAATTCGTGTGAGCGTTGGTTAACGAGGAAGAGAGTTAAAACTACGTCCCCGCCCGCACAAACTCGTAACGTATGGAAGGAAGGAACGGTTGGAACGATTGGAACGGTTGGAACGGTTGGAACGGTAGTATTATGAACGATATGATCCTTTTGCCTTGGATGAGCTGGCGCTTTCCAACGAACAAACTCTGCGTGCAACCACACCACGTATCATCTCAACAAGCAAACCTTTTCTAAACCCTCAACCCCCTTCTTTCCCTCTCAAAATACCGGTTAAACGTCAAGATATTTGGCCCGTTTGTTTTCTTAGAAATGCTTTAGAAACCATGATAGAGATAGAGATAGAGAGAGAGAGAGAGAGATTGTTAAATGCCGACCGACTACTATCCTGTCATAGAATCTCCACACCCGGTGCTCAAAATTATTTCTAATTTTACCTATTATTTTTCTTTCCTTTTTTTTATTTTTTGTTTTTAATTTAATATATTTGTTTAACAACCACGTGTGCTTAGATAATATTTACAAGTTTCGAATTTTAATGAACCATTTTTACGACTATGATCGTATGTATAAATTCAAAATTATGTCGAATACTTTGGCGTAATCTGTTTTACGATTATGAGAAATTATCATTAAAAAAAAATTCGCTGCGCGCAATGTGAAATTTGTTATGGTCTTTCTTTTTCATCTTTTATAAAGGTTTGATAATTTGCTTACTAATCTGTTTCATATAACTGTGAAAGTTATTAGAAAGATAAATATATATATATATAATATACATATTACATATGTAAATATTATATATGTATTTGCTAGGATCATTCATATCGTTTCTTTCTTCTCTCTCTCTCTCTTTCTCTACGTCTATATCAAGATAATCCTCTGCGAAAGGAAGTTATGTACAATAGTCGAGAGGTAAAAGAAGCCGAAGAAATTTATCGCGACGAGGATCTTTAGTCCCGAAAGACTTAGGTCGGTCCACGAAAGAACGAATGGTACGATACGATGGGTAGTATAACATGTGTCGAACGGGTCTACGTTTCTCAAAGATATTGTCGATTTATATGTTACCGAGATATTTTTGACACTTTCTGTTAGTGGCAACCTAGCAACCAATAACAATCCATATCTTATTGACATTCAAAATCCAAAGAAAGAAAGAAAGAGAGAAAAATAGTTTGTTTCGTTTCGTTTAGTTTAGTTTTGAAATATTATTCTTTCTAACTCCATTAACTAGGAAGAAAATATGTCGCGTTGAAAATACTCACTTCACAGCGGGTGAGGGAAGAAGAATCACCGATGGCAACTTTTCGAGAGAGATTCGTCTATTGAAATCACCAGCCGCATAAAAAGAACGAAATTCCAGAACCGCATACCGTTCCCTACGCTAACAGGAGGATCAGAACAAGGTGGGGGTGGGGAGGTGGATGATTGTTCGAAGGGGATATCTCCTCGATCTCTTTTTCCTCCGTTCCTCAAAAGGATCCTTGCTCTCTCTCTCTTTCTCTCTCTCTCTCTCTCTCTCTCTCTCTCACTCTTGTTCTTTCTTTCTAGCCGTGGTGGCACTCGGTCTCTCAAACTGCACACGGAGTACTGGTACATTGTGTTTCTCATAATCTCTACCTGCTTGTTCCTCTCGGTTGGACATTTGACACGAGCGCACCCGTGTCCAGGTAGAATAAGAGAGAAAGAGTGAAAGATAGGGTTCCTCGTGTGCGCGCGCGTGTATGCGTTTATATGTATATATCTGTCTCATTCTTTCGTTCATCGATCTTTAGCGATTTCCGATCACTCGTGAGATCCGCTTCTGGCTCTCTCATCTTGTCCGTTCGTTTCATTCGATCACCGATTTCGCAAAACGTCGCTCCGCACTGCTGAGCTTTCATTCTCTAATTTGCAGATCATCAGACTAAACTATACGTACATCTATATACATATATATATATATATATATATATATATATATATATATGAGTGCGTGCGTGCGTGCGTGTATGTATTTATACATTAGCAGTTATTTTGATTCTATGATCACCGAAACTTTGGCAATCGGTTTACGGATTGAGAGAAAGTTGAAAAGGATAATGAAGTTATTTCGAAGTCCGTTGTAACAAAAAAAGAAAGGTATAAAAAAGAAGAAAAAGAAATAAAAAAGAAATAAAGGGAAAGAAGATTATAGCAGTGAGTTATAACTACGCGCGAGTGCATAAGAGATGCGCGTGTTTTATGAAACTATCATAAATCATTTCGTCCGATCCGATTTGACATACACTTATATATATATACATATTTATATTTGTGCGTATACCTACACATCTAATAAAATCATAAGCATGCGTTGACTTATAGAAAACCTTGAGAAACTTCTTCCTTTATATTATACACGCATACATGCGCACGCACATACATATATAGATAGATGCATGTGTCTGTCGAGATTCGAAGTTAAAGAATCGGCAGGGGCGAATACAAGGATCGCCAAAAAAGTCTGACTGCCGATGGAATTACGGACATTATTCAATTATGACATCATTAAGCGCTTGTTGCGCTTTCAGGACCATACCGAGACCATACCGTGGACGTTTTTTCTTAACTCGTAAATGCATCCTCCTTCTATGGTCGAAAGATGAGAGAGAGAGAGAGAGAGAGAGAGATTGTTTTGCAGAGAAACCATGATTCCAATCCTAATTCTTAAGATCATCTAATTTTTACAAACAATCTTTTTAATTGCCACTTTTCCCCTTCTCCCATATTAGTTGGGCCCATTATTAAGTTAAAGTCGAAATATTATTTTGGGGACACTTTTGGTGCTGGTCGTTACATCCGCATCAGAATTTGAAACCGTTGAAAAGAATGATTCCACGAATATCCCTCGTATCTTTTCATAATCGGGTGACCTTCGCATAGTGATCATTCCTGGGAACTATGTTCCCGGTAAAATATACTACTTGGTTGGTCCCCGAGCTTTTTATCTCGCGGCTCAGAAGCGCGCGCTCGCTAATGACCGTCAGATACGGTCCCCACCGTTTTCGGGGACCGATTCTTCTCCTTCTCTCTCTCTCCCCCACTCGCTCACACTCACCCATACTATACGCACACGAAATTCGAGGGATGTTATATATCGCGCATTCTCTTTTTCTTTCTCCCATCTTTATTTTCTTTTTCTCTTTCTCACGTGCGAGACCGATCATTCGCATTTTAAGTTGTTCCTTTTGTCCTTAAGGTTTTCTCTTCGAAAGGGACTAACGGACCATGCGATAAGGAAAAATCGAGCCACTCTCTCTCTCTCTCTTTCTCGACTTCATTTAAAATCCTCTCTATCAACCTTTCTTATTAACCGAGGAAACTTTGCGATCGTTAGACTCCAACAACGATCACCATTTTTGTCGAATTTGAATCTTTGCCAAAAATCCTTGTGTATGTATATTTCTATTTTTTTTTTGTCGTGAATTAAATACATACATATATATATATATATATGTATAAATAGTGAACATAATCCATTGAACGTACGATGTTAAGAAAAAAGGCAGCTGGGAGCAGTTAGTAAGTGGTATGTTGAGGACTACAACAATGCACCGGCAGAAACGCTTTTGCAAGATAAGTCCGACCGACGCATTCCGCTTCGGCAAAATGCAGCGCACACATTGTTCCTTGCATGATCCGACTCTATAATTAGTGCTTTGTACATCCTAGCAGCTCACCTCGCCAAGTGGTAATCTAAAGAAATGAAATCCCTCGTTTCTCCTTTACCCGTTCTATCCTTATAGTAATAATAATCATAATAATAATAATGATAATAGTAATAATAATAATTTTAATAGTAGGCAAAGATATATTCGTTTCTATTAACCTACCTCGATCTAGAAAATGGTCTCTCGATCGGTTATAATAAACGCCTAGCCTAAACGATGAACATGAGTGAGGGGGAGTTGTCGGTGCTGGAATGTCGGAGTTGAATGTAATTGGGGAATTGGGATGAGGTGGGGTGGGGGTTGGGGTGGGGGGGGGAATTGAATAATTATTTGTATAAGCAGGATAGCTACCAGCATGGCATCAACAACGGACATTTTTACGAAGGAAACGAACGTTGTTTGAAGTATGCGTTAGAGTTGAATAATTTTCTCTTTAACATTGCTTTTCCTTGTAAGAGCAAAGAAAGCGGAGGCATCGAAATCTCACGAGGGAGGGGGGAACATACACATAGGTTATATGTATAGAACGTAAAGTCGAATGATGCATGAGGATCCCAGAAATTCAGTCCCAGAACCATGGGGCTCCAATTCTCCGTCGTAGCTTACTATGCTTGATTTACATTTATTTAGGGCCTAGACAAACACTCGGACACGTAACACGAATCTCTACACGTCTACTGGTCTCCCAAGCAATTCCATCTGTCAAACCTTTTTGTAAGCCTTCTTTCTTTCTTTCTTTCTCCTTCTACTCTCCAAAACCCCTTTCTCTTTTTCTTCTTCTTCTTCTCTTTTTTATTTTACTACCTATCTTGTTTTTTTTTTTTTTTTTTCGTTGAATCACAGATTAATCATTGAATCTTCATCGACGATTTTACCGCGATCTTATCAAACACGCACCATAGATATATACCTACGTTAATAATTTCTAATGGTGTTCCGAGAAATATCAATTTATTCCTGGAATTCAAATTCATTTTTCTTTTTCTATTTGTTACATTTTATGTAAATTAAATTCAATTGTAATCTCATCGATCGTGGTTTTTTATTAACGAACCAAATTTGTGCACCTCAAAACAAATGATAAAAAACAAGGATCTATTAAAAATCATAGACTCGCGAATTTCTAGGAGAGAGAGAGAGAGAGAGAGAGAGAAAGATAGTTTCGATAGGACATCGTTCAGTTGGTATCTCTACCTTGTTTGCCCCTTTCGTCGTCGTCATCCTGACCCTCCCAACGCCAACAGTCATCCATCCGTCCGTCGGTGTGTCCGCAGAGCGGAGATGTCAACGTGAATTAGTGTTGGAGGGAGAGAGGATGTGAGTTCAACAAGGAAGAAGAAGAGGACGACTAAAGAAAGAAAGAACGAGAGAGAGAGAAAGAGAGTGAGAGAGAGCTGAAGAAGAGGAGGAAGATGAGAAGGGTGGAGAAGAAGAAGGGGAAGAAAGAAATGCACGCTCGGTTCTATGCGCCTGTGCGAGGAATGCAGGCGGATAGAAAGGGAGAGGAGATAGAGAGAGGAACGCGTTAGGTGCGACAGAGAGAGAGAGAGAGAGAGAAAGAGGGAGTGAGAGAGAGAGAGGTGGTTTGGCCCTAGAGAGTCTAGATCCTTTCTCGAGGGCTCGGAGAGCGAGATGTGCGTTTGTCTCCTTCGTTCGGTCTCGCTTTTCTCTCTATCCTTTTCCTAAGGTTCACCACCATCGGCGTCATCGTTTCCTTCTTTCTCTCCCTCCCTTCCTCCCTTCCTCTTCTTGACTCCTTTTCCATCTCCGTCTCTCCGTTAGTCACGCGTGCACACACGCAAGTACGTCCTTCTTCTTTCTCCCTTCCCACCTTGGTCTCAGTCTCTCTCTGTCGGTCGTCGAGTTAGTATCTTTCTCTCTCTTTCTATCTTTCGAATGCACGCTATTCTCCGATCCTTTCCTCTCACGAGACGAGACTCTGGCTTCTCTTCTTCCACTCTATCCCTCAGGCACTCGGTGCTTCTCTTCCATCTTTCTTTCTTTCTTTCTTTCTTTCTTTCCTTCTTCGATCCATCCACGAGCTGGTTGGCTATGTGTGTTCTCTCTAGACCCACACATTCCATGACTCTTTCTCTCTCTTTCTTTATTTCTTGGTTTTGTTGGTCGCTCACTCACTCGCTCACTCGCTCGCTCGCTCACTCACTCACTCACTCATTCACTCACTTACTCGCACGCTCACCTTCTTCTTCGGTTCTCGAAGCTCGCGTTCCCTCGGTCGTTCGTTCGTTCGTTCGTTGGTTCGTTCGTTCGTTCGTTCGTTCGGTCGGTCGGTCGGTCGGTTTGTCGGTCCTTGTCTCACGAGCGGTGGCCAAGAGGGCCTTATCTTATGCAGGAAGGTGGTGCGGAACCCACCGGACCCCTTTGGAAGGCCCCGCATGACATTAATTTTGAAATATTATTTGGGCCCCCCTCCTGTGCCGAGGACCCTCTCTTCTTCTCTCTCTTTCTCTCTCTCTCTTTTTCTCTTTGGTATGCTCATATACACGCACACGCAACACACGCACATACATATATATGTATTATATGTGAGTCCTTGGCGCACTGCATGGAATTGCACACTCCAACTGACGCCAGGTCCAACGTTGGTACTTTGCTGGACCAAGAAGACACTTGGTTGGGTATAACTTCCCAAAAAGCTTGGCAAGTAATTTATGGAAGTCACCTGAGATGATGCTGGTGATGGTAGTAGTGAAGGATTGAAGAGACTTAGACCGAATATGTGTGCACAGAGAAACAGAATAAGAGAGGAAATAAAAATGGTAAAGAGAAGGAGGAGAAGAGAATGGCTACCGATCTTACAGATTCTCTCTCTCTCTCTCTTTCTTTCTCTTTCTTTCTTTCCTTCTCTCTTTGATTCTGCCTGCTTGCTCACGAGAAAACGAACGTACTACCTTTGATATCGTTCCGAGATGTAATTGCGCAGATTGGAGCCCGAATAAAGTCCGCTGTAACGAGATACCCTGTTGGAAGAGAATCGACCGGAAATAATGCAACTCGGATCTTAAACGTGCATCGCCTCTCTCGTCCCGAATATCTGTACCACCAGAAGAAGAGACCTCTTGGCCCTTTTCTAAATTCGTGGAAATCCAACGGAAGTACTTACTTACTTACTTACTTGCATACTTACTTATTCGTTTGTAACGCGATACCAACTTCGCGCAAATTTCCTTTTTAATATTCGTTTATTCGGCTCCTTGTCATAAGGATTATCATCATAACCGTGCTACGTGCCGTATGAATATGAGATTGAAAAAATACATAGCAATCAAATTCAACGTTAAATTTGAATCGCGTGTTCGATGTCGGAAACGTTTAAAAATTTCAGATTTCAAATACGAGAAAGAAGTAACAAAAAAAAAAGGATAAAAAAAACCATGCAAGAAAATCATCCTCATTTGTATAAATAATCTCTTCTTAATACTAGCATCACTTACATTAGATATAATAGATAGGAGTAAGGAACAGCAAACGGGAGGTTAAAAGTCAAGGAATAGAAAAAAAGAGAATAAAAAAAGATTAGAATAATAATGGTTCTGGCAAAACGTCGAAGATGCTAAAGTATACCCTGGGGAAATAAATGACGTGTCTTTCAAAGCAGGGGAAAATGAAGGAAAATGAAGGAAAATGAAGGAAAAGATGCGCATATATACATAGGTGTGTCGATTTCCTCAGGGTAGAAGAAGAGTGTACTAAAAGAATACTAATTCAGGGGGTTGGAAAAGAGAAAGATAGATGAGTCGTGGATTACTATACGTTGGTGTGAGAAATAGGAAAATAGTATTACCGGGCCGTTACTTACTACGGGACAATGGTTGCCCACTTACCGCAATATAAGCTTCGCGGTAAACC
The DNA here is from genome assembly GCF_001465965.1 of Polistes dominula. Next base: position 463,891 of record NW_015148973.1, on the reverse strand, counting down.
TCCTTCCAAGTCTCAGCTACTTGCGTACTTGTTTAGTAGTCGTTGGTAAACGGACTGGCGAAGGGAAGGGGGTTGTTGGTTGGTTGCCTTGGCGCAACTTAAGTCTATGGTGTTCGGTGTTTGGCCGGACACATCGCATGACATTCCTTCTCTCTTGCTTGCTTGCTTTCTTTCTTTCCCTCCCATCTTTATCCTCGTCCTACACCTCCACCTCCACCTCCACCTCCACCTCCGCCTCCGTCTCAGTCTCCGTCTCCCTTTCCCTTCCATCTCTCGCACATAAACCGCAAAGAAACCCCTTCCGACGGGAAAGTTATGTATCCTTGTAGCGATTTGTCTCGGATACTTCTGCCTTGCGCGCGAGCGAGCAACTGAACTCGCGCCTCTCGAGTCTCCTCTTATCTCTCTCTCTCTCTCTCTTTCTCTCTCTTTCTCTCTCGTTCTCTATCGTTCTCTCTCTTTCTATCTCTGCTACTCTCTTTGACACGTATCCCAAGAGACAACTGCATAATCGACTCGACTTTTTTACTTACTCACGTATACTTCTTCTTCTTCTTCTCTTCTTCTTCTTCTTCTTCCTTCTTCTTTTTATTCACATTGGTATGACAAAGAAGTGAGAAGGAAAATGTTATCCGTTTGTCCTAGAGAAAAATCTCATTAATTTTCATTAAGTCATATTTGTAAGATTTTGTTCGTCACGAATACTTCGACGTGTCTCTTCCACGATTACTTTGTGGTTACGTAGTCTCTCTCATTCTATTCTTTTCTTGTTTTTTTTTTTCTTCTAAAATATATTCCAACGATTGAATCGACAATTATGGCACGCATTGGACGTTAAAGTGTACGTTGAAATATTTGTTTAAAAATGATCAAACCAGAAGAAGGATAGCTAGCTAGATAGCTAGCTAGATAGATAGGTAGATAGATAGATAGATGGATAGATAGATCACGCTTTGCTCGGTCGTTTTCTCTATTGTATTTCTCTTTTGTCTAAAAAAAAAAAAAAAATAAAAAGAGAAGAAGAAAAAAGCACTAGAAAGATAGAAGGAACAAGGATGTAGTATCGTAAATGTTAAGTTGTTTTATTTTATTTTCGTGGGTAAAGATAATCGAAGATTATAGGCCGCGATAGAGAAAAGCGACTGACTCTTGTGGTGGTGGTGGTGGTTTGTTGTGCGTTTGAATGAAAGTAGAGACGCGGAATGATTCAGGACATCTATGTGGATAGTCAACGGGTCGTAAAGCCAGCCAACCATCGGCCCCGAGGTCAACTTCGAAGCGCGTTGACGGGGACTATTAAGTAGATCGGTACGTGCCATGTCGAATGATGAGAGAGAGCGAGAGAGAGAGAGAGAGAGAGAGAGACAGTGCATGGAAGAATGCACTACGATTCGATACAAACGTCAAATGATTATTCAACCTAAACGTACGTCAGAGTGCGAAGTGCGTGCACGTCTGAGTTTACAATCGCGTAACTGAAACGAAAGCAAAAGTTTTTCATTTAACTTTTTTCCTATTTCTATTCATAGAGAATGACAACTTTTTATTGTTAATAATTTTTTGTTATTAAATGCAACAAAACTTTAGTATTGTCAAATTTGGATTTTCAGATAATTTTTGACAATTGTTATTAATCGATTTTCGAGTTAAGTCAAGTTCCTACGGAGTGTCAGTATTCTTAGGAGAAAGTACGTAAAGAAAGAGAGAAAAAGAGAGAGAGAGAGAGAGGGAGAGGGAGGGGTCCTTCTCTCTCGTCGACTCCGGGGAATGTAAGAAAATGGATATCCTTGGTTTCGATTGTATTCAAATAAGTTCGTCCCTCTTTTTGATGTCACTGTATATCTCGTGATAATTAGTCACCTTTAACGTCTTACCCAAGTGGATTTATCGTTTTGCTCGAATGGCTCGCGCGAAGTCTATAGCATTAAAAAAAAAGGTAGAGAAAAGAAAAGAAAAAGAAAAAAAAGGGAAGGGGGTGGGGTGAAGAATGGGGAAGACGAGCAAGGGTGAGAGGGCTGAGGTTTGTATAAAAGAGATCGGTGCTTTGCAGTAGGATAGGTGAATTGTGCGAATTTTTTTCAATGAATCGACTTCCTTTTTCGCAGTTGACCTTATAAGAACGAGTTATGGGCAGTTATTGGGGAGGGTAGAAAAAGGGTGTTCAGTTGAGCTCACTTGAGCTCAGTTGAGTTCCAAGAAAAGAGAGGAGGGAGACAGAGTTTTGCCGACATCGGTAAAGGAGTTTCACGAGATTTATCGTCAATCCAAAATGTCTACCATTATAATCTGAATGTTCGAACTCAATTAGCATATCGTTGAAAGTACTCAACCCATTCGGATGAAGGAATTCTATTTCGATGTGTGTTTCTACCAGACAGACGATAGGAATACAGGTAGAACTATAACTATAGTTATAGGTAGGAGGTGGGAGGGATACGTTTGTATTGATTTTTCGAATACTATTAGTAGTCGCAGGTAAAACAAGTTGGTTGGTTGGTTGCTTGATTGGATGGGTTGTGGTCCGCTAAGCATTAGAGCTTTCTGCAAATTACGTAAACGATTATCGCGGGTTTGTTAAATTACTTCCTAAAACGCGTTATCTAGAGTGCCACGGCCAACCTCCTTGCAAATCTCGTTACAGATAATACGAAATACAAAGAGAGAGAGAGAGAGAGAGAGAGAGAGAGAGAATGAGTAAGAGGGAAGGGAAGGAGAAAACTCTCTCATCGGCGATGTTGAAACGGCGCTCACGCGAAGACCATAATCCATTCGACCACGCGCATACAAAGATAATGATGTTAAAATTAGCCGTGGTCACGCGTATTCGATGTACGTATCTACCTACGCTTTCGATGTATGCGTTTTTTTCAACAGCAAACCAAATATACGTATGGTCCTATGTGTGCGTTCATTTCGAAGAAGAAAAAAATCATAAATCAAAAGAGAAAAACAACAACAACAGCAACAACAGGGAGGAGGATTCTACGCGAGTAACGCGTTCTTCCGCATTTTTCTTATAAAATGTAAACGCACGTTTATATACCCTGAATTATAGCACGCGATATATGCAAAGCTCAGGCCAGAGAGCGCAGTGATTCAAAAGGAACCACCATCGTCATCGTCACGTGATAAGACACGTTGACTACAAAATAAAATCATACATTTCTTTTTTGTTGTTGTTGTAATTCCCCAAAAATGTTAACCAACATTATTCTCTTCTTCTTCTTCTTCTTCTTCTTTCCTTCGTATAATAGTAATAAGAAATTCAAGGAAGGATCGACCTTGAACGGGACTTGCAAGATCGAACATCCAAATCCTCTTCCAGGATTCCGTTAGAACGAGATAAAACATTGGATAGAAAAAAGAAGAGAGAGAAAGAGAGAGAGAGAGAGAGAGAGAGAAAGAGAGGGAGATGAGCACATGCGAGTATGCGAGAGAAAGTTACTTTACGGCGCAAAGTAACGTAATGTAAGGCACGCACGTACACGTGCAGAGTAATGTACATGTACGTGAGATCGAGGGCGTGGGGCCCCTGGGCTTCACTGCTGGCAGAAGGGGACTTATATACCGAAGCACAGGCGGCTTATCGGGCATACATCCTCGCTCGCAGATTAGCATAATGTCTGCTGCAATGCGTAGGTACTCTTTCCCTCTGACCAACCTCCTCCTCCTCCTCCTTCTCCTCCTCGTCTTCCTCCGCTTCTTCTTCTTCTTCTTCTTCTTCTCTTCGTTCCACTTGTTGTCTCTTTCTCTCTTTCGTACCAACTTACCTTTTCCCTTCTCTACTTCTTCTTCTTCTTCTTCTTCTGCTCTTTGCATCTCTGTGGCTCTCAGAGCTCCTCTCTTTCTCGAGAGAGAGAGAGGCATCCTCATCACCATCGCCACTGCCACAGCCTCGTTCCATCACCCTTCGTGGATACCCGCAGGGACAGCCGTGATGATAAAATAATAATAATATTAATAAGAACAACGACGATAATAATAAGGGTGGGGAACGAACGGGTGCCTCTCCGACTCTTTCGAAAATCTTCCTTCATCTCTCTCTCTCTCATTCTCATTCTCATTCTCTTTTTCTTTCTTCATTCCTTGTTATTTTCCACGAAAAGTCATAAGATCGATCGATCGATCGTTCGTTCGTTCGTTCGTTCGTTCGTTCGTTCGTTCGTTCGATCCTTATCTATATGCCTTTCTCGATCGTTTTGAAAAAAGAATGAATTTGTAACATGCGAGAAAGAGAAGAATGAAACAAATCTCTTTTTGTTAAGTTTTATAACAAAAGAAAAGAAAAGAAAAATTATGAAATCGAGTAACCCTTCTTTTTTTTTTTTTGTTAATACATTTGCAGTAAAGACAATGCGTCAGGAATTTTTAGTACTTTCTTTTAAATTTATAGTCCTGGTGATAAATCGTAAATCGAGAATTGAGAATTGGCTGCATGTCTTGAACAAAGTCGAACCTCCCGATCGACTTCGCGATAGTTCGAAGAGTTCGCATAGGTAAGGTATGTGTTCGGGAAACTATCGACTCCCGTTATTTCCCCGGCTCTTTCTCTCTTTCTCTCTTTCTATCTATCTCTTTCTCTGTCTCTCTTTCTCTCTTTCTTCGTTGGCAGGTGAAGCCGACTCACGACGTTCCAGGATCGCCGCTTACAAGGTCAATGATCCTTTTCCAAATGTATCTACTTCGTACTACGTAGGAAGTTAATCCTTTCGATCCATTGGATATATCTCATAACTCGTACAACGTTTCATTTATAATTATAATTTTTAATGAATTACATATAAATATTATTTTTCTTAGTTAATAAAAATTCTTTACCGTAATATATATCTTTTATAATCAAGCATCAGAAGAATCTGTAGAGGGTTTTAACGTTAAAATCAATTTATTTAAGTATACTTACTTTTGGTCCAGTATCTTAAGATCGTCGTCATCTCGCGAGGACGATCTAAAGAAATTTCAAATAAAGAGTAAACGAGAAGGTTGCTCGTTTTGCGAAGAAGAAGAAGAAGGCCGCCACGGAATTGGCCCTCGAACGTCGTGACTGGTTTCGTTCGCCGAAATCGAGGTGCATGGGGTCCTATATCTATCTCTTTCTCTCTCTCTCTCTCTCTCTCTCTCTCTCTCTTTCTTTCTTTTTCTTCGAGCGTAAAGAGAAATAAAGTCTCTGGTCTTTGGCCGACGGTGATGGTGGTGCTGTTGATGGTGGTGATGGTGGTGGTGGTGGTTGCAAGGAGAGTATACCTTACCCTAGTAGTGAGCGTGCACAGCAACAATACGTTTCGTCTCGCGGTACGACGCCAACGGGTTACGGGGGCCCCAGAATCGAGTTGTGGGCCCAAGATGCAAGAGAGAACGGGGCCTCAGCTTCGCTGCCACTGCTATTATGGCCAATAATTCATTGAGTGACTGTCAGGCCCTCCGCCGACCAGCCCAGGGCTGCCGCACCCCTCGCGCCTACATTCTCTATACGGGGTGCCACGAAAAATACGAATAACGTATTGCCCTTCTTACTTTCGCACGGGTTACGAATTATTTAACCAATTTTTATTTATACTCCATTGCTTTTGTATGATATACTTTTGAAATAATACTTTGCTAAACCGGATACATAATATTACGCCATCGATAATCGCATAATGCAACGGAAATTAGGAGAATACAATTTCAAAAGTACTAACATATCAGCTAAAACATCTTACGATAAAAATACACCTATTTGGTATTCGAACGAATAAAGGGAAAACAAATCAAGTAGATAATATTTATGAATCTTTGGATAAATGCAAATAGTTCAAATATTTTCTAATCAAAGGTAAAACACACATTAGTAAAATAAATAAGCTTATCGATCAGAGAAAGAAAGATACAAACTGTGTAATCCGTATTGCAAAGGAATATCCTTCAATGTCAATCACGTGCCATGTTGTCGTCGTATCATCTCTCTCTCTCTCTCTCTCTCTCTTTCTCTCTAACGCATATACACATAGACACAGACAGACACACAAAGTAGACACTTTAATTTCTCAATCGTACGATTAATTTCCCGATTATTTTCCCGAGGCAGAGCGCGAAGGTGCGCGCAAACCGCGATAGGGATAGTCGGAGAAAGAAAAGAAGGGGGGGAGGAGGAGGAGGAGGAGGAGGAGGAGGAGGAAGTTATCGCTGGGAGGATCGCGAATGGATTTTTTTTTGTTATTTTTTTTTCGGCGTCCAACTCGAAAACCGGTAGTGTCGTGCTCCTTTCGTACACGCCGGTAGCGAACACAACAACCACACAACGATTGCCTTTTGCTTCTCCGCGATACAGGAAATACATTAATTCTAAATTGCGTACGTGCCGAACAAGCGTTCTCGGACGAATCGGATCTAAATTACTCGAATCAGAGAAAGAAAAAGATGGAAAATGTATAGAGAGAGAGAGAGCGAAAGAAGGATAGATAGGTGCGAGCAACTTAGGCCAATTATCCATTGCGATATTCTATTGCATCTTTTAGCTAAAGGATTACGAGACACTCGCTGACAACTTAGATAACGATAAGATTTCTTCTACCTTTAATAGAACGTGCCGAAGGATATTAATGAAGGACACCTTAACGAGTATCGATCGTTAAGCAAACTTTACATGGAGATGTATATATCTTTATATGGGTTCCCATATCTCTGTGTATAGATATATAGATGTATATAGGTATATTTCGCGTATGCAAAATAATCGTGCGTGTGTGTGTGCGTATGTAATATGTCAGGGAGAGGGGAGAAGCGTGAAAGGGGGAAAAAGCTATCAGTAAATTAATTAAGCGTAAGCTTATATATATGTGTGGATACTTTTCGTCGAGTAATTTCAATCAATTTGTGAATCATCGTTTAATGTAATATATCTGCTAAATGACGAAACTCTTTATATATATATTTATATGTGAGCGTGTGTTAAATAGGACAACGTTAGATATATAATACAATCGTTAATAGAAAGTTGTCAACGTTTAGAATTTGAATCGATTAAAAACTATCATTAAACGTAGTTATAACGAGTAAAGGAAATTTCCTGTTTCTCATGCATCTTACCTCTTAAAAAAAAAAGATATTATCGTTGAAATTAATTAAACTTAGATAATATAATATACGTTATATTGTAAAGTTAAATTAGATCAATTTGAATCGTTATCATCGTAGTATTTCATTTAAAAGATAAAAAGTGTTTATTTCTTTACGCATATATGTGCTAAACGTGAACAACTATTCGAGATAACACGATTAAACATTTAATTATACGTTCTCTATAAAAATAAATTTGATAAAAAAAAAAAATAAGATGTCATTGAAAATATTAAACAACAAAACAAATTCATTTATTATACACGTGTTCTAATTGTAATAACATTACAGAGGATATCATCCCATAAAACGTTCCAATAAAAATTAGAAAAAAAATAAAATGCATAACACTCGTGTATAGGACTAAATACGATCGAAAATTTTGTCGAGAGAAAATCCAAAAATATGTGCAAGAGAAGTGGTAGAGAGAGGACTAGGGGTGTGCTAAGAAGAGTTTGAGAAAGGGGTGTGTAGAAGGGGGGGGGATAAACGTCTCGAGGCAGGAAGATACGACGAGGGCCGAATATTTTTTTTCGATGGGATCGAACGAAAAGGGAGAACTGAACGAAATGTAGCACGGGATGGTGGTAGGAAGACTTACAGGAGAAAGAAAGAAAGAAAGTGAAAGAAAGAAAGAGAAAGAGAGAGAGAGAGGGAAAAAGATGCTCGAAGGTAAGAATAAGAATAAATAACGATTACGACGTTGCTTCTCTCGTTGCTATAGCTTGGCCATCGAGAAGATATAAAAAAAAATAAAATAAAATAAAATAAAAAAAGGAAAGGGAGACAGACAACAACAAAAAAAAGAAAGAAAGAAAGAAAGAGAGAGAGAGAGAGAGAGAGAGAGAGGAAAGAGTTGTATCACATGTGAACAGCACCGCGGAAAAATCAAATTCTCGGATCGAAAATGGAAAAAGAAGGGGAAAGAAAAAAAGAGAGGGAGAGAGAGAAGGATATAGATATATATATATATATATAGAAAAGGAGTTAGGGTGGGGGTAGTGGGGGATAATTGCAGAAGGGCCTGTTCGCGTTGCTCTTGCAAGGAAGTCTTAAGACGAGATAAGGCCCCGGCGATAACGATTGAGCCCCGCGGGAACTCTTGCCTACGTGTTACACGCACACTAGCGCGTGAAACGCGCGCCGGATACTACTCTTTCTCTCTCTCTCTCTCTCTCTCTCTCTCTCTCTCTCTCTCATACACTCTCACACTCTAAACAGACACATATGTGTTATCCGTATGCAGACAGAAGGTATGCGCATCGCGCATCGAAGCGTTTCGCTCTTCCGCGCGAGAACGTTAAAAAGATGGGTGCATGCACGGAAATTANTCTCTCTCTCTCTCTCTCTCTCTCTCTCTCTCTCTCTCTCTTACATACACACACACCAAACACACACATATGTGTATTCCGTATGCAGACAGAAGGTATGCGCATCGCGCATCGAAGCGTTTCGCTCTTCCGCGCGAGAACGTTAAAAAGATGGGTGCATGCACGGAAATTAACATAAATCGATCTACCAACGGATATCTCTCTAAACGAAAATATGTATCGGATGCTGTTCACGGA
>NW_015148973.1:430971-452694 GCF_001465965.1 Polistes dominula | reverse complement strand
TATATATATATACATATTCGTTAATAATTTATTATAATAATTATATGCGAGTCTACGATAAAAAACGAATATTTAAAATTCACTTTAACCAAGTGTCAAAACGACTATTTAAATAAATATTACGAATGATCAGAAAAATATCTAAATAATAATAATAATCAAACAAAAAAGACATAAGATAGAAAGAAATAATGAAAGAAAAACAAATAAAAGGAATCAATTTAAAACTATAATTTAGTTTTGATACGATCGTTCCATGGAACGTAATAAAAAAAAAAAAGAAGAATAAAATAAAAGTCGTAATAATTTAGCGCAACTTGGGACCGTCACATCGACGTCGTTTCGACGAGGTCCCTTTGGTATCAGTTTTTTCAATGTTCTCCCATTAGCTGACTCCCTTTCGTGCGTTCCTTCGGGCTGCAACTTTGTGATTATCGCGAATCCTCCGAAAACACACGGGGCACACAGGGAGAGAAGTCCGATCTTTTACCTACCACGCGCTGAATAATGTACGTCATTGCGATGCTATCATTGCAACAGTGTTGTGCGCTCTGTTCTTCGTGGTACTCCGAATCTCCGAAAGGTGAATCCCTTACGAAAAACTTTGCAACCTTTTATTTTCTTTCTTTTTTTATTTTTATTTTTTTTTCTTTTTTTTTTTTTTTATATATATCTTATCTTATAAAGGAGCGCGACGCGAAGAGAAGTAAGTGCAGTGTTTAAAGTGGATTTTCAAATGGGGAAAAGAACAAGGCTTCAGAGAAGAGAGGAGAGAATCGAGATAATAGTTATTTCGTATAATTCAACGTGCCGAATACCATGTTTCAAGGTACCACCATGTGTTTTCTACTTTGTACCAAAAAAATATCAATACGTATGTATATATGGCATGCGTATTTAACATACAAATTGTACGAATCTAATTCATCAATTTGTAGACGAATTTTATTTGATTTCCTATAAAAGGATGAATTTGAAGTTGTAAAACTTACCAACTAGTATGAATAGAAAAGGGGGATAAAGGATAAAGAATAAAAATCATCTACGAATGGAATAAAGAAGGTAAAAGTGTATGCACGTATGTAAGTATTATACATATATAGTTACGTAGGATCTGTTTGATCGGTTGCTTTTAATGGATCGACCTTGTTCCGAGTCACTTTCGTTTTTCGATTCTGTTTGTAAGCTGGGTTGTTGTTGTTGTTGTCGTCGTCGTCGTCGTCTTTTTTTTGTTGTATGCAGATAAATATAAGCATACACACACACACACACACACACACACATATATATATAAATGTTCATAGATGGAATGTGTAGGTGTATATATTTATCCATAGTCGTCTTTTGGGTCCCCGAGTCTTAATCCGAGAATGAAAAGTGCAGTATCGTTGTTAACAGCGTGCGGGTTTGAGCTCCGCAAACGTTCCGAATACGGGCCGGCCGTTGAGATTACGATTTACATACCACGAGGCACGTATACTCGCATGCCTCCGTAATGGCTATCTTTTACCGTTCGATCGGGAATTAACATGACTCTCTCGATCATGGAGCGTGGATCTCCTCTCGTGGAAAATATTATGCATTTCGCGTCCCACTGAAGGGCAGGCATAAGGCGCTAAAGGACAGGGTAGGCGGGGCCACGTACGCCGTCGATTCTTCCCTTCTTACAACACCCTCCCTCCCCCCCCTTACACCCTTCCTTCCCACCTTCTTCCTTTTCTTTCTTAATTTCGAATATGCCGACTTTGTGCGATTCGTTTTCAACGATTCGCCCCCGCTTCTTTTAAACGATCCTTATTTATTGGAAGTCATTTTATTCTTTTGATCTTAAATCTTTTAAATGCATTTAATTTAAATGCAAAAACCTAAGTGTACGCGTAATTACAAACGAAATATAAATGACATTAGAATAGAGTGAAATTTTCCAGTTACTTATACAGCTAATAACGTGTTTTTTTTTTTTTTCAAAGAAAATAAATAAAATGATAAAAGAAAAATAAACTATGACGAATTGAGAAGATGAGAAGGGGGGGGTAGTTGCAGAAAAGGGGGTCGCAGGAAATGGAGTTGCCTCTCTCTCTCTCTCTCTCTTTCTCTCTCACGAACGAACGAACGAACATCTCCAGAGGAAAGTGTACCGTGAATCGTTTATGGGCCTCTCGCGCGATCCGAAGGGACTAAAAGGGCGGGGCTGGGTCGCCGACTGGGACCCTCGGCTCGCTTTTTCTTTTTTCTTTCTTTCTCTTTCCTCTGCCCATTCCTTTCTCCCTCTCTCTCTCTCTCTTTTTATCTTTCTTCCTTTCTTTCTTTCTTTCTTTCTTTCTCTTTCTCCTCCTTCTTTTAATTATATCTCAAACAGAACTATTTGATCGTGCCAACACGTTGTAAACACGTACGGATACTCCTCACTTTATATATACACACACACACACACACACTCATATACATATGCATCCTTCTTCGTGTAAGTATATACGTTCGTTCATCTCTTTGTAAACGATTTACGTCGGTCCTTTAAATCGTTCCCAAATGATACGAATAAAAACAAACGTTTGTATCGAGTTGAAAACCAAAACCAAAAAAAGAAAACAAAACAAAACAAAAAGAACGGGTTAGGGGAGGGAGGGAGGGAGGAAGGGGATAATGAATATTTTACTTTATTTATTTATTTATTTATAAAGCGGTATATATTTAGTACAGAGTTTCACTTTTTTCCTTTTGTAGTTTGTTGCAACCAGTCGTAATTCTTATCTTAAGTGAACTTTGATGACCGGTTTGGTACAACATCGTCGTTCGAAAGATGTGTATTTCTATACTGGGTGTATCAGAACGAATAGAAAATATTTTCAATGGTTGATTCAACAACTCTTTTAAATAATACAAATTAATATTTCATTTTATTCTAAGACATCTTTGTGTATAGGAAAATATGTGAAGAAAATTGATTGAAAATCATAACTAAAAGACTTTTATGAACACTTTGCTATTATTTTTTTTTTTTTTTTCATTTTGATGATACACCCTGTAAGTATGAATATTAATTAACTCGTGTAATGAAGAATCTTTAAAGATGAAATCTAAAATATCATTGCATTAAATGATTAAATGTGATTTGACAAGAAACGTCATGGGTTAAAGCTTATGCAAATAAATCCATGCAGATTCGTTCTCATCGTTCAATTATAATTCACAGTGAACTCAGATGGGGAAGTTATCGATTACGTCGCTAATTTGTACCTAATAGGTATAATTAATAGGTAGCTTAGGTGTTCTAAGCGAACCCTGACGCATTTCCGTCGAGTTTCCGTCGAGTTGTGCTACTCCATCAATGATACCGATCGAATTGGTTATCACAGTCAATGATAGTATGCACTTAAACTTGCATACATTTTCCCTTTTACATTAATTCTCATTTGAATTTATTTTAATTATGAAATGCTTTTATACGATTTAAATGTCATTTAATTAAATAGTTTTATTGAAATTCTTATTGGCATTGATTTGTAAAAAGTACGAAAAGATTTTGTAATCAAATTGTGACAATTTCTTTGTCAAAGTTATAAAACTTGTCAACTCCACCATCGTAGAAATTGTGTGATCATATTTATTTAATTAAATTGGATTTACAATTATTTTATTTTACTTTTGAAATTGAAACGTCCCTTCCTCTGAATAAAAAAAGAAAACCAAGCTACAAAATAATTGGAATAGTAATACAGTGCCATCTATTGAAAGAACCTTACAGAACCTAGATAACCTAACTCTAAATAAAAATTGTGCTATGTGCTAAGTTGGAAAAAATCACGTGAAATAAAATAAATTTCATTAAGATAAGTTGATTAGTTTCAGAATTATTAATGGACAAACATATTGTGACATTGAATTTTTATATATAAAATTTTATTAATTAATTAATTAATTTTGTTTCATCGGTTTCACGTTTTTCCGTTTCATGATTTTCAAATCACCCTGATTCTAAAGAACTTTCCACTTCAATAAATTAGAAGATTAACGTGGATGTAAAATTAGTATCTTTATCAGGATTCTTATCAACATAAATGTTAATATAAATTTGAGACTTGTAAATGGTGCAGGTTTAACTAGTCGATTTCAGTTTAATCGATATTTTCCACTTGAAAACATAGTAAATGGTAAGAAGTAAAAGTAGAAGTAGAAGAAGAAGAAGAAGAAGAAGAAGAAAAGGAGACAAGGGGTAACGCATCGATATCGAACGATCACGAGATTTAAATCGATTCGCTACGTAAAGAAAAGGTTTAACTTAACATGGTTCCGTGGCTGTTCAAGGACATCGAGGCCGAACGACGACCCTGATCTTCCCGACGAACGTTTATTTTCCTTTTAGCTCACATCTGTCCGTACACGTAACTGTTATACTATACCGAGTTCTTGTGTCTCTTAGCAATCAGCTTCATTATTATTCCTGATCTTACGCTAAGACTTGCGGACATGAACCAAGCAAGCAAGCAAGTAAGTAAGTAAGTAAGTAAAGTAAGTATAAGTAAGTAAGAAAGAAAGAATGAAAGAAAGAAAAAAAAAACATTCAAAGACGATTGTGTACGTGTATAAGTACGAGTTAAAATGTGTTCAAGTTGGAACAGATGGAAGAAGAGAAGGAAGGAAGAATACTCGAACCCTCCTCTCTCAGGTTCGAAGCGTGCAAGCTCGAATAGTAAAGGCTTTTAAATATTCGACGTGTGGGTTAGCAGTTAAAGCGAGTTACATATAAGATGTCTAAGCAGCATTTGTGCCAGTGTAAAGCAATACGATACTTTGGACTTGTTTAGTGCTCAATAAGTCGAGATGACATTTTCTCACAGCCACGGGCGGCAGCGGCGGTTCTACGAACTTACGAGAGAACAGAACTTTACCCTCCTAATCCATGAATTTTCGCAACAATACCTTATAGTTCTTATCCAACGTCAAAAAAAAAAAAAGGGTATGTTAAATGATCCTCCTAGAATTATATATATATATATATATACGAATGTATTTATTTGTAAAATCATTGTTACGGCCAAACTATTCTTAAGAAAAATTTCTTAACACTTTGAAAAGATCATTTATTTTCTAACATATGTTACGATCGTATTACTAAGAAATGTCTATTTTGAAAATGTCCTAAAAGCACCAATAATATACAAGTTTAAGAAACTTAATAAACAAAATGTATTTTTTCAAATGACTACAAACATTAGCATTATCTCGACACATTATTAGAATTTTTTCCAAGAGACCAAAAGAGACTTATCTTTTGAAACAATGAACATAGAACACACCATCCAGGTTATATTCGTCCTATCTTAGTTTCTCACGTGAAAGAAAAGAATGAGTAGATAAGCGATAAATGGGAGTAGGTACTTTAAGGGCAAGGATAGGACACCACCACCACCACCACCACCACTATCCGGAGGTCTACTCGGACAATGAGTCTTTGTGAAACCGTGGGTGTGAACTGGGGTATAGAGAGAGGAAAAGGATAAGTGGCACAATGTTCGGTAGTGTATTATTATCGTGTCATAATAACGACGGGTATAGCATTAAGCTCTTAATGCCATGTTACATTCCAGGTTCATCTTTTTTAAAAAGGTGGTAGTACACCAAGAGGGAATCGTAGCGCGATGATAAATCGTAGAAAAATGAAAATGGGATTAACGTGGTATTATTAATAAATGTTTATTTAATTTGTTCTGATAATCTTTGATATATAAATACATCTATCTATCTCTCTCTCTCTTTCTTTCTTTTACTTTCTCTCTCGTTTCAAAAAAAAAAAGAAAAAAAGAGGAGAAAAATTCAAGTAGGAAAGATCAAACGTTATTGGATTATATTCGCTGACAAAAAGGGGGTAAGGAAGATTTTGATGATCCTTATTAAAGTCTCCTTTGTTCGAATTTATGTATCGATGGTTATATATTCAAAAGGGGAGGAACAAAAAAAAAAGGGCACTCCTGCGACAACTATTTTTGGGGGTCGACGTTTTTATATTCTTTTTTCTCTTTGTCATAAAATTCCAGGGACAAGTTGCACATGGCTAAAGGATTAGAGAAAGAAAGAGAGAGAAATTGTTTGAGAATGGTCTTATTTTCTTTTTTTATTTCTTTTCTTTTCATTCTTTTCGCAAAGACCGAAAAGACGAATAATTCCGCCTACGTTGAACGTTGTCGAAGGAAACCAAAAAAAAAAAAAGAAATAGGAAAAAAAAGAATGGGAAGCTTAGCGGAACCCAGATAGAAAAGGGAAGATAAAAATATTGAAATGGAAAAATCAGAGCTTGGTTTTCACACCAGGTTGAATGGGACGTGGTGATGATTTTTCGAAGGAACAAGATGGAAACGAATATGGGAATAAGCATTCACGAAATACCAAGGGAGAAAAAGAATGAAAGAAATGTAGGAAAGAGAAAGAGAGAGAGAGAGAGTCCATCACAGGAGGCACAACCGCCATTGTTGTTAAGCTCTTTTCAAAGAGTCTGAAAGAGAAGCATCAGCGAAGCAAGGTGACCCCGTGGAATCGCCAGAGAACGAGACCTTGGAAAACGGTCCATGACAGTCTCTCCTCCTCCTCCTCCTTCTCTCTCTCTCTCTTTTTATTTTTTTATTTTTTATTTTCTATCAAAGCCGTCCAACGACGACGACGCTTCGACACCCAGACGTACTTTGCGCAGTCGTTAAGCCAGACAATTACTTTATTTGTCATTTACGAGCGCTTCGGTAAATCTCAAAGACAAATCCCTCGTTTTATTCTTTTTTTTTTACTCATTCTTTCTTGAAATATTTTGGGACCGATATACAATACCTGCGAAATACCTTCTTCTTCGCATCTTCTTCTCATTCTTTTCTTTTTTTTTACCATTAATATTTCGTCCAAACGTACGTTCTTTCAAAATGGAATTATGACGATCTAATTAGAAAAGAAGAAGAAGAAGAAGAAGAAGAAAAGATTAGAAGAAAAATTCAATCGTATTTTTGTTTTATATCAAAGAGGTGAAAGAGTGTCAGCAAACAAAAGACGCGAGAAAGAGAGAGAGAGAGAGAGAAATAAAAAAGGGGAAGCTATAGAGAATACCCTCATTAATAAAGGCTCGACTTGAAGGTCGTCCAATGGTAGTAGTAGTAGTAGTAGTAGTAGTAGTAGTAGTAGTTGAAGAAGCAGAAGCAAAACTTTTGTGCTAGCTGGAATTAAAGGTTCGCGAAACAAAGCGATGCGAGTAAATGTGCAATCATCGGTATGGGGGGTTTGTGTCTCCTTGTCAAAAAAGAGAGAACAAATAAATGGACGATGGTTCCTTGGAAACACGAGGATCCATTTACCCTTTGGTAAATTATATTTCAAGCCAAATTTTTACCTTATTAATTTAGGTAACCAATGACTGAATGAATTGATTCAATTATTTATCTTTTTTTTCAAGAGAATTTCAATATAATTTTCTAGAAAAGTTGTCTCGTGAAAGTCCAGTAACTCAAAGAGAAAAGAAAAAGGGACGATGGTTCTTTGGAAACACGAGAATCCATTTACGCTTTGGTAAATTATATTTCAAGCCAAATTTTTCCCTTATTGATTTAGGTAACCAATGAACTGACTGAATGAATTAATTCAATTATTTATCTATTTTTTTTTTTAAAGAGAATTTCAATACAATTTTCTAGTAAAAGTTTAGAAAGAGTTAAGATCGGCGTTAAGAGACAAAAAAAGAAAAAATGGGGGAATTGTTGTTGGTAAGTCTCGTGAAAGTTCAGTAACTCTCTTCAATGCTATGCGACATAATATTATATAAGGTAGTTTAACGGATACTAGTTGCAAGTAAACGCAGTAGTAGTAGTAATTTACTCCGAAATTATCCTCTTTACAAGTCCACTTTTTGTAATGGTTAGCTGGTGGTAAAGCTCGTTAAATATATCCCAAGGAACGATGTATTACCTTAGGCCCGCTATAATATACTCTCTTTCTCTCTCTCTCTCTCTCTCTCTTCCTCTTTCTCTGTCATTATCCGAAAAAAAAGTTCCCTAGAAAAAAGTTCTTTTGGTTTATGCGAAGTGCCCCGACCCTACGAAATCGTAGGACAGTAAAAGATAAAGAAATAATTAAAAAAAAAACAGATATGTGCAGGTCACACACCTTCAAAATAATTCAATTGTAATACAGCGCCATCTATTGAAAGAATCTTACAGAACCTAGATAATCTCTAAATACAAAAATCTTTAAATTAGTAATAAAAAAATGTGCTATGTGCTAAGTTGGACAAAATCACGTGAAATAAAATTAATTTCATTAAGATAAGTTGAGTAGTTTTGGAATTATTAATGGACAAACATATTGTGTGACACTGAATTTTGATATATAGAATTTTATTAATTAATTAATTAATTAATATATAGAATTAAATTATATATTGAATTTTATTAATTAATTAATTATATTTGTTTCATCGGGGTTTCACGGTTTCTTCCGTTTCACAATTTTCAAATCACCCTGATTCTAAAGAAGTTTTCACTTCAAAAACAAGCACAAGAAAGATAGAAACACAGGGTGAGAGACACTGTCTACAAATGTATGTGTGTGTGTGTGTGTGTGAAAGAGAGGGAGAGAATGATGCATTATCAAACCCGATACGGATCTAACAGCTTCTAAACTCGACTATCGACGATAACGGAAAGCAGTCCGTACATTTTCTACTCCAGTACTTCTCCGACACACACGTTCCCTTATTTACGAGTTCATTTTACGACGTAAATGACATTAGAATTCATTACTTTGCACACAATTAAGGGATTGAATTTATGTGGAGAAACGTTGAAATAACTGATTCAATTATGCGAATTACGCGTTACTCTCCAAGTTATTTCTATTTAATTATATATATATATATATGCACATATCTAAAATTAGTGGGTGCTTTAACTTCTAACTGTATATATATATTTTTAAATATCCCATTAATCTTTCTCAAAACAATCCATTACTAGTCTTCTAATTAGCCTTGCACTTTTATACTAATGATTAACTTAAAAGGTTAAAAGAAAAAAGATTAATTGATTGTCAGCAGAAAAATGACGAAAAAAACTTGTATTGACTACCGTTGCCATAGGGGAGGGGGGGTGCGGGAGGGGAGGGTGTATATATCGATAAGTATTATCAAATAAATTGATTAGATTAAAAATTGGATAGATTGCTCATAGATTAATTGCATAATTATGCTTGTTAAATGTTTGAAACATGATTAAAGAATATTTCAAATGAAGGATAATGGTGTCCTCTTCCTACGAGGTTTATTTGTCGTGGGTTAGGTTTAATTAAATTCTTTTTCCTGATACATAAAAGAAAGAACAATGCAGCAGAGAGAGAGAGAGAGGGAGGGAGAGAGGGAGAGAGGGAATGGGGTCTGAGGAGGGTAAGGGATAAGGTAGAGAGCCATTAAAAGCCGGAGTTCATGACTGCGCTTTTAGCATGAAGCAAAGCAGCGTGTTCTAAGCCACTAAGCATTTGATACTTGACCTTCGATTATCATTCCATCCTTTCTAATATCCCCCACTTATGGGTAGTATCCATAGCTCGCTCTGGATAGCGAAACGATATCTAAACCTACAACGAACGAAGTAGGTACTGAGAGTGCGACATTGGCGTTTAGAAAGTGGCGCCAACTAAAAATCAAGTATAGGACAAGCATAGTTGTTCCTTTACCGACCATTGTTCATTTCTCTTCTGTGTTTTTCTAGCACGAGCTCGTTTTTCCTTTTTTTTTCTTTATTTCTCTTTCTCTCCCAAGAAGTATCGGTTGATCGGTAATTTTTTTTTTTGTTCTTTTTCTTTGATTGCCAATTTTTTTCTTTTATTTCCATCACACACAATTAACTGTACGACCTCAATATGAGTTCCTGTAATAGAAAGTGTATATATATAGTGTGGGACAAAAGTTAATATGAAAATATTTAATTGATTGTACAAAATAATTGTTTATTTTCATCAACAATTATTTAATTCGTAAATGTAGAATTTGAAAAAAGTAGCAACCGGTACATAGAAAAAGTCATTGTCCCGATCAATAATATTTTCAATAATTGTCAAATATTATACAATTGTGATATTAGAAATAAATATTTGTAAAATTTGATACAGATCGTGGGATAGTCGATCAATGTGAAACGAGGTTGAAGTTTAGGAACGTGTTAGAATAGAAAAAGAGATGCTTAGAAAGATAGATAGATGGATAGATGAAAAGAGAAAGAGGACGACCGACCCTCTCGGCAGGTCTGTTCGTCCATTCGTTCGTCCATCCGTCCGTCCAGTCGTCCGGTCGCTTAAAGTCCTCTTGCCTTGGTTGCTTGGTTGCTTGGTTGCTTACTTGCGAGCCGACTTTCAAGCAACTCAAGCAACCAACCAACCAACCAACCAAAGGAACGAACGACCGCACGAGGCCTACGGCTAGCATGACGGGAACCAGAATGCTTCGTTCCAGCATCAACCGAAGAGACTCGAGAGTCTCGAGAATCGAGTCGAAGCGAGTCAAGCCCGGACCCCGGGTCTCAAGCTGAGAGGCTGAATTCCACACTCTATACCTTTTATATTGCCTTTGACTATGCGAGCCGTTGGCTACAAACGGCACGCGAGTTCGATCAACGATGTTTCCTCTACCTTTACTGCTTATCTTCATCTCCTTCGAGAACCAACTATCTTCTTTATTTATTTCTTCCTTTCATTTTTTTGTTTTTCATTTTTCATTTATAGTTAGGTAATAATCATTTTTTTCGTTTAGACAATTTCTACAAGTTATCATAATAATAGTGTAATTAATTACGAGTAATAATTACAGTACTTTTTTTTTTCTATGATACGATGAATAGAAAGTTTGTAATTGGATAGACCAAATTTCTTTAGGTATCCCAAAGCATTTAAGTGAAAACAAGTATCGAATTACTCTAACAACAGATCGATAATTGTTGACAAGTAGGTAATTAAGCGTAACGGCTTCTGTATGCGYTGCTTAACTTGGTAGTAGTAGTAGTAGCAGGATCATCTCGTAGCTATCCGTGACACCACCACCATCACCACACCACCACCATTCACGTCAGTCTAAGTTTTCATTTTGCTTTAGTAGCGGTTCGCTTTAGTCATCGACAGGAAAACACCCTCGAATCCCTCGTTGGACACGTGTGCGCACACTTCCAGGAGAAGTCCCATCGCTACCCTCAGGTAAACGGATCCTTGGAATTATTTATGATCCTACCCAGCTTCCAAGTTTCTCTCTTTCTCTCTCTCTCTCTCTCTCTCTCTCTCTCTTTCTACATCCCACGGGAATTTTTCACTCGAACACTGAATAAGATGAACGGGTAAACGTGAATCGAACAAAGTTGGCGGAAATAAACCACAACTTATATATTAATGTTAATATTAATGAAAGAATTCAAGGAAATTGTCAATATTTGATAATTGAGAAAAATTGATACGATAAGAAAGTGAACATATTTAAAAGATGAGAGAAAGAGAGAGAGAGAGAAAAGGTAAAATCCCCCTCGTTCCCCCCTTACATTCTTGTTAAATCGCACGATCCTTCCCCACACGAACGTTGTGTTTCATACCATGACGAGAAGGAGAAAAAGAAGGAAAGAAKAAAGAAAGAAAAAAATAAAGAAAAAACATTTATCGATCACAAACAGAATTAAGTTTCTTTTTGAAACTGGATACGAGTAACTAGATACACGGATAACTGAATTTCTAATAACGTTAATAAACTTCTCGCTTGTATATATACACGATTATGCCACATTTTCATTAGATTATTATTCTCCCCATCGTGGTTTCCATTGTACGCGCATAAATTATTTTCCCATTTTTATATTCGATATCAGTAAAAAATCTGATGAAAATAATTGAACGAGGAGTCAGTGTATTAAATTTTCATCAAAATAAAAATTGATTGAGGTAAGAAAGAACCCTTTAACAATTCGTTTCGAAATCCTAGACACACACGATTGCAATCGACGAAAGAAACAGCTAGAAAAATGTTGGTCCATTGAAAGTCCACCCACCCACCAAACCAAACCTTCTTTTCATTTTGGCAAAATTTAGTCACAGGAGGACGTCCCCTGGTTTTAAAACGAGTGAGACCAAAAGAGAGGCGCGCGCGAGTCCTGGAATGCCTTTTCGAGTTTCTCGCCAAGTGGCCATCAGTTCGGAGCGCCGCCACCACGCCATGGCATCCCATGGCATCCTCCCATGCCATCCTCCCATGCCATCCTCCCATGCCATCCTCCCATCCATGCCCAAGCCAACCGGAGTCAAACGAAATCACACGGATTTACATATTATGATTTACATCCTTGTCCTCTGCCTCTTCTCTACTCTTTCTCTTCTTGCCGTCGTTTACTACCACATACTTACAACAACCAACACCATCAAACGTCACCATCCTCTCTCGTCATTGTACTCCTCCCTTCCTCCCTCCCTCCAACCACCATAACGACCATCACCACCATTCTACCATCCCCGCGTTGTGTGTTTCTTCTTTTTCTTACTTTTATTCTTGTTACTCCTCTTAAGCTTTTGTCTCAACGACGACCACGACGACGACCAGGAGGAGAATGACTATGAACGTTGGGTTCATAAATGACGAAAAATTCCAAATTGTTCTTACTTTCGATGAAGGATGAGAAAGAAAGGGGTGGGAAGGGTAGAGGAATGGAATGATCTTTTATTTGTACTCATTTGCGCTTCCTCGACTTCATTCCTTTCGGTCTCGTTTCGCTTTCTCGAAAGAGAAGAACCAGTTTATATACCGGGAGTCTCTAATGCGTGATAGCACATATAAGTATGAAATTAAAATCTAATTACCGGTTGTTCTTCGCTAAAACCGTCCATTTATTGCGATTAGTCCGGTTCGATCCGCCACTTTTTGTCACGCCACCCTAGACGATGTAAGCGAGTAAATACTTACTTGATATTAGATATATATATATATATATATAAACGTACGTGAATGCGTGCGGAAAGAATATATGTATGTCTGTATATGTGTGTGTGCGTGTGTTCGTATATTATATTAAAAGGTAAATGATTGGTGTTTTTATTAAGAAATTATTTATGCGTTAAGAAATAATCTATGTAATCGTGTTTGCTATCTTATTAATTTGTATTTAGTGAAAGTAATTCGTTGATGTAAAAAAAAAAAAAATAAAATAAAAGTAAAAGAAGAAGATTTTTTTTTCGATCGATAAACCATTTTCTTAGTTAAAGATTTTCTACTGTAAGGAAGAAAAGTT
This sequence comes from Polistes dominula, assembly GCF_001465965.1. Next base: position 439,420 of record NW_015148973.1, on the reverse strand, counting down.
TATATACTTGAAAGGGAACACGACGACGATAACGTTCAGTATATGTACTTCTATATATGTGTATGTGTGGTTAAGGTATATAGTTGAGGGTAACGAGTACTGGCACTCTCGACGCCGCGTTAATAATAATTATCTCGTCGTAGAGCAGAAACGTCGGCTAAGATACGGTGAAGGCCACCAAGAAGGAAAACAACGTGAGAATTATAAGGGTGAGAGATAGAAAGAGAGAGAGAGAGAGAGAGAAAGCACGTGTGTTTGGAAAACAGTTTTGATTTTCTAATCTTTTAACTCCATATACTTTTTTTTATTGACCTATGATCTTTTTATAATTATTACTCTTATCTTACTTTATGTCAAAATGTATTTGAATTTAAGTATAAGTGTTCTTTTTCTTTTTAAATACTATCAAATGTTTCAATTGGTATTGGGATCTCTCTGGCAGGGGGAGGGGGGTGGGCGTGGCGTAACAATTCGACCTATCTAATCTAATTTGGAATTTAGCTACCAGATAGCGTATTCAAATTCTAGAGAAGATCCCACGTGGCGTCGTAGCAATTCGACCTATCTACTCTAATTTTGAATTTAGCGACCAGATAGCGTATTCAAGTGTTAGAAATTCCAATACTTTAAAAGATACTTCAATCCTACCTCATTGAGATTTCAATCGAAAAAAAAAAAAGATACGAAAGATCAAATTAAGAAAAAATAATCATTTATGTTTAAAAGAAAATTCATTTGAAAGAGTAAAACAGAGATAGAAATAAATAAATAAATAAAATAAATAAAGAATGGAAAGTCAACTAGACCGCGGAATGGTATATAGGAAAAGTTGATGCAGGGTTCTCTCGACGCGTGCCGGGTCGTGGCCACAAATATAATACCCCGGCTACCCACGTTATTGGAGACGCAGAAAATCGAGGAATGCCGTGCATTATCGCACACACAGCCCACAGCCTCGGGTCCGAATGCGAGAAACGTACCACACAACTATCGATACGTATTTACACGTACGAGTCGCGATGCAGCCCAGTCGCGTAGGCACCGAAGGGTTCCTCCTACTGTCACTGGATTCCAACTTTTCTCTTTCTCTTTATCTTTATCTTTCTCTTTCTCTCTGTCTCTGTTGCAGCAAAAACGAACAGCATCACAGTACCAGCACAATCTTCTTTCTCTTCTCTTCTTTTCTTTTCTTTTCTATCTAACAATCCGTTTCGCGAATCCTCCGTTGCACAAGTTACATTTGGATTCAAGTAGTATTACAAATTTACTTTGCTATATACATCAACATATCGTCGTCCATATTTGGAAGCTTTTAATTCTTGTTTACACAATTAAGAAAATGACCAGAGTATCTATGCGAGATGTGACACCTAACTCTTGTCCCAAGACAATTTCTACTATTCGTCATTTTTCAACCATTTAAGGAAACGTGTTCGGCATGTAAAAGTAAAACGGTAGGAAAAGAACATGAAAAAAAGAAGAGAGAAAAAAAAACAACACTGACTGAGAGAGAGAGAARAGATTGAGAATGCGCAACACGAAATAAATATCCAAAAAAGAGAAGCCTTCTTTTATTGTAAAAAAAAAGAGTCAAACATCCTGAACATTTCGCATGACAGAAGAATGAACAAAACAAAAAAAACGAAAAATTGTCAGAATTTTGTGAATACTAAATACAATAAATGAATATATTAAATATTTCTACGCTAATTAAGAAATATAAAAGGAGGGAACGAGTTTGGACCACCAAAGTTGGCCTAGAAAAAAAAAAAATCAGACTTGGTCTATTAGCTTGTGTAATAAAAAAATAAAAAATATAAAAAAAAGAACGTGGATAAATATTTCAAAAGCAATACTCATAAATAATTAAAAAGAAAAGAAAAAGAAAAAAAAAAAGTATTACGAGAAATGGTGGTAAGGAGTAGTAGTAGTAGTAGTATATGACAAAGCGACGAAAACGTTTGCGATAAAGTACTTTTGTCCCCCTTTTACGAGAAACGTGCTCTACGCGGTTGCACGCTCATATGCGGCTGCACGCTCATATGCGGCTTCAACGTACTTACTTACTTACGTTCGACGAGCGTGTCGCGCAAGAGAGTTGCTCGACCAGCGCATTCTTTTTTAGTTCTTTCCGACCACTACTACTACTACTACTACTACACTACTACACAACCACCAGCATCACCAACACATCATCAACCATCAGAGTACCAAGCCACCCCCTCTCTCTCTCTCTCTCTCTCTTTGGTACAACTCTCTCGCCACCGCCTTCACCTCCTACTTCGTTCCTTTCTTCCTTTCCTCCTCGCAATGGAACGCGTGTCATATCCCACGTAAGTGAACTTTCTATGTGTGTGTGTCTATATATGCACGTGCAAGTTTTAAGTATACGAGTGTGTACACAAACCCACGTTTATCTCTTTCCGTCTCTAACTATATCTCTCTCTCTCTCTCTCTCTCTTTATTTTTCTTTTTCTCGCATATACTCGTTTATTCCCTTCCTTCCTTTATTTCTTCCTTTCTTCCTTTCTTGCATTCTTCCTTTTTCTTCTTCTTCGTCTTCGTCTTCGTCTTCTCATAATCGACGAAGCAGACTTTCTCTCGGAAGCTCGATATGTTCCAGCCCACCCGGCGAAAGCATCTCGTTCCTACGTGATTGGTTAAAGGCCAATGAGATATACATATACATACATATATAAATATAGATATTTATGTATATGTATATATATATATATATATATATATATATATATGAATTGGTGATTATGAAAGTGGTCTAATGTAACTCATATATTTGTACGTTTCGAAATATTTTGACATTTGCATTTGAGATTTAATTTATTTAACAATTGTCCTCTTTTTGTTCTAAAATAAACAACAAATAACGTTAGATATAATTTGTTAAATTAGACCACTTTGTTGTTTTCTAATGAACAAAGTTGTTAGATACTTTAATTTGTTATATTTGATATTTAGAAAGTTATGGGGTTTTTGAGAGAGGGTGGGCAGTGGGGGAGGGGTATATTTTTTGTTCTATTAGAAAATATTTGACGACTCTTATCGTTACTAACTAACTTACAAGTATTACAGCATCAACGGAGAGAAATTAATCGGCCATCTAACGCTCGATTTCGCGGAACGGATTGATTATCTTCTTCTCTCTATCGTGTTTTAATGTTATATGTAGTATATAACACTTTCGATAAAGTGTTATGGTGTCTAATGTTAGGGTTACCATCCTTTGTTTCATATTATTTTTCTATCGATAATGCGATAGATAAATCCTATGATTCATTTTCATTGAATTGGCTTGTTAATACTCTTTACGTGTTAATTGCAATTTCTTACGTATTGGGATCTCTGTTAGGGGGTGTGGCCTATCAATTCGACCTATCTACTCTAATTTTGAATTTAGTCACCAGATAGCGTATTCAAGTGCTACAGATGCCAATACCAAAAATTCTTAAATTCTTGTTTACTTGTAAAACTACAAAACTGAAGAACTAACTGTTAGGGCTACTTGATAATGAGTAATAAATCTTGAAAATTATACTTTTCATCTTGTAGATATATTATCTTGATATCTTTTCATCTCTCTTTTTTCTATCTCTTTTTCTATCTCATTTTAGAAAATTGATATTATCAGGATTTTCACGCACAACTGACCCGAAGCAATGCGATATACTAACTTCTAACATTACGACGATGGCTTCCTCGATTTCCATTTCCGAATTGTGTTGATTATTTGAATTATAGGATACATTGAAGCCATTGCAGGATGTCGTATATCCGCTTATCTATCCACTGAAGATGCAAATACACAAGTGTTTCTTATGATCAAGAATATGCGGATGTATAAACTCCATTTACGGGATATCAGGATTTCGTTTCTATTTAATACTTTGGTTTTTTTCCCCTCCCCTCCCCCCTTTTCTTTTTTCAACCCATTAACTCGTGTTTCAACGAACGCACGCTGATTTTTAATAATTAATAAGTAATTTCCTGCATCGACTTCCAACCCATAAAAGTAGAAATATACATACGCGTAATATTACTAATATACTAATTTATTGTTACATTATTATTTCTCCCTTGGAATTAAATTTTATTTCTCTTTTTTTAAAGGGGGTGAGAAGGGGGGGGGGAAACAAACAAAATTAGAAACACATTAAAACGCAGAATTTATACGAAACATTTTTATATTACTTACTAATTTATATTTTATTGTTGTCTCTAAATCGTAAATAATATACATAAAATATATATTATTAATTAACACCTATGTTTAACAGCACTACTACTAAGGTAGCTGGTAGATACTTGTAATCTTCTTAATATATATAAATTACGTGTCACGTTGTTTGTCCGCAATGAACTCCTAAATTACCGAACCGATTTTGATTAAATTTTGCACACTGTCTGCAGTTTTATCTAACTGGAAAGATAGGATACTTTATATCTCAATTTATAATCACAATATTATTTTATTGTAACTATATATATATAGTTATTACAATATTTAATTATATTACGTTAATAATACTATTAAATGTAAATTAAAAAATGTAATATGTGATATAGTTTAACTAAATATTGATATATCACTTTTGACAATTATTTTAAAGTTTATATAATGTTATTTCAATTTATTTATATTTCTTAGTTTTAATTATTAGTAATTTAAAATTACTATCAGCTTACGTACAGGTAACTATATTTATCTCTTGTAAGATTTACTATGTATTAACCTTGTATTACTATGCAAATTATCTTTTTTTCTGGTATAATAAATAAATAAATAAATAAATCATTTAATTTGGAAAAATTGATTCCCACGATATTGAAGGAACTTCTTGTCGTCGATTCGATTAAGAGGTTAACACGAAGATCGCTAGCATGTTTCGAATACAAGAACGAGAGTCACGCACACGTCAAATCCTTTTACTTATATACAACTTACATACATACATACAACACACACACACACACTTATCAGAGAACTGAGAACTAAACACAAATCTTTCGAATTTTGTGTTGTTCTTTTTTTTTTTCTTTTTTAAATCTTTTCACCGATTACTTTTCTTTGACTGACGAGTACGATGTGAAAAGTTTGCACAACGATTCCACCATTTGGAAATAGAGGTCATGCGAAAATTCTATATATATATATATATACTTTTACGTAAACATATTCGAAATGTATTCAACTGGAATCAGTTGAGAGAAATATGTCATTCTCCGTTGCGTTCACATATTCCAACATGTGAAGAGTGACCCCCTTCGGTGTCTTGTTCCTTCATTCGCTGACATGTTTAATTCATAAGAAAAATACTATTTCTCTTTCTCTTTTCGCCATTCTCTTCATTCCCATTCTTTTTCTTCTTCTTCTTTTTATCTTCGAACATTCGAAACAATTCTTTTCTTTATACGAATTAATATAAATATTATCAATAATTATATAACAAAGAAAACTTAGATTAGATATCAAATATGAAACATTTGTATATAATTATTATCACTACGATATTAATAAATGAAATCTAACAAAAAAAAAACGTGTTAAATAATATTAGCCCTCTTTTAATCCTTTGACTGCGGCGCGTTCTCAAACCAATCATTCCACATAACACGATAAGTTTTGAAATCTTTCAGCAAAAGTTTCGTTAAATATTTCCCAAAAAAAAATCTTTCAGAAAATTAAACGGCAGTTAAACTAAAAAAAACGCCTTTCGTGTTTATTGATGGATTTGTGAGAGCGTATATATACGTCTTTAACAGTCAAAGGATTAACACTGTCTAATCATTGTAATTTAATATCGAAACAATTCCGAGATTATTCATTCCTCTAATAATTTTGCGATAATTGAAACATCGAAGAAGTTTAATACGTTGAAACAGGAATGCTCGTATTCCGAGCTGATCGGGTGATTTCAACGACGGTTGTTAAATGGTGGCGGTGTTCTCTGGGTGCTGTTATGGTGGGGATGTGCCAGCCAGTAAGCAATAGAAAGAGAAAGAGAAAGAAGAAGAAGAAGAAGAAGAAGAAGAAGAAGAAGCATTTCAGTAGCAAGTTCGTTCTTTGGTCATATTCTTAAGACTCTTCACGTGTTATCTCTTCACAGGTTCAACTTTTTTCACAAGTCCCTCTTGGATAATACTTTGAACATCAATTTTATATATCTATACATACACATACATGCACACATAGAAAAATATATCTATATATATATATATATATATATATATATATATATATATATATATATATATATATATATATATATATATATATATATATATTGAGAGTGTTTCTGTTAAAAAATGAGCCTCGTGCCGACGATGGCCACGCGGCCATAACGCGCCACGTAAAATCGGTGGCGTAACCGGTAGCATCGGCGGTCTTCTTTCAATTAATAACGTGATCATAGGTTGTTAGAGGTGAGCGAGCCAGACAATCCTCCCCACCTCATCTTTTCTCTCTCTTTTTTTTAATTCTTTTTCCTCCTACCCCCTCACCCCCTCTCTCTCTCTCATCTTCTTAAACCTCTTACCCTTTTCCTTCCACACACACACACACACACACACACACGTCACTCCACTTACGTTCCACCCATTTTTTTTCACCACCACCGTTCCTCATCGCCCCTTTTTTTACTCCCTCCTCATCGTTTTCTCATCCCGATCGACCACCTTCTTCTTTTCATTTATCCCCCTTCATCTTCCCTTCATCTTCTCCCCTCTCTCTCTCTCTCTCTCGTGGTGTGTTCTGATCTTCTTTCTTTCCTTCCTTCCTTCCTTCCTTTCTTCCTGCCTTCCCTACCTACCTAATTTGTCAACGACGTTTCCCAAATTCGTCCGGCAAATTAATGAACCGGATTCACCGTCTCGCCTCGATAAAGTTCGATTAATAACCAGCTGCTGCTGCTGCTGCTGTTGCTGCTGCTGCTGCTGCTACCATAATTAATACCTTATACTCTCTACCTAACTTTGAAATTCTTTTTTAAGACAATATAAAAAGAAACGTATTAGAAGATAGGATTGATGTTTATTATAATCGTTCATTAAACACCACAAGTATTTTCTAAATTATCAAAACTAATCGTCACACACGCACGCTTACACATCATCATCTTCTTTTTATTATTTAATATATCTAAACAATTTTTTTTTTTTTTTTTTTTTTTTTGAAAAAAATCGAATTCAATTGGTCGATTTGATAATACAAGGAGCAAGCAACGGATGTTTTTACTTCGAACGAATTTACGAGAATGTTTATGATCGGACTATCAAACTATTAATTTATTCTTAACGATCAGTTTAGATAACAGCTACTTGTGCAGGGTAAATATCTGACCAACCAATTACGCGCGAACTTCATTCGCACCTTTTCATGCTTATCTTTTTATTTTTTTTTATTTTTTCCACACGATTTTATTCGATCATACTAATTTTTTTTGCATCACGTGGTCATCGCGAAGATTCTCAAAAAGGAAAGAGAAGGAATGGGAGGAAGGAAGGAGGGAGGATGATCGTTAGTATGCGAGAAAACGTGAAAGTTTATTATTATTATTATTATTATTATTATTATTATTATTATTATTATTATTATTATTATTATTACATTTTCTTGTTGGAATTTAATTTTGTTTTTTTATTTGTGAATTGTAAGATAAGAACATTCTCGAGTGCGATCGTCAGGCCCAGATAGGGAACTACCAACATGCGAGACGAAATCGTTTGGCGTTTCTACTCTGCCATGCCAATTACGCAATTTGGGTCTTCCGATTTCAAACGATAAAACGCTCGGAGAGCTCAATGCCACGTCAAAAACGTTGGAATATAAATGCGACGATTATTACAACTTGTCGCACGTTCATTAACACTCGAGGTCTCTTCCAAAACGAAAGATGAACAAGTCGAATAAAACATTCCCCCCTTCCCCCTTCCCTCACCCCTCAAAAAAGAGAGATAACTTTAGGTTAGCGTTCATTTTTTCTTTTTTATTTCGTTTAATTGTACACACGCGATACGAATATTCACCGAATCATTAAAAAAGAAGAAAATAAAACACCCCCTTTTTTTTCTCGAAAATTATGATGAACAAAACTTTTACTTGATAATTGTGTAACAAATCGGATGCAGCAACTCCAAAAACCTTTTTTTTCTATTAGGATGAATGAAAAGTAAAATTGTACAAAAAAACAATCCATTATGTCAGAGATCGGCAATCTTTTAAATCGGAAAAGCCAAAAATTACAATTTACAAAATTTCAAGAGTTTACAGGTTTTTAAAGAGCCACAAGATATGTTCTTGCCAACAATAAATATTTGATAAAAAAAAAAAAAAGAAGAAAAAAAAAAACTAATCTATGTATTCATCGCTGCCTAATCCACGTTAATCGATTCAAAACGATTTTGAAATGTAATTAAAGAGCCGCATGTGGCTCGC
>NW_015148973.1:343948-429107 GCF_001465965.1 Polistes dominula | reverse complement strand
TCACCCCTTGATCTTTCTTCTTTTTTAATTGCATCGTCTCGAGACAAAACACAGTGAGAGGAAGAGAGAAAGGGAAGGGAAAAAAATAGCAAAAAAAAAAAGATAAGGAAGGGTAGGGTAGGAAAGAGTAAGGAAGGGTAGGGTTGGGTAGAGTAGGGTAGGGAAGGGAAGGGAAGGGAAGGGAAGGGTGTGTGTCGCATGCGCAACACTGTGTGTGCAAGCCGCCGCCCCACCAAAGAAGAATACATCCAACAAGGTGCATCGTCCTTCGACCGATCCTCCTTTGACGCCTTTCGGTTAGGATCTCCTCCGCTCGAAGCGGCCGGGACACGGTGCTGATGCAATTTGTTATACAATCCGACGTGGTCACGAGACACGTCGAGTCGTTAAGAATTTTACGCCGATCTCTTAATGGACTCCCGGACTCCAACTATCTCTTTCCAACTCTCTCTCTCTCTCTCTCTCTCTCTCTAATCCTTTTCTTTTTTTTTTTTCATTAAGTATTATTTTTATTATTTTTTATTTTTCTATCTTTTTATTTTTATCTTTTATTGTTTTATTTCATTCCAAATGCAAGTAGTGAACTATGCAAAGTTACTCACTTCATAAAATTAGAACTAAACGAAAAGAAAGTGTAAGTGAATGAGAGAGAGAGAGAGAGAGAGAGAGAAAGAGAGAGAGAGGGGAGAAACTTATATAGGAGAGAAAGGAACAAGAAAAAAAAGGGAAAAGGGATGAAGTGTGCCAGGTAGTACATATGCAAAAGAGTCAACATATCATGCTAACTAACATATCATTCGTAATAAAGATACATACTTACAAGGAAGGATAACTGGTTATGGACGATTACATAACAGAGAGAAGCTGCGATCTGGAGTCAGTGGTGCATAAAGAATCCTCATTAATACACGTTACGTTATTCCGATGTTCGTAATATTTTTTATGAACCTCCCTGAGAAGAGAAATTAGAAATTCTTCTTGGTTTGGTTGGTAACAACAATTCTTCTTCTTTTACCACCCTCGATTGGGACAAAGGTTTATTCAAATTTACAGAAGAAGATAATGAACTGTGCGAGAACCGGTGGAAAACCGGAAAGAACTCGTAAAAAAGGAATAAACAGGTCCCTGGCGAGACAAGTTCAAGGACACCACAAGGGAGAAATAAGAGAAAGAAGAAAGAGAGACACGGATATCGATTACGAAGTCGGCGAAACGTAATTAATTACGGCCAGGTATCCTCGGAGTACTCTCTTTTACTTCGAGGCCGAAGCCCGTTCGCGAAACCCAACGAAGCTCGCAAAACCTACACACGAATTTAAATGTTTACTTTATTATTCGTTCATTTATCGACCAACTGACGTTTTATACCTTCAAAACAAAACCCCATCTCTTATTTTTCCAATCAAATGTTATCGTGTATAGTTCTTTTAAACACAATTATTTCAAATATTTTATCGTTGGTATGTTTAGATCGTAACGATGTCAAATTTCTAACTTTGAAGGTTTCTTATGAAGGATGAAGGATGAGGGATGATGGTTGTTGGGTTGTTGTATCGATGGTTGATACTTAATGTGTAAATAAAAGGATGTCTGGTAAAGAAGAAGAAGACGAAGAAGAAGAAGACGCAGGGCCCACCCTGATTTACAAGACGTCTTGTAATTTTACTTTTGAAAGACAATAAGATATATTGACGATACTCACGACTAATAGCCCTGTTTTCTTCGTCCGACGACACCGTCACTCCAAAGACAATTTGACTCACCGATAAATACGTCCACGCTGTGCTCAACCTCTCCTCTCTCTCTCTCTCTCTCTCTCTCTCTCTCTCTCTCTCTCTTTCTTTCATAAGAGGAGTACAAACGAGTGACGGGAATATTATATGCGACCCATGAAACCTCGTTCCATCTCTCGGCCATTTACAACTCTCCATCATGAGGCCTCCTCTCTTCGTGTAGGACGATTTCTTGCTTAGGACGAGAAAGGACCAAACTTAGAAAGAGAGAGAGAGAGAGAGAGAGAGAGAGAGAGAGAGATGAACGGGGAAGAATCAAAATGGCCGACATAGAAACACAACTCTGCCGATAAATCTTAAAGAGTATAATTCTCGTGAGTTAATATGTATTCAAATTTAGCAAATTCCATTAATGACAGGAAGAAGAAGAAGAAGAAGAAGAAGAAGAAGAAGAAGAAGAAGAAGAAGAAGAAGAAGAAGAAGAAGAAGAAGAAGACAGTGACGCCCACAATCACAATTTTTTCTTTCTTTCTTTCCTTCTTTCTTGTTCCTATTTAAATTTATTCTTAGCGTCAAATTATTGTGACGATATTTTAACTTAAAGAAAAACTTCAAGGGAAAAGAATAAATAAAATATAAGAACTATTAGTCTCGTAAGTATCATAGATATATATCTTATTGTCTGCGGGTCCGTTATATATACAGAATTATGGTGTACCCACTAAACTCCTCCTCTTCCTTYTCGTTATCGTTGTCCTCGTCGTCGTCGTTGTCGTCGTTGTCGTTGTCGTGGCCTATGGGGGCCCCCACGAAGACACATTATTAATCGGGTGATGTCAGTGATTCGACCCCTCATAGAGAACCCATAGGACCCCGTTTGGTAAAAGGGACAACGACGTAGACTTGAGGTGAGGCACAGAGGAAGTATTCGAAGAAGAAGAAGAAGAAGAAGGTATCGACGAAGGAGGTGGTGGTGGTGGTGGTGGTGGTGGTGGCAGTCGTGGCTGAGGATGTCGAGTGAAGTTGGGGAGGTGGAGTGAAGGGGGACTTTAGGGTGGTAGGCTAGTGGGATGAGATTGGGTGAGGGGGAAGGGAAGCAGAAGAATGGGACTCACTTCGTGCATGACCCAAAGAAACCCCCGCTGAGCGACTCGATCCGATCCGCTGATCCCCGACCGCGCTGACGCAGATACCATCTTTCCTTGCACTCCGAATGCTCTCTCCGGGCGTTTCTTACCGCCCATATACCCTCTCTCTCTCTCTCTCTTTCTCTCTCTCTCTCTCCATACTCCTTTCGAAGTAGAGAAGAAATATCCGAGAGACAGCTATATGAGCGCACTGATTTGTCCGCTTATTGTTGGCCCCGTTGCCCGGTGTCGCTGTGTTCTTTACTTCTTCTTCTTCTTCTTCTTCTTTCTCTTCTTTCATCTTGAGAAAGAGAAACTAAACTTTCTTTCATTTCTACTTACTTGCTCCTTTGCTTGGCTTTGCTTTTGCTTTGCTTTGCTTTGCTTACTTTATTGCTAGCTTGGCTTTCTCTTTCTTCTCAATTCTCTTTTTTTCTTCTTTATATTATTATCCTCTGATGCGTCAATAATTCATTGACAATCGAACTTATCGAAACTTACACAGGTATATTACTTTGGATTAGTTAATTTCTTTGAAATATCTACAATAATATCATTCTCATTCAGAAATGTTTGTATTTGTCGGACGGAGAACCGCTTATTGAGAAATATCTGAAAAAAAATCATCAAATGAATTTTCATTAGATGCTATAGATTTTGGTTTGATACGTAAGAGAAAAAAAAATCTAACTTTATTTGATTATCTAACTGCTAACTGTAATTTGCATAAAGAAAGAATAATTTTCAAATCGATTCTAGCAAGGTTAATCGCGATAATACGCAATCGAACATGCTCAACTATTAAGTTTATCTTAAGATCGTGAGAAAGCATAGTTTCACGTTGAAAAGATCGATACGACGTTTGGCTGTCGATAATCGATTTAACGACTCGTCGATTCTATATAATTACTCGATAAGAGCTGGATCGAAAAAAAAAAAAAAAAAATAAACTTTGATTCTATGCGAATTGAGAGTTTCCAATTCTCATCAATTTATCTTTGGCCCTCTGTATTTCATACTGTTTTACATATATGTATACATGCGTATTGTGTGAGTGTGTGTATGTGTCGTACGTTATTGCTAACAAATATGCGAATACATTATTTTTATCTATTTATTTTCTCTCATTTTATTTTATTTTTTTTCTTTTTTTTTTTTTTTGACCATTCAAGACGTGCTACGCACTTCTTCATCTTGGACACAATTTTTCTAACAATGAGGACAGTTATAATATTTTATTGACTTCCCATTTAGTTTAGTCGGATTTATTACCGCGAAACGTGCCTCGGCTATTTGCCAAAGATATGTATGTATGTGTATACATATATATATATATCTGGATAAGAAAGACACCCATAGCTTAGGATACTTTATTACATCCACTTCGAAATCCGTTTTCACTTTGGAACGTGCCTAACCATCTAATCGATGCCATCTACTTCGTCAATGACAACGAGAGTCCAACTAATTATTAACAGAGAAGATAGATGCGTTCAAACTATCTTTTAAACTTCTCATTTCTAAGAGATAGAAATTACTTTATGGGATGTATTTATGTAACTCCAATATCAATTACTACGTCTGACTTCGTAGTCGTAGTTGTTCGCTTTCTTTCTCGCCCACGCGAAGTAATTAAAAGACAACAAAAAATATATACCACCAAAAATCTATGTCAATGAAATTTCTATTATTATTATTATTATTATTATAACAAATGACTAACTAATTGTAAATCAATTCTTTGAAATATTTCAATATTCATCGAAATTGATTAACCTTAGCTTAAACAACCTTCCTGAAATAACACGCTTACCACACCCGGGTCCAAAGGACCCAGGCAAGAAAAATTGTTATAAAAAATAAACTATTGCATAGATTTTCTTCAAAATTTTTTTGAGACTTCTTTAATACTTACTTCAAAAGACTATATAGATTTTATAACTTTAAATTAAATTTAAATATATTGAAAAAATTACCAAAGTTGAACAATTGAAAAAAATGACACTCAAGTTGCAAAAAAGGTTTGAGTCCTTTCGACCAAGTGTGCTAAGCAAAGGTTAATTTTGCGATAAAGCAAACATCCCGTAACATTGTCGAATAATTGTTAAATGGATAGTTATGGATAGTTAACCCAGTGCACTTGTCAACTTTTTTTTTTCACATCATTTACTACTACTACTACTACTACTTGTTCTTCATCTTCTTCTTCGTGTTCTGATATACCAACAAGAAGGCTTCTGGTACTCGCATAAACCTCGAACACTGACGTGACTGAGAATTTAATGAAATGAGACATGCATAAGGCCGGAATCGAAAAAGTCCTCTTTCTCACGATTCTTCGCATGCATACCGTGACTTCGGCCGACTACAAACGTTCCTCCTCTCTCTCTCTCTCTCTCTCTACTCTCTCCCCCATCCCCCATCCCCCTCTTTCTTTATCTTTCGTACACGTTCGTTTATAGTACTATATTGATTACGCATAATTATATTTCAGGCTTAAGGGCATTAAACTAAGTTACAATTCTCATTAAATAAGTTCTGGCTATACCCTGGCCTACCTTAGCTTAACTCAAGCTAAAGAAGAGGATGATTCTGTGTTCCATTCGGGAATTGATTAACGTTCGCCACTGAGTACTACCCTCCTTCTCCTCCTTCTCCTCCTCCTTCTCCTCCTCTTTCTCTTCATTTCCTCGAGATATTTCTCCAAGTGTTTTACGGCGGCTCGTTTTCTTACGAACTCGATAAAAAGGATCCACTTCATTACTCGACGAAATATTAACACTGTGAGTTTGTATTTGTCCGAACGTTCGCAATCCCAGCGACACCAAAAGAACTGGTGAAGTCCGTGAATTAATAAGATCAAAATCTCGTTTGTATCCTTGCCGATAGATAATGCCCTTAGGGCTGTTATAATTAGAAAGGAAAGTGAATTAAGTAAGAGAAATAATCGATACCAATTATCGAATCATATTTAATTTTGTGTCTTAGCGCTTGCGTTGTTTATGTTACCGAAAAATAGAAGCTAAATTATTAATGCAAATTAGAAACAACAAGAGAGAGAGAGAGAGAGAGCTAGTAGAACTAGTAAAAAGGGTTTTAACAAAAATGAAGATATCTAAAATCGATGTTTTATTTTTGTTCTTTTAATTACAGGTTCGCGTGACGGTTTTAGACAAAAATGACGTGGCACCAACATGGGGATCAGGTCCATGGAAATTTAAAATTTCTGAAGAAGCACCGTCCAACACCGTGATCACCGTGTTGAAAGCTTACGATCCTGACACCATAGGAACTTTGACATATACTTTGGTATCACCATTACGATCTAACACCTCTATGAACGAGCACGAATCCAAGAATGAGATCGAGAGTCATTTTAAGTTACATCCGACCACCGGCCAACTAAGATTGGCCGAGGCACTCGACAGAGAAACCAGAGAAAAGTACGTGCTGAAGGTTCGTGCCGACGATGGATTGCAACACACCGACATAACTTTGACCATACAGGTTAGTCTTAATCCTTCCCCCCCCCCTTCCCCCTTTTTGCGAACTTTTATTTGTTTATTTTTATTCTTTCTCTCTTCCCTTTTTTTTCTTTGTTTTTTTTTCTTTGTTTAATTAAATTTAAATATGTTTAAAAAAATTAACTAAAATTGTGAACAATTGAGAAAAATGACTCAAGTTGCAAAAAAAAGGTCGTCTGGGTATTTTGGACCAAGTGTGTGGTTAAGCAAAAGTTAATAAAACTATAGCACAATTATACATTAACATAGGGCCTATTTTTATTATTATTATTATCTGAAATTCTGTGATGCAAATAGTTAAAACACGTTTCAGAGAAGTACCTAAGTCTAAAGGTTATTCTTTAACTTCCTACTATAACTATATAATTTATTGCTCAATAATAATCATTATCAAACATGCAAACATTCCGTTGTGACGAATTTTTTTCCTTTTTTTCTTTTTTTGTTTTTATTTCTAAAAGACCATATAATGTAACTAGCAAAAGAATGGCGGTTAAAAGTTAACGAAAATTCATTGAATACTTTCTCGAGCATCATGGTTTAGCACAAAGTTCGTGATTACGAAGAAGAAAAAGAAGAGGAAGAAGAAAAAAAATGAAGAAAAAGAAAAATCCTAGAGCCCTACCGAACCGAACCGAACTGAACGAACGAACGATCCTCGCGATCTTATGGCTCCTTCGGGTCGAAGAATAATTAATGGCCTTCAGGAATAACGCGCCATAGTCTGACCCGAGCGTTTCGTAACAACCGATAATGCTGAAACTAGAGACGGTAGTAGATAGATACTTGCACGGCATCGTAATAACCCCCCAACTACGACGACAAAGACAACGACTACGAGAGTTTACTCTCTTTTCAAATAATTAATTATCCTTTTTCTATCTTCAAACATTTATCAAGTCTTATATTTAAAGAAAGTGACGATGTAAACAGAAATTGAATAAAAACAATCGCTACGTGTATTAACGAAATGATCAGGAATTTTGTTAACCATTTAACAATTTTTTCTCAACGATTGTTAAGTATAACTTAAAATATATCGAAACAATTGAATTGTAATACAGTGCCATCTATTGAAAGAACCTTACAGAACCTAGATAACCTCTAAATAAAAATCTTTAAATTAGTAATAAAAAATTGTGCTATGTGCTAAGATGGACAAAATCACGTGAAATAAAATAAGTTGAAGTAGTTTCGGAATTATTAGTAGACAAACATATTGTGTGACACTGAATTTTGATATATTGAATTTTATTAATTAATTAATTATTTTTGTTTCATCGGGGTTTCACGGTTTCTTCCGTTTCACGTTTTTCAAATCACCCTGATTCTAAAGAAGTTTTTCACTTCAAAATATGTCAATTTATTGATATAAAATTTGATTTTTGTATTCACAACAGACAAAAATCGGATTATAAGTGGTTAAACTATTTATTGTTTTAATTCTATACGAACTGTGTTAACAATAAATCTATGTATAAGTGATTGCTAATGAAATTCTTTGATAATCAATCGGAACAAATGATTTGAAACATAAATGGTCAAACAAAAAAAAACAACACCGTGATTTATCAATACATAACGATCGTAAGGAATAGTAATATCGATACGCAAATGTATCCGGTATTCTCGTCGTTATACACCGAGTAATTGGATAAGCTTGGGGCTTTAAAGTCCGTAATACTCCGTTTAAGCAGCGTACCGTGACCAGCACAAACTTGCTCGTAGAAAACGAACTACACCATCTCAGGTACAACTTGGTAATCCATAATCCATAAATCCTATGGTTCATCGTTTACGATCGATTCTATTACGACTAGGAGACGATCAGAAAAGAAGAAAGAAAAAGAAAAGAAAGAATGAAGAAACGAATAAAAGAGATGGGAGTCAAAATGTCTGACGCGAATTTCCGTTCGCTTAAAGTAAAAATCAGAAACGTAGAAAGAAAAAGAATGAAAGAAATAGTGAAAGATGACGCATACCTACTCTTTTTCACGTCTATTTCCTAACACAAGTAAAACTCCTTCATCCATTACGAGGACTTTTACAAACTAACTCAGGTAGTAAACTGTGTAGGCTCCTATATCTTTTACGAAAGAAAGAAAGAAAGAAAGAAAGAAAGAAAAGAAAAGAAAAGAAAAGGAAATACGTTAAAAGTTTAGATAAAGTGGTATATATTGGATTCCTAAAGTCACTCTTTAAACGAGACTCTCATTCAAGCTCGAATTCTCGGGATACATTTTAAAGGTCCCTAAAGAAATTAGAAAAGTCATTGACGGGGAAGGAGGGTTGCCGAGATTCCATTTAAAAAGGAGAGACTCCATTGGAAATATATCAAGGAGAACGACAATACTACCAACACCATAGACCAAATCTATACGAATATTCATATAGATTTTCAAATTCTTTTCAAATGTTTCGAAAATAAAGCAAACTTGATCGATTTTGAAGATTTTACAGAAAAATGTATCAATAGGTACATTGGTACAATCATTAGCACTGTTATGCGAGAGAGAGAGAGAGAGAGAGAGAGAGAGAGAGAGAGAAATAAATAAAAATAAAAGAAAGAAATAAAAGAAGAAAGATAACCAAGAGAGGTAGCAAAAGCCGCGAAGAGTCCCCTCGATCTCCGCCTTATAATTCATTACTCGGGTCTGGCGAAACGATCCAGGCGATAAAAAACGCAGAGCCGGTTGCTCGTCGTTTAACGAAGGTAGTAGTAGTAGTAGTACTACTACTACTACTACTAGTAGTAGTAGAAAGAGGAAGAAAAGAGGAACCTTCGGAGACAATCGCAAAAATTATCCTTATGACGCGTAATGGCTGGAATTCTTTTAAAGGAGCCCGTTCGCTAAGAAGGCACCGAATTGCCGGCTCCGGCACGAGACGCACGCGGCTATTCTATCCGGGTCTCTTAAAGGCAAAAGGAATGCCAGACCCGATCATAGCTTGCTGCTCTTTGGGGCCCCGTGAAAGAGGCCCGCTCTTGCGGAATCTGCCCCTTCTCCCACCACCCGCCGCACCCAACAACCTCCACTCCTTTCTTCAACCTCTTCCTCCTCCAACCCCAATCCTTCTTCCTCCTTTTCTTCTTCTTCTTGTGCTGCTTCGTTGTCCTCGTCCCCCAACATCCCTTCCTCCCTTCCTACCCCTCCTACTCAACTCGCTCGCAGTATCCATCGTCGACCTGTTTCCATCTGGAAGCATCCTCTTCTCCTGCGTCTCTCGAGGCACCGTCACTTTTTGCAAACGTCTTGGAGCCCTCCTTAATCAAACCGTGCCCGCCTCCGCTCGGTCTTTCACCGGTTGATATCGGCCGGCTCATGGTCGCTCAGCTTCGCTGCTGCTGCTGCTGCTGCCTCTTTGGTATGCGCCGTGGATAGACACGACGTAGAGCACCACCACAACCCAACTCCCTTCCCTTCCCTTCCCTTTCCTTTTACCTTACCTTACCTTGCCTTACCTTACCTTACCTTACCTTAACTTAACTTAACTCAACTCAACTCTTTTCTATCCTTCTCTCAGGTTGCACCGGCAATTTGGCTGGACGATGGATAGATACGAATTGCTTTCTATTACCATCCTCGTCATCAACCTTCTACGTCACTCTGACGAATGTCCCTTACATCTTCGATTTGTAAATCTATCAAGCGAATTTTCTTATTCCCCTTTTCTTTTTTTCATTTGTGATTTCTATATTCGTCAGAAAATAAATATGTTATCAGTCATTGATACAAATGCACTAATGAATAATCAATTCGTTTGATTTTACTGTTAGAAAAATGAATCAGATTGTAGAGTAGATTGTAAATAATGAATTTTCCCAACAACCAACACTGTCTTAAATTACATGAACAATTTAATTGTTATTCAATGATATAAATGAAATGTTAATGATTGCAGGTGACCGATACGAACGATAACGCTCCGACCTTCCACGTGAGCGCTTACTCGTTCGATGTACCTGAGAATATGCCGAGGGGAAGTCGCGTTGGGCAGGTCGTCGCAAGCGATGCCGATGCGGAAGGTGCTAACAGCCAATTAAGTTACGCGTTAATATCCGATTGGGCGAACGACGTCTTTTCTCTCAATCCCAACACCGGCGTCTTCACGCTCACCGCCAGTCTTGATTACGAACAGGTTGGTACGACTAATCGCATATTCGTTCTTTCATTCTTTCTTTATTTCTTTCTTTCTTTATTTATTTCTTTCTTTCTTGCCTTCGTGAAATATCGAGATATATCGAGACCTACTACCACTAACTACTATTAGAACTACTCGAGCAATGCATGACTAACTTTATCGCTGACTAACTCACTTTATAAAAGTATCCTATTAAATATCATTTGCATACGTATGTCTAAAGTATATTAATAGATGTATCAATGCTTTCAACGGCTTGGAATGTTTCTATTTAAAGAACCCAACTTGATATTTTTCTTCATATAGATTTATCATAAATCGAATTATAACAGCTTATAAGTGTACTAATTATGTCAACCGTTAGAATATGTGCCTAGAGAAAATATTATTCACGTTGAATTGGAAACTTTAGAAAAGAAATAAGAAACAGGAAGGAAGTTAGCATTTTGTTGAAATGCAACAAAGAATTTTTATTGTTGCATTGACAACAATTCGTTTCATACAAATGCATAAAATCTTGTTGATTCCCTCCCTCTTTTTCTTTTTCTATAAAATTACAATGAAGTTGGAAGATGGTGGTTCCTTTAGCACAGAACGAAAAGTAAAATGATGAATAGGACCGATTGGTTTGGATCGATGGATCCGATCGATGGATAGATGGGACGACGTACAAAAAGTAGAGGTAGTAAATCATCGAAGGAGTACACTATCGATCGCAAAGTCAGAAATTCTCTCTGCTGCTTGGATGACTCGTGGCTAAAAGGTCCACAACGACGAGAGGCCCCAGGCAACGATTATAACCATGCGCTTACGCCTCTTCTTTCACATTGAAGAACCGAAGCGCACCTATTATATTAACTTTCGGCTCTAACGCAACACTAGAATTTAGGGTTTAACGCTAACAGTCAGACAGATCGATGAAACAGACGCTTTTAATGACAGTCCATGGATACGTTTCGGAGACAAGCCATACTTTATTCTTAGGCGTGTACACCACCAACCACCCATACGCAGCACACATACACTTTGTGGATGCCTCCCCCCCTAACTCTTGTATTTCGTTACATTTTTATCTTACCGTAATAAAATAATAAAAAACAAGAAAACACAACAAAACTATTTGATATAATGAAATATCCGTTAATTTGGTTTATCTTTTGCGTGTATAAAGGAGAATAATTTGATTCGACTCGACGATTATTTGAACGAATGAAAATTTCGAAAGTCATTAATTGTCGAGAGTTAGGTAGGAGAATGATATAAAAAGTGAAATAATGTTAAACTATGGGTTCGGGAGGTTGTTGAAGGTATAAATTGGACTCGTGCGAGTCCTGTATAACGAAAAGAAGCGAGTGAAAGGTCCATTCGACAAATACACATGGACCCTTGTCGAGCGATGCACGTTCCGGATAAAAAGGAGTGAGAAAAAGGGAGGAAGGAAGCAGCGGAAAAAGAATGAGTAGTTTATAGAACCCTTCATCAACGTAATATCGTTCCCAGATACACGCCAGGATCATTACCGGACCGTGAAATGCGTATACGGATGGGCAAAAGGGGATCCGAGCGGAGCACATTTGAAACGAACAAATAATTCGGCGCTTCCACGAAATTCGCATCGGTTCTTGTAAAACGGTTTAACTCTCTGCTCCTTAAAAGGGATCAGTTACGAGCACGAGATAATAGGAAGAAGACGTTATTTTCCTACACTGTCTTTTCGTTTATAGATAGAAGGTAGACACGCGGAATAGAATAACAACTGTATAATTACTTTTCGACAAACCCAACAGAGAGAGAGAGAGAGAGAGAGAGAGAGAGAGAGAGAGAGAGAAAGTTCTTTGCATCCTTTCTCAAATATCGCTTTGTAATTGTTCCAACAAAATCATCTCTCTTCTTTTTTGTTATCATTATTATTATTTTTAATCATTCCAATTAAAAAAGTATTATTTCTTCATTGATCCTATAATTCGAGGGTAGAAGAATAAAAAGAAAAAAAAAAGATGCAAAATCATCGTAGATAATGAGAACTCATCGCGTATCTCTAATAAATAAAATACACGTCTCTTTCTCTACGGTGTATCTCACGAAATCTCGATCGATCGAGTTTGATCGATCTATCACAAATTATTCGACATTCCTAAAGAGAAAATATCTTGGTGAAATTGTTCACAGATTCAACATTACATCCTGGTGGTCCAAGCAACGGACGGTGGTGTACCAGCACTGTCCTCCACGGTGACGGTTTATTGCAACGTCGTTGATTTAAACGACAACGCACCGATATTCGAAGCTGGTCCGCATGCCGCTGACATTGTTGAGAATGCGACCGTAGGTACATCAGTTTTAACGGTGACCGCCCAAGATCTGGATTCTTGGGAGAACGGTAGGGTGATTTATGCCATAGTTGCTGGGGACGAGGACGGTGATTTTGGTGTCGCAACGAACGGTACGCTTTACACCAGGAAACCCCTCGACAGAGAACGGAAGCCACTTTACAATTTAGTTTTGAGCGCAACGGACTCGGCCGTTCCACCCTCTCGTCCTTTGTCCTCGACCGTACAGGTGAGTATTCTTTCTCTTTCTATTCGTTAAAGAGTGAAAAGGAAGGAAGGAAGGATGTCACGCTTCAATTTGAACACCTCGGGTGTCCCAACTTCTCTCCTTCTCTCTTTCTCTCTCTCTCCCTCTCATGAACTTTAAATTACATCCTGTACTTTCTTCTTCTCTGATTCTTCTTCTTCTTCTCCTTTACTTCTCTTCTTCTTCTTCTTCTTCTTCTTCGTCGTTTTCTTTTTCTTCCCACTTGATTCGCGAATGCAGGATATAGCTTGATAACATTTTTTTCCTTCCTTTTTCCTCTCTCCTTTCAACCTCCTCCTCCTCCTCCTTCTCCTCTTCTTCTTTTCGTTTATTTTATTTTGTTATATTTATTTTTATTTCCTTTCTTTTTTGTATGAAGAAGAAGAAAAAAAGAAAAAAGAAAAGGTCTCCTTCGAATGAATGAGCGAATGGAAGAAAGAGAGAGATAGAGAGAAAGAGAAAGAAAGTGGTCGAGTTACGTGGAATAAATACGAGCGCGGGAGCTCCGAGAGTTCAGCAAGAAACGCGCTTGATATACCGACTCTCCTCCGTCCGAAAGGCCATAAAAGCGCGCCTGATTTATAGGTGGCGTGAACGTGTTAATTACCAAAGTAAATCGTTGCGTTTCGTCTCCGTGGCCAGCTTATCTGCGGACTTCTTCCTTTATTTTGCCCAAGCACCACAGTCGTCGTCGTCGTTGTCGTCGTCGTCGTCGTCGTCGTCGTCGTCCCTGTGTTGCCTCACTCGACCGTCCCTTTTCTTCGGTTTCACACATACACACATACGTGCATATATTTTAGTTTCTCTCTCTCTCTCTTTCTTTCTCCTTCTCTCTTTGTGGATGCAATCGATTAATACATAATTAATTATCGTCCGTGCTCGTTTTCTCAATGTGATTCTCGACAACGCAACAACTATAACCAACAGGTTACCGTGGTGTTGCTGGACGTGAACGACATGTCCCCGGAATTCATATCACCGACGAAGATATCGATCATCGAGAATTCCCCAATCAATACTGTGGTAATGGCGATAAAAGCGATCGATAGGGACGAAGCTAGAAACGGATACGTCGAGTATTCCTTGGAGGACGACAAGCTACCGTTCACTTTGGGTCCGGTCGACGGATTGTTACGCGTTTCTGGACCCTTAGATCGAGAGCAAAGATCAAATTATACGTTAGAAGTTACCGCAAAGGATCGTGGCGAACCATCTAGGTCTAATACCACTAGTATCACAGTCATGGTATTAGATGAGAACGATAATTCACCAATCTTCGATCCCAGACAATATTCCGCAACGGTTGCTGAGAACGCCAGTATTGGTGCTAGCGTACTTCAGGTAACTAATCTTTTTAACTCCTTATCAATTTGTTTTCATCGTAATTACAAAYAAACAACAACAAATGTGTTCAAACGAAAATTGTTAAATTGTAAATCTTGTAGATAAAAATTGAGTAAGAACTTTAGCAATTATTTTCAATCAGGTATCGGCAATGGATCGAGACGAAGGTGCTAACGGTAGAGTACGATACAGCATAGCAATGGGTGACGAGAATCGAGACTTTACCATTTCTGAAGATGGTGGTGCAATACGAGTAGCCAAGAATCTAAACTTTGAGCGCAAAGCGAGGTATCATTTAACTATTCGCGGCGAAGATTGTGCAGCGGAAGTTGGCGAAACATCGCGCGGCGATACGGCACAAGTGACCATCACTGTCCTCGACATCAACGACAATGCTCCCCTCTTTCTCGACTCACCTTATTTGGCACACGTCATGGAGAACATGGTGCCGCCAGGTGGAGGATTTGTAATCCAGGTAATTCCAATAATACGCTCTCGTTGCGTCTCTCTCTCTCTCCCTTAATGGTACGTGCAAGGTGATTCTTATTACCTACCAACCCAAGACACAATTGAAGATGTCATCACGTGTGAGAACGCACACCTTCTCTTGTATCCTATCGATCAATTGCTTTCCAAATCTTTTTCCCTATTAAATAATTTCTTGATTGTTTGGATGATAGGTTAAAGCATACGATGCCGACACACCACCGTACAACGATCAAGTGAGATACTTCCTGAAAGAAGGTGACACCGATCTCTTTCGGATAAATGCTAGCACCGGAGACATATTTCTTCTTCGACCACTCGACAGAGAATTGGTACCCGAGTACACTCTCACGCTGGTAGCCATGGACACTGGTAAGTCCACTCCATCGAGATGCTTCATTAATGCAAACGACTGCGAGATTATCGAAACTTCGGTCTCTCGTTCTCTTTATTTGCGCGTTAAGTTAACATTTCTCTTTCGGACTGATATTCAGTATAGAATTTAATTACAAATCAATTGATAATTGAAAATTATTTAACTAAATAACGTTAAATACAATCGCTGTTAAAACGATGGCGAACGAACGTTTACGAAATGAAATGAAATGAAAGCAAAAGGATGGTAGTTTTTTCAAAGAGATCCAAAGTAGTAGTAGTAGTAGTAGTAGTAGTAGTAGTAGTAGTAGCTCGCGATATCTTTGAGAAGGTTTTACAAACGCTCTGGATGAACTGCTAAATAGGCGTGTACCTCGTACTCGGGGTATAAAGACCGGTATTGAAAGAACCAGTGGGGTATTCTTCTTTAGAGAGAACATTTTTCCGGCGACCAGTAGGGTATATATAGGTACTGACCGGCCAGAGAACCGTCTTGGGGACCGCGTAAACTGCTTGCGAATTAGTGTGAACAATGGACAATTATTCTCGATCTGGCACTCGGAACGAGAAAGGTTCCAAGTGTCGAAAGAAAGAAATTTGAGAAAACGTACGACGTGTACCCTAAACTCTTTAAAGTGCCGATCGTTGTATATACGCGTACAAAAGTAGTACCCATTATAAAGATTAGAAATAAATTCTCAATCCATTTTTATCTACAACGTCATGTAAGAGTTACGTGCTTTTATGTGTGTACCGAATTTTGTTCAACTTGATATATATTTTATGGCTCGCAAAAACGCAAAATTTATCATTAGCTCATATTTCAAAATTAATATTTATGAATACAAAATATAAAACGTATAAACATCCTCGCCACGTATCAAAAATCCCCAACCCTAAAACTTGCAGACCAATAAATTTCCCATGTGATCAGACATTTTCCGGTCGGTAACCCTGAAAACAATGGCAAGATGGAAAATCAGCATAGAATATCTTCGCGGTGGTGGTTTTAAGTAATGAGCTGTAATATACAAATTGGATATAAATTTGTGGGTTGTTCGATGAGATTTTTAAAGCGATGGGGGCAGTTCCTCTCTCTCTCTCTCTTCCTTTAGTGATCTTTTTTTATTTCCACCGTAGGATGGCAGTAGTCTGGGTTTCCCCTCCTTTCACCCTCGCACCGGTCCACCAGGCCATCCACGTTAGGCCCGATGGCCCAATCGGTCGTCCAGCGAGGTAGACAAGCCTACAGAGTTATGACGCGCGATTATGATAATCGGTCTCGAATGCCTTCCTCTTGGCTTGGTGCTGGTCTCCTTCACTCTCCTCTCCCTCTCCCTTTCCCTCTCTTTCCTCCCTCATTCTTTTCTACCTCCTTGATGTCGTTTCTGGGCCTTACTCTCCCTACCAAGCTTTAACTCTCTTGCCAAGCATGCATCTTTCGGGTACTGCTGGCCGTGTGCTCGCACATTATATTCTACTTTATTCATGCATCTTCCAACTCACTCACTCACTTACACACACACACACACACACACACACACACACACAAACGAATCGGATCGAACGTACGAATCATTCTTCTCTCTCTCTTTGTGGATTTTAAGAGTAGGTATAGGTTTATCGTACCT
The DNA here is from genome assembly GCF_001465965.1 of Polistes dominula. The sequence goes on along the minus strand of NW_015148973.1, from coordinate 412,167 downwards.
TCCTCTCAAGAGTCCGTTTGCATTGAAAAATCAGCTAGCAGGATGGGTATGGTCTCTTCTCTCTTCTCACAATGTTTTCGTACCAAAGACTTACGTAGTAAGTAACGATCAAACGATCGAGGGAATGTGATCGAGGGAACGACTGATCGAATAGAAAATATTGATCTTTCGATCTTACGAATCTTACGGGTTTCATCGAACAATGAAATGAAAAAATATCCAACGAATTTACTAAATGGATAAATGTGTGTTGGTTTTTTTTTTTTTTTATTTATTATGTCAAACAATTAGATAATTTGATTTTTTTCTACGTAATTTTTCATAGGCATACTTTAGGAAAAAAAAAGAAGAAAAAAAGTTAGAAAGTAATCTTTTCATTCCAACGCGAATCGATGCATCCGCAAAACACCGAATAACACGTACAACTTTCTTACGTCTACTACACGCATGAGAGATATCTACCTGCACACATACGTCACCACGTATAAATGTGTCTCTGTGTGAAAAGGATTCTTTGTGGCAGTTGCATTGTACCTACACCGCATCTCCAATCGGAACCATACGTGACACCTTGTGATCATAATTAAGGCGTGGCAGTATCTACACAGGCTTTATTATCCTTCGGTCATGCGAAGAAGGATGCAATTGCAGAGATCACTTTTCCAAGAAAATACTTTTGTCTTGGTGGCCTAAGGGCAATGTATTCGTGAAATAATCATTTCAAGATGATAAAAAGTCATTGTAACTCATGCCCCCCCAACAATTACTCCTTAAATGACAATTATTTTGTACATAATCGTAATACAAAATTAAACAACAATTTGCTAATACACGCTGATTAATCTTTGATCGTGGGAGAAAAAGAGAGATCGTAAATTATCGAAAATGTTGCAAGTTTATGATTTTGTTTTTACAATTATGTACGAAGGGGAATAAGATCATTCAGATTTATTTGATCTTACTTTACATCTGTGTCCAACGAATTATTTCTAACAATCTTTGGTAGAAATCTCAAGTCTGTAATATCGATCGAAAGAAAGAGAACAAGAAAGAGAATGAAAGAGAGAGAGAGAGAGAGAGAGACCGGTGGCACGTATAGCTGCGATTAAATTTGAAATCTCCGAAAGAGGGTATAGAGGAGGGAAGGCTTCCTTCTTTGCGTGGATACGCTTTTCAGAAATAATAACAAGCCCACGAAATGATAGGCTTGGTGGTATCCCTCTTAAACCGATTTACGCTCCTATAAACGGTCCATAACCGAGGTCATAAATCGACTAGAATAATCGTGTGACGTGAAAAGTACGAAGGAATAACGTCCATCTATCGGACTTACTTCTTTCTTTCTTTCTTTCTTTCTCTCTCTCTCTCCAGTAATGTTGATGATAATAAAGAAATTTCGTTAAAATCTAAACTACGGTCGTAGTTGGTTGAACTCATTGTTAAGGAGAAGACAGTAAAATGGTACATTAAATGAGTCTTTCCTCGTCTCGTTTACTGCAGGTTCTCCCCCTTTAACTGGATCGGGTATCGTCAAGATCGTCGTACTCGACGTGAACGATCACAGTCCGGAATTTGCACGACAAGAATACAAAGCTGAGGTAACAGAGAACTTGCCAGCTGGTACCTGGGTGACAAAGCCTTTGGCTACCGACAGGGACGAAGGCTTGAACGCTAAGATTTGGTAATTATATTGAAATTATTTAGAAAAAAAGATCAATGAAAGAAGTTGGGAAGAAAATCGATCAAACGTATTTGTTCTTTATTACAAACAGGTATAGTTTATTAGGAGAGAAAGCTGAACGTTTCTCAGCTAATCCTGATACCGGAGAAATTTTCACCCTAGTACCGTTGGATCGGGAACAAACCTCGGTTTATCATTTAACGTTGGTAGCGAGAGATTCTAGTCCAACCGAGCCAAGAGCGTCCACCGTTAATTTGACGATATTGGTTAAGGACGTGAACGATAATGCTCCGCGATTTTCTAGTCCAAGATATACGGCTTATGTTCCTGGCGGAACCAAGCCTGGTAAGAATATTAACGAGTCTATAATAATGTATTCCATAAGTGAATCTTCGAGTCTGAAGGATGCTGGGATAAAATTACATTTAATGATTTCTCTTGGGTAACCCTGTAGGTGACTTCGTTTTCGGTGCCAAAGCTACGGACGACGACGAYGGTCTAAATTCTCGCATAGTTTATCGTCTTCAAGGACAGGATGCTGATAAATTTGTCATAGATTCTAACAGTGGTGTGATAAGAGCTACGCAAGAGTTGACTAGCGATGAAAGTACATATCAATTACAAATCCAAGCGTCCGATTGTGGCACGGAACCGCAATACGTTACAGCCGACCTAATGATACACTTGTGGGAAAGACAACTCTTTCCCAACTTTCGATCTAACATTAACACCAGATTTACCTTGCCCGAGGATGTGCCCGAAGGAAGAGTGATCACTAAATTAAGTGCCACAACACCCAAGGACGGTGCTGCTAGTAATCTGGTTTATGGCATAGCTGGTGGAAATGTTGGTGATGCATTGAAGATCGATCCAAATACCGGAGAGGTATTATACAATTAATATTATTATATTAATCGTTTATTAACATTTGTCCAATATGATTATTTGTTTGTTCAGGTTCTGGTTGCATCTGGATTCGATTACGAGACAGCACCTTATTACGAAGCTTGGGTAGAAGTCCGTGATTCCGATGCACCGGCATTGAGAAATGTCGTTCAGTTGCTGGTCAACGTGACCGACGCTAACGACAATGCACCGATAATGGATGCATCAATCTACAATGCAACGGTACCAGAAGAAGAATATCCCCCATTATTCGTATGCAAAGTATCTGCGAAGGATCGTGATTCCGGTGAAAATGGACAAGTACTTTATTACTTGGTCGACGATTTTTCCGAATCTTTTACGATCGACAGTTATACCGGAGAAATCAGTACAAACGAGAAATTAGATCGTGAAGATGTAAGTTTTAAAATTGTCTTCGATTATTTTTTTAATCTCAACTGTATTATCCGAATAATTCCAACTTGATTTAACGTTAGATATCGTCCTACGAATTGATCGTTGAAGCCAGAGATCAAGGACAGCCAAAATTAACTGGCACAGCAACGGTCGTTGTTACGGTACTGGACAAGAACGACAATCCACCACGTTTCACGAGATTGTACAGCGTGAATGTAACGGAAAACGCTGAGATTGGGACATTCGTCATACGTATGACCAGTAGCGACATGGATATTGGCCAAAATGCAAACGTCACTTATATCTGTACAGATAATCCAGGAAAAAAGTTCTCGATCGATGCGATAAGTGGCAATGTTACGGTGGCTGGTCACTTGGATAGAGAAGAACAAGATGAATATTTGTTAAAGGTACAAATTAATATGATTTATGAAAGTTTTTATGTAATGCGAGAAAAAAAATACATGTCTTATGAAATAACGTAAGAATGAAAAGGAAACTGGTCATAGTACAAATCACCTGTCTTTTATCCCCTATAGAAAATGTAACATTTTTTGTTGTTTGCCTTTTTTTTTCTCCCTTTCTATTTTACCCTAACATACTTTAGAGAGATTAGTATACCTGTCACTTGGCGATAGAAAAAGTGGTATTACAACATGCACATCTAAATGCACAGGATAAGTAAGGAAACGCGTCATATGTCATACGAGGTGTCAAGCTGTATTTCGAAAGACTTTTTTTTATAGAATAAAATTAAACGCGTTTGACATCGCGATTCTGATCGATCTCATTTGAATTTGTATCGATAACTTTACAATGTATATGACCAAGTAAATTTGTTGCTTTGCAGATTATCGCAGCCGACGGTGCATGGGAATCGGAAACAGCATTGACCATTACGATTCAAGATCAAAACGATAATCCACCAGAATTCGACGAAGAAGTTTACTATTTCCATTTTCCCGAGTTGCAACCACCTGCATCGCACGTTGGTCAAGTGACAGCTGTGGACAATGATAAACAAGGTCCGAACTCGATGATATCTTACAGTCTCTTGCAACCATCGGATCTTTTCACAGTGGATCCAGCAACCGGTGATATATTTAGCAAAAGAATGCTCCGTTACAAGCACACGCATCGTCCTTCCTCTCCGGAAAATTTGTATTCTCTGACAATAATTGGAACAGATAATGGAAAACCACCATTATCTTCGAAAACTGTTATCCACGTTAGCGTTGTCGATGCCAACAACAACACGCCTAAATTCGAACAGAGATCCTACCTTTCACCGGTACCTGAGAATTACGGTGTCGGTAAGAAGATCATGCAATTGAGTGCTAAAGACGAGGCAGACTTCGGTGCAAATGCTGAGATCACGTATTCGTTTGTGAGCGTCAATGAGACTGATTACTTCTCGATCGATGAAAAAACTGGTTGGGTTTACGTTCGTCGAAGTTTGACCGGTATCGCTGTTGGTACAACGTTTGTATTAAAAGCCCGTGCTGTGGACAAAGGTGTGCCACCACAAAAAGACGAAGTGAATTTGACTTTGGTAATCTCGGGTGAAAATCGACACTCTCCAACCTTCGCTGCTGTGAGTTATCAGGTCAGAGTACCTGAAAATGAACCAGTCAATACGACCATACTAACGATCAGTGCTGTTGACGGTGATTCTGGTCCTAATGGTATGGTACGATATAAAATATCAGCTGGTAATGAAAGAAATGAGTTCTTTGTACACTCTGTTACTGGAGCAGTCACTATTTTGGAGCCTCTGGATTATGACCTCGTTCAAAAGTATAGATTAAATATAACAGCGACAGATTTAGGCTTTGAACCGAAACAAGCTGTGGCTACGTTGACCGTCACCGTCTCGGACATTAATGACAATCCACCGACTTTCAATCAGAGCGTCTACGAAGCGTATTTGCCAGAAAATTCGCCACCTAATAGTTTTGTAGATCAGGTATGTATAACACATCCGTTTTATCAAATGGATCATAGAAATTATTTGTTTAAACGACTAAATTATGTTAACAGGTAATCGCTCATGACATCGATTCACCCAAATATGCCGTGGTGGAATACAAGATTCTAGGTGGTACAGGAAAAGATCATTTTCATATAAATGAGAATACAGGAGTGATAACATCGGAGATCAGTTTTGATTACGAAGAAGCCAACAAATACACTTTAGACATAATTGCAGCTAATCCAGATTCTAGTCCCCAAATGGTTGGCTTTACGAGCGTTCGCGTGCATATAACAGGAGTAAACGAGTTCTATCCCAAGTTCATACAACCAGTATTTCACATGGACGTATCGGAGAGTGCAGATGTTGGTACTTCCGTGGGTCTAGTTCAAGCAACCGATCAGGATTCAGGAGAAGATGGTCGGGTGTATTATCTGTTCGTTGGTTCATCGAACGATCGTGGTTTTACGATAGGATCTGAAACTGGTATAATAAAGGTTGCTAGGAGGCTCGATCGTGAGACACAAAATCGTGTTGTCCTAACAGTAATGGCAAAGAACAGTGGTGGTATACGTGGAAACGATACAGACGAAGCTCAAGTAATCATATCAATTCAAGATGGCAACGATCCACCAGAATTCCTTCAGAACACTTACGATGCCAGCGTATCTGAAGGTGCAGCTCACGGGACACGTTTACTAACTGTTAGAGCCGTAGATAAAGACATAAGACCACAGAACAATCAATTCTCCTACTCCATTATCAGTGGTAATCTTGGACAAGCGTTCAAAGTCGATCCACAAACTGGCGACATAGAAACAGCCAAACAACTTGACAGGGAAACCATATCTTCCTATGATCTTACCGTCGGTGCCATAGATACTGGCTCACCGCCACAAACTGGCACTGCTACCGTTCATATTGAAATTCTTGACGTAAACGACAACGGTCCGATCTTCGAACCACCAGAAGTAATCGGCTACGTAAGCGAAAATGAACCAGCTGGTACCAGCATCATGACTCTCAGTGCTACTGATCCTGATCTACCACCAAATGGTGCACCGTTCACCTACAGACTCGTTGGTGGTAGGCAGAGTGATATGGTCACGCTTGACAAACATTCAGGTGTCCTCAGAACAACGAGAAGTTTGGACAGGGAAACTATGCCACAGTTAGATCTTGTCGTGGAAGTTGAAGATTCTGGAGTACCAAGAATGAAGAGTGAACATACAATTACCGTTATCGTCACCGATCAAAACGATAGTCCTTCGACGTCACGATCTGTCCATGTAATAGTACATGCATTCAACGGTGCTACTCCACTAGGCAAAATTGCAGATGTGCATCCTAACGATCCAGACATCACTGGGGTTTACTCTTGCAAAATCCTACAAAGTTCTAACACCAGAGTTTTGAGTATTCCAAACGCTTGCGACTTACATACCAACAAAATTACACCTGGTATGTGTGTGTGTAATAATATTTATTATAAAATATATTTGTAATTTGTTATCTTATTATTATTATTATTATTAAATACAGGTATCGGGTATTCCCTGAGTATATCCGGTAACGACGGCCGTCATCCTGACGTAACATCAAAAGTCACTGTAGAATTCATTTCCTTCAAAAATGCAACGATAGAAAACAGCGTAACCTTACAAATCATGAAACTAACAGCTAAAGATTTTCTAAACCAACATTATCGTGCACTTTTGGATTTATTGCAAGAAGAAATTGATGTCGGTGATATCGTAACGATTTTCAGTCTTGGAGAAAGCAACGGCAATGCCAATGTTCATTTGGCTATTGAAACTCCGCAAGGTAAAGTATTGAAATGAAATGTTAACAATTGTATTTAGCATTCGTTTCAACAAGGGTATTCATCAATTTCTATTACTTCGTCAGGTTATCGCACGAAATACGAAGTTAGCGAATTATTGACACGTAATCGAGATAAAATTCAGTCGCTGTTTGATGGAACTACGTTTACAATCGGATATTCTCCATGTAAAAATATGCCATGTGAAAATGGTGGCAGTTGTACTAGTCGTTTAGCCATATACGATGACGCTAGGATCACCGATAGTCAAACATTGATTTTAACATCTCCAAGAATGTTGCACGAAATGATGTGCATATGTAGAGATGGTTTTACCGGTGAGAAATGTGAAAGAAGACAGGATCCATGTTCACCGAATCCTTGCTTATTGGTAAGTAAAAAAAAAAACAGCTACGTTTTACAGGATAATTTATAAATTCTATAAAAAAAAAATATTTTATTATTTACAGGGTGGTCAATGTCGCAGATTGGGATACGACTTTCAATGTACGTGTCCTATCGATCGTGAAGGAAAAATATGTGAATTGGAAAGAGGGGATGCGTGTGCCAACAATCCTTGTCGAAATGGTGGATCATGTAGGAAAAGTCCTGACAGTTTTAGTTTCTTCTGTCTTTGTCGTGCAGGTTACAGAGGAAATCACTGTGAAGCTATCACGGATTCGTGCAGACCAAATCCATGTTTGTATGGTGGCCTATGCGTCGGAGAAAAACCAGGGTAATTGATCATCCTAAATATTCATATCATCTTAAACGAATTTATTTTGAAACTTTGATGCATTTTGTCAATTACAGTTATCGGTGCAGTTGCCCAGAAGGACGTTATGGAAGACACTGCGAACGTTCCACTTTCGGTTTCGACGAACTTTCTTACATGACGTTCCCAGCATTAGATGCCAACACTAATGACATAACCATAGTGTTTGCTACAACAAAACCGGATGCTTTGTTATTATACAATTATGCACCACAAACTGGAGGACGATCGGATTTCGTGGTTCTAGAATTAATTAATGGAAGAGTCGTATTTTCTTATGGTGGTGCTAGAAGTGCTATTACATCGGTGTCGATAAAGAATGATAAGAGCATGGCAGATGGGGAATGGTGGAAAGTAACAGCAACGAGAAATGGAAGGGTTATTTCATTGAGCGTATCTACATGCAGAGAACACGGTGACTTTTGTGAGGATTGCAGACCCGGTGATAGAAGTTGCTATGCTGAGGACATTGGACCAATAGGGTTAATATTTCCTCAAGTTTTATATTTCAAATTGATTCGCGTAATCTCGAATGATCGCATCATGAATGATTTATGTGGTTTACAGAACCTTAAATTTCAACAACAATCCTCTTCTCTTGGGTGGTCTTGAAAATGTCGACCCTGTATTGGAAAGACCTGGACAAGTACATTCTGACGATTTCGTTGGCTGCATGCATTCGGTCTCGATAAACGGAAGATCTCTAAATCTGACAAATCCACTAGCATTGCGAGGTGTTAAACCTACGTGCAGTCGATCGGAGAAAAATCCTTGCATGAAGGATAATAAAAATTTGGTCTCTGTTTGCGGACCAAATTCAATGTGTTACGACAAGTGGCATCAAGTTACTTGCCAATGTGGATCTCTAATTTCACCTAATTGTCATGGGGCATTCGAGCCTATCACTTTGAGCGAAGGTGGATTCGTCGAGTTCAAGGTAAAGATGCAACATGAAATAACGTTAAAATATATTCTTACATCAGTGAAATATTATTTATCAATTTTCATTGACAGATTTCAGACAAGCATAGAAGACTACAATTATTAGAATCTCTTTATGGAGGATCAACAATGTGGCACAAAAATCGTTCGAAAAGAACAACGTCGGAAGAATCAAACATGTTCACGATGAATCCAGTATCAAAAACGGTTGGTCTTATGTTCCGTACCATCAAACCTGATGGTATTTTGATATATGCTGCTACGAACAAACACTATACGTCAGTAGAGGTAAGACAATATTTCGAATAGATATGATGGAATAGAAATTGAACAAATATTGTAACGTTTTTTTTTGTACATTTTTACAGCTACGGGGTGGTCAGTTGACCTATGCATCGTTATTGGGTTCTCCCGTTAATATGACCATGCACGTCGAAGGTGGACTAGCAGATGGTAACTGGCACAATCTAACTTTACACGCTTACTCCCGAGGGTTCAGGTTGCTTCTGGACGGTGTCTCGAAAGGAGATGAATTAGATTTGACAAGTATTCACGATTTCCTCGACCCATACTTATCCGTCCTATCGATAGGCGGAGCTAGCCAGAATTTCTATCATGCTCAAAGTGCTGGCGCTAAGAGCTTCGAAGGTTGTCTGGCAAATTTCACGATAAACAATGAACTCCAACCGTTCAATGGTTCAGGATCTATTTTCAAGGATTCGTTATATCACGGAAAAATTAAAACCGGATGTAGAGGACCAATAGGCATTGGCACAGCTACAACACCCAATCCTCTAAACATCGGTATTACCCTAGTCGTAGTGTTTTTCGCTGTCCTGTTAATAGCAATCCTCGTGAGTTTCATCGTTTTCCGTTTGAGACGTCAGAAAGAAAAGTCAGCGTCGTCTGTGGTTAATAAAAATACGAACGCTATTATGACCGGTAATCCAATGGTAGGCACGGGTAATGATAATCACATGTCGCGTCATGAAAATACATATATCTCCGATGCATCAGATTTAAGAGGTGTCAGTCACATGGGTCCGGAATTGATATCGAAGAAGTACAAGGAACGTGAAATTAATTCTACAAGCGAGCATAGACCTCAAAGGCCGGATATAATCGAACGAGAGGTAACTAAATCACCACCGATCAGAGACGAACATCCTCCTTTACCTCCACCTACTCAAACATCACTTCACTCGCACGAACACAATCAGGAACCTGATATGCCAGAGCACTATGATCTTGAAAATGCGAGTTCCATCGCTCCGAGTGACATCGATATAGTTTACCATTACAAAGGTTATAGAGATGGCATGAGAAAATACAAAGCAACCCCACCACCCATTGGAAATTATGGAAATCATCATAAACACACTGGTCAACAACACAGACACACTGGTCCGTTTCCACCACGAGCGATGCCACCACCAAACGTAAATCAACCACCTGGACCAGCACCGAAATTATTACAAAGTACACCTTTAGCTAGACTATCACCGAGTAGCGAGTTATCCGCTCAACAGCCAAGAATCCTAACTTTACACGACATCAGTGGAAAACCTTTACAAAGTGCATTACTAGCAACCACTTCGTCATCCGGTGGTGTAGGGAAAGACGCTTTAAATTCGAACAGCGAGAGAAGTCTAAACTCGCCCATCATGAGTCAGCTATCGGACTTAACTGCCAGTCGTAAGGCACCACAATCCAATAACGAAAACTCCGTGAACAATGTATCGTCCGGACCAATGGGATTAACAGCCGAAGAAATAGAAAGATTAAATTCCCGACCTAGAACATCGAGTCTCGTGTCAACTCTAGACGCTGTAAGTTCGTCCAGCGAAGCAAGAGGACCACCAACTCATGGACCACTTCATCTACACAGACGCCACACACCCCCGGTCGAAAGATTAGAACGACGAAATTCCTCGACCACCGACGAAAGTGGGAATGATAGTTTCACATGTTCAGAAATAGAATACGACAACGGTTCGTTGGTCGGTGACAAAAGATCCGACAATCTTTTCACCAAACAAGACGACGAGGAAGTCACACAGCGAACCAACGAGTCAGCTCAATCGACCAAACCTCCATTACCACCGAACGTTAATTACGATGGATTTGACAGTTCCTTTCGTGGATCATTGAGTACGTTGGTAGCCTCGGACGATGATTTGTCAACCCATATGGGTGGTCTTTATAGGCCTACTAATAATGGCTCACCATCGACCACAACAACCGCTCTCAGTTGGGATTATCTCTTAAATTGGGGACCCAATTTTGAAAGTCTCGTCGGCGTTTTTGTCGACATTGCCGAGCTGCCGGACAGCGCGAATCGAGTACCCAATACTCTTAGACTTCCAGCTAGTATACCCAAACCTTCGGAGGAATACGTCTAACGTTATTGTCATTTAATAAGTTAGAATAATATTGACGTTATTCTTCAAAGAAATAAGTCTGTCCATGTTGCGTTATTTCTTTATCATACACGGATTTCATACAGATTGATGGATTTAACAATATGTCCGTGTAAATTTTTGTATGTATATATATACATTTATAAACGAACGATAATATTCTAATCAAAATTACTTTACGCGTTATAGTTGTAACGAATGTTATTTAGGAAGACTTATTACTTTAACACGTTCGTCGTCCAGCCCTGTTTCGATTGAGTTTCTCGCCAGGCCCAAAATTTGACTGACTGTCGGCGCGTCGTAACGTAAAAAGCCCATCTCCGGTATACGGTGCCATGGCGACGAACGTGTTAAATATCTACAGATGATCAATATATAAACGAATTTAAATGAAATTAATTAGATAATTCTTTTATAATGAATTTTCGTATTCGTATTAAATGTATCATCATCGTCCAATTATTTTAATGCCATTGCAAACACGGGTACTCGTCCGTAAAAAAGAAAAACAAGAAAGAAAAAAAACTACACCCCCTTCGAAAAAAAAAAAAATAAAATAATTGTTACGTTTAGTTAAATATTCTCGAAACGCATTAACACTAAACATTTTTTTCATTCTTTTTATATCTGTAAATATTGTATCTTAATTTTGAAATTCATATAAGAAAAATGTTAACCCTTTCGTTAACCCCCACCTGCACCCATACACGGGTCGTCGTAGAATCATGCGGGTGCTCGCACCGATGCATGTCGAGTAACGAAAGGGTTAAAGAAAGAAAAAGAAGGACAAAAATTTATTGAATGATTTAGAAGGAATAGAAAGATAGATTGATGATACAATTGTTTTTATTTTTATTTTTTTTTTTTTTATGTTTTTCTTCTTACAAAGCTTCGCGTTTATCGACGCGAGAAGCGCGCCATCGAAGCTACCAGACTGATTTTTCATACTCCGTAGTATAATAATATAATGATTTAATATAGTTATAAATATAAATATAAATATATACATATATATATATAGAATATAATTCGTGAGTCGATCGTTTGCGACCATTGTAAATTATCAATTGAAATCTTTTGTAAATAAATTCGTAAGCGTTTTAACTGTACAAAAAGAAAAAAAATAAGAAAAAAAAAAAAACAACGTATGAATCTACCGAACGACGTATGTATGTATAATGCGTGCGTGTACCATGTGTGCGTTAAAACTTGTAATAAAGGTGAAAAAAATTTGCATAAGATTTTTTTTAACAAAAATAAGATTATCTCTTACTTTTTACTCTCGTCGTTCACTCGTAGATATTTTTTTGTCTGGGGAAAAATATTTGGAAAATTTTTAATCCAAAACAACAACAAAAACAAAAAATAAAAACGTTCAAATGGTATGCTGTGTATCGAGTGTGTTCTGTCAAAAAAAATCGAGTCAGCTGTATGAAAAAGTTTCTAAATTCATATCATAAATCTTGTCACATTGATTCTAGTATCACAAAAAATATTCTTGGATAATTAATTGGTAACAATATTAATAATAATAATAATAATAATAATAATAATAATAATAATAATAATAATAATAATAATAATAATAACAAAAAAAGGAAAGGTTTTAAGTTGAAATCTAAAAAGAGATACATCATTTATGTATGTATGTATGTATGTATGTATGTATGTATGTATGTTTTTAGGAAAAATTAACAAAGAGACACACTCGAACACATGCATTCCTTTTTAAATGGTTCTTTAGATTGCCAATCGATTATCGTAAAATATGTTTGATCATTTATGATGTTCGGATAATGTTATCATCATTTTCGTCATTCGACGACGAGCTTTTAAATGGCGCTTATGCTAATATAAGTTTAATAGCTGATCAAACTTGGGTATTCAATAAACAAGATTTATACAGGGATTTAAATCAATCCTTGTGGATACAGGTACGTACGTTTATTATATTGATTTTTGTTATAAGTCATTACGAAAGGGTTAACACGTTGGCTGCCGTGAGGGCCACCGGTGACCGACCGGCGACGCATAATGAAAAATTCATGTTGGCACCTTGGACAAGTTACGTAAAATTAAAAACGCAGCAGTCAACGTGTTAAATAAATTGAAAGAAATTTTAATGAATATAAATATATATTTACAATTAGAGTTGTAAACTAATTGAAAAATACAAAGACAAAGGTGTTACTTGTCCGAAACACGTAAGAGATGTTATTCCAGAATCACGTCTATCAAAATACGGTAATTACAAATATAATGAGGAACGTGAGAAACTGTATAAATCGGAAAATAACGTACGATCATCTATCAATACGTTTCATTTCTACGCGGAAGAGATCACGGAACCATGGATGTTACCAGAAGTTGAAGAACATTTCAATCGGTTGATTTCAGGAAACATTAGAAGACTTAATCCTCCTAAACTGTTAGCCATTCGATATTTTCAATTATCAAGATTTCGTATATCATCAAAATTGCGCTAACTTCTAATCAATTCTATTCGCAAAGCTCAGCACTGAAGGAATTGCAGTCTACCGATTGCTTGCAAAAAGAATATAATAATACACGAATGCATCATCATTTTAAGACAAACTGGAATGATGTTTTGCAGAATGAACATTATGGATTAAAGATTAATTCGAATGGAAAGAAGAGGACGAGAAGACATGGTGGAGAATCTTTTACGATTTATAAACCTAGTAATATTATTGGTATTTCCTTTTAATTATCTATCTATCTATCTGCAATAATATATATATATATAATATTATATAAGTGATGTTCACGGTAAAATGGGTTAACAGAGTAATAATAATAATAATTGTTAATATAAATACTATCAATAATAAATACATTATACCATAATTTTACAAGATTCGGATACGATAGGAAAAAATAGCGAACTCAGCGAATATAACAAATACAAACCACCTCGTTACACCATTGATGCACCAACTGAGATACAATTGCAAGCATGCATTTCTTGTGAAAATGTACGAGATCTTTGGAATCCAATAAAAATAGAACAACAACAGCAACAACAACAAAAGTTGTTCGTAAATCCAAACAAACGTTTGCATTACCAACAACGACAACAACCACAACAGTGTAATCGTCAGGAACAACGTGTTAATGTCTGCAAAGGACAACAGCAATTATACTGTGCTGTACAGTATCAACCTCTGACATTAAAAATGGATTATCATCAGACTAGATTTCAAACGGATGGTTATGAAATAATGAGAAAACCTTTGGCTCCTAATTTGAGTCCAGAAGTACCTGAATTTTTTCCTAAATTTCCTGTCGCTTGTCTTAATAATCATAAAGAACAAAGAGTTAATCCTGTACAATATTTTCCATCTTTGAATGAAAAGAGTTATCAGAAGGAACTCTTTCCTTATAACAGAACTTACGAAACTGTTGTGGTGACAAGTTTCCAAGTAAATATAAGATTGAGTATTGAAATGATCTTATCATTTATTTCATAATTAATATATTGTAGAATGTACCTATACCAATGTTACCAAGCATCGATACGAATCATTATATGAGAACAACACCTCATCAATGGATCCAAAGAGTAACTGCACCTGGACAAATACACATACCAGTTACTTCGGCTACTCAACCAATTTATAGATCTCTTCAAACAACATATACGAATACTATTAATCAAAGACCTCAACAGGTAATCGAAATGTAATATAATTAGTATTACATTAGAAATAATTTTCGTTTGAAATCAGGTGACTCCCACCCCTATTCCGGTTTATCAACGTCCCTTGGAACTCTACACAGATCCTTCTCAAATTCGTAAAAATAATCAAGGTGTTGATTTTAATAATTTAATATTGTTAACTAAAAATGCGATGAAAGTACGAAGAAGTTCATCGAGAAATCGACAACAATCTAAACAATCATCTAAACAATCTAAAAAAAAGACAGAACAGAACATCTTTCAATGGTTGAACAAAGGTTGTCCGAAAAAAGCTAAAGAACTTATAAGCGTTAATACGGTTGTAACGGAATTGGACAATTTTGATAAAAAATATGATTGTAATAAAGTTGCAAATAAATGGAAAGGCAATGAAACATTGGGACAAAAACAAATTACAGAACATTTGAAATCAAACGCGTGGACTATGATGGAGAACACCGATACAACGACGACGATATCGAACAACGAAACAGATATGGAAGGAGATTTGATGCAAAACAAGAAACGTCTTTACAGAGATGTGTTGACACACACGTTGACCCTGTCACATATCAAATTAAAGATTTAAATAATAATAGATTTTATATTAATACAAACACAAAAGAATTATGAGAACAAATTATTTCAATAAAATACTAAGAATGAAAATAATTGTTAATTGCGTAAAGATCTTTTTTTTTCTCTCATTAGCTGTCATCACTGAACGATCAAACAAGTATATTTTAATTAAATCAATCGAAAATATCAATAAAGTATATTATAATGTTTGATATATCTTAAATAATTATTAATTAATCGAAATAAATGTGTATTGATGTTTAAAATTACCGTGTATATGTTCGGAGCACCGTCCTCTTCGAAATTCACCTTCAGACTCACGAATTGTCTTCTATCAAAATTTCTTCTATTCAATGTTGTTTATATGACTTTTCGAACAATGTACATGTGTATAACGGATATATTATTTGAAACAAATAGAAATTAAGATAAAAACGTTCCGATTTTAGTATTTTTTGCATTCTAACGTAATTTTTGTTTTATAAATTTCATTTATAAATTTCATATTATACATTTTTTAAATATTACAAAAGCATATTATATATTACATATACAAACTTTATATATTTTATTTATATAAATGTTCTTATTATATATAATTACTTAAAATATTATTCTTAATAAAGCAGCCTTCAAAAGATTAATTATTATTATTATTATTATTTTTATTATTCTTACTTATTGTATTGTACTTTTCAGATATAACATAAAAATCTTTCATATTTCTCGCAAATAATTGTAAAATAAGATCTAAATAAACTATTATAGCCTCTTTATCATATATATCGTTTCATATTAAAATTACAAAAACAATTTGTTTTAATTATAATTTTTGTTATAAAAATATTTTAAAAAAATAAAATACATCTATCAAAATAAACGAAGTAATATTATTTATCAAAATATTATACGATAAACTCTTGTTTCTTTTTCTATTTAATTTTTTAATACTACTTGGCAATATTATTTAATTATATAAATATAATAATACATTTATCAAATGTTCACTTAGAAATAATATAAACATATTAAGATTTATGATCAAATATAATGAAAGCTCTCAAAATGTATTATATTAGATTAATTAAACATAATCTTGTATAATGTTTTATAACACTTAGCAATGAAGTATATCATTGCATTATTTATTTTATACCTATATGCATTAAATACACACAATACTAATGATAAACGATATGTATAAATCAGAGCTTTTTAAAGTGTAGACCACAACACAGTATAGGATCACATAACTAAATTAATTCAAAACTAATTTGGCAATACTATGCACATATAGTATTTGTATAAGTTTATGATAACGAAAAAAAAACATAGTATGGAGTAAACAAGTTTAAAAAGCCCTGGTATGGATGATGATAATAATAATCTAATTTATCAAATATACAATCTATATAATAAAATTAATTGAGGAGATAAAATGTATGGAGTATTTGTCGTTAATACTAAATTACATGTACATATTGTAATATATGTATATATATATAAAACAGTCTTAAGTTAAATAATTATAGGAATACTTTGATTTTGAACTAGCAATAAGTAAGCATAAAAATGATCAAAATAAATCTACCTACCAATTATCTAAAAATTCAAATCCAGTCTTTGGTATACATCTTTCCTCCTCATCGTGATTTAATTGAGAAGACTGAAAACTACTGTAAGAGCTAGGTGTTTCTAAGAGAGCAGTCGATTCATTAATATCGCTTGACTTTGTTCGCGAAACAGCAACCATTGTATTGGATTGACTTTTATCTGAATCCCTATCATGTACCAAACTTTCCATATCGTCTTCCAAATTATTTTGTAATTTTAATAAAGAAGTTTTATTAATTAACTTAGCAAATATACTCTCAGAGTGTTCAGTATCTATGTCGCTGTTTCGTAAATTGCCACACGGTTCATCTTCGAACAAACTTTTGGAATAACACTCGGATTGGTGGTAACGATTAGTTTGATTAGAATTATAATTATCGGTTATGGAATTAGAATTATTTCTTTGAGATTTAATGGGACTTGAAAAATGCGGAGATTCTCCAAAATGTGATCTAAGACATTTGGATGTTAAATCTTCGTTGGGATCTATTAAATTTAAATTCATTTGAGATTGAGTCATAAATGAAAATGGTGCAGAGTGTTCGTCTCGCCATTTTAATGTCTGCAATAGGACAGACATTGATAGTATAGACTTAATGTTGGGATTTTCAACAATTCTAATTATTTAATATATACTTACAGATCCTGTTTCATCGATAACATATTTCATACCAGTTTGAATACGAAGTTTTGGATACCAATCGGGTAACTCCTTTGAAATTTCAACTTCTTTAACAGCATACTGCAAAGCTACCTCGGGTCGAATGATAGTTTCATTAATTGCCTGATTCCTTTCTGAAATACTCAAAGTATTCCAAAGACCTTCGTAAGCTTCCTTTGTCACAGTTATGTCTTCGCCAATACGTTGAGCCAAAGGACTTAAACTATAAAAATATTTTTCTGCCTTGGAATTTAGTGTACCGCTACTCATTGTGAAATACTAAAATGTAAAAATGTAAAAATTAACAATTTGAAATATACTTTTGATAAATGCAAGATAAATATTTAAAAACTTTAATATATACATACTACACATACCAAGGACTCTTTCTTGAAATTTTACACAAATAACTTTATAACCTATAACACTGCAACATTATATAACACTACTATTACTAATATTTAAAAAATTATAAATTTTTAAGTTACTATAGTAATCTAAAAAAATAAATACAAATAAAAGCAATTCCATTGTCTCTCATGATGTCTGCATCAATCAAAATCAATAGACATTAACTATCATTATTTGTAACAACAATTTACATATCAACAAATGTACTATTAAACGAGTAAACAATATTCCTTTTATTCACTCCGATATAAACATCGAAAATAATGAATTGTTTAATTATAATAAGGAACAACATTAATGCATACTCACACCGCACAATGTTACACATCAAATCAAAAGACAATTTGACATTGCATGGTAGTGACGCGCGCTGATTGGCTATATCAATATGTTCTTTCGAATAATGAAAATAGCGCGAAAAATTCAAAAATCATTAATGCACATCCAATTGTTCAAACTTACGTTTTCGAACATACACTATTTTTGTATACATTTATTATAAAAATAATAATCAATGACGATATTAATAATACAAGGATTTTGAATTTGGTACTTAAAATTAGCTAATAATTAAATATTGAAACTTGTAATGTTTATTTAAAAATATATAAATAAGGATGTATATATAATAAATATGTAAGATATAATTGTTTGTTAAAATTTGTTGTATATTTTGTTTTAGATTAAACAAGAAAGAAATTGTTTTTGCAATACCTGATTGCTTCCATATATATATATATATATAATATCTATTTACTTAATCAAAATATTATATTGATCAGCTTTTTATTATTATACAAATATATACAACAGTAATATTATTATTTTAAATCAGTTCTTAAGTTTCTTGCTCTGACGGTATTATTATTATAATCTATACAAGAACCAAATACATATGAAACGTGTGTAAAAAAAAAAAGCAGGAAAAAACAAGATAATAAATGTAAAATAGTTATTTACAAGTAACAATATATATATATATCATTAATAGGAATGATAATAAATAATAATCAAGTACTGTTATTTTGTTAATTATAATTATCGATTATTATAAATAGGATGTTAGTAGGTATATGCACATTTGAAACATTTATGTACAAACCTACGTAGAAATTTCAATAATACAATTTTTGTATAAACAAATGTATCGTTCAGTATGTGTATGTATTTCTGTATGTGTGCATGTCCTTCTTTAAAAATTTAACTATATACATTGTTTGATACTTTGAAATATAAACTATAACACAAAAAGAAAAGAATCAATTTTATTAAATTTTGTATGATTTAATGTAAATAACATGGTGCTACTTTAATTTTATAATTTCTGAACTTCTTATTTTTATTTGGACGCAAGTAGTAAGATTGTGTGTATATATATATATATACAACAAAAATAAGATATAACACAAATACGAAATAAAATTTACAGAATAGATTCCTCCATACATAGAGAAAAGAAATATAAGAAAGAAATAATTAAATTAGACGATCGATTGTACAAATTCATTTCTGTATTATTATTCCAATCCAGTATTTCCATCAAAGAAAAACTTAATTTT
Organism: Polistes dominula; assembly: GCF_001465965.1. The sequence goes on along the minus strand of NW_015148973.1, from coordinate 392,729 downwards.
TCTTCACGATGTACGAGAAATCTAATTCCTAAATTTTAACTTCTTATTTTGGTTACATCCTGTATATAACAAGAACGAATGATCGATTAAAATTTCTGAGATATACTATTTTATTAAATTAGCAGACAAGAAATCTCTGCTTTTTAGGTACATCAGCAACTTTGTGCACTTTGCATTTGTAGTAAATGCAAAATTGTCCACTAAATACAAAACTTTTTAATAACATTAAAAAAAGCGCGCAAGTTTATATAATGTCCAAATTAAGAGATAATTATATAAATTTGTATATTCTCAATTTATATCATATTTTTGTTCAATATATATGAAAATAGATTTGTTTTTTTGTTTTTTTTTTGTTTTACTTTAAACCTCAAGCACAAATTTAATTGTATATAATACCTAAATTTCTTTTTAATAACGTAATGTGTTTTTTTTTTTTTTATATGATGTTAATTAGAATCACATTATATATATAATATAAAATTATCTATCGATGTGTTATGTTAATTGTTGTAACATCTGTAAATGTATATTTCTTTTTATTATATAAAAATCATAAATAATTTTAATAGAAAATACTTCATATTAAAATCAATACTAATTTTCAACAAACATGAAGTAAGTAGATTGCTTTTGTTGCATAATACTTTTTATAATCTTAAATTTTATAATTCATTTTATTAACGCAAAATATTTTGTATTTAATATAATTTTGTGTATAATTAATCGAAACTTTTATGATCAATCATCTATCATAAATTAAACAACGAATTTTTCTGATATCCATTTCAAAAAATTAATATTTAAACTAAAATTATTTAATAAAATATAATAGAAAGAAATACATTGTTGTGTTTATGTGTTTAAATTTACATTCAAAGTAATGACTGTAAGAAAAAAGTTCGTTCTATTTTGTACTGCTTGTGTAATAATGGGGAAAAAAAAAAAATGTTATGCGAACCCGATGAGTTATAAATAATGAAAATGATTATTATTCGTGAACATTCTAATAAAGTATGTTTTATGAAAATGAGAATAAACATTGATCGTTTTTTTTTTTTGTATAAAAAAAATATATATTACATTAATTAATTGCACATTGAAATACTCTATTTCCAAAAGTGCTATTATATTTTAAGTGCAGAATATGTAAATATATGATACATACTTTACTGATTGTATTTCTCTCGGGTCTCTCTCTCTCTCTCTCTCTCTCTCTCTCTGTCGCTCTCTTTCTTTTTCTCTCTATGTTATTATAAACATATTGAAAAAATTGTCTAACCATTATTAAGAATACTGTATTGCTCTAGAACTATTTACAAATAATAAGTAAATTTAAACAATATTCTGATTATCTTAATCTTTAATTTTCAAACTAAAAGCTAGAATATTGTTCATTGAAAAAAATCATATTAATATTTAAGACTTTACTTAAATAAATGTAAATAATAATATGCACATACATCAAATCAAAATGAATAATTATAAAAGAAGAAAAAAAAAAAGAAAAGATCCGATCAAAATGATAACAAGTCATGGAACGAAACAATAAGAATATATGAATTTATCCAAAAATACAGGAAGAGGTAAATGGTGATTGAAAAAAAAGTATACAAAATAATTAGTACAATTACCAAAGAGCCTCTTCTTCCTAGTTACCTATTAGACAAATGTTTAAGAGGACCAAGGCTTAATATCGATGTAGCACCAAGTGCACCTAAATTACACGTATTAGGATTTCGTGCACCATCTATTGTTATTATTGGCAGGCCAAAATATCCTCCCGTTTGAGCACTTAATTGAGATAATGGTATATAACTTTGAATTCCCAAATTTGATAAACGACTTAACACGTGCGGACTTTTTAAATCTACTACCGGTATCGCCAATTCTATATTTCCAGTTTGCGTCAGAGTTTCTACTTCTTTATGATAAGCTTGTTTGTGCGTAACTAATGCTTGAGCTGTTGGATATTGAGCAGAACATAGATTGCACCTTTAAATAAAATGTAGATACTTTCATTAATCATCATCTTGTTGTATCATCTAGTTTAAATAATTAACAAAAAAAATAATAAATAGAGCTTACTTGTGAAGAAGTTTATTTATTGATCTATGTGTCGCCATATGCTGTGTCAGCATATCTTGATTTTGGAAACTTTTATCGCACATTTGACAAGTGAGTATTGGTCTAAAATAGATCAAATATACGGGTAAAAAAAAAAATCAAATATAATTTGAATGCATGCATTACATACCTTGGAGGCCTTCCTCGTCGTATTACTGGCACTTGAGGTGGATTATCTTGAGTTAAATCAACCGTAGGTGGTCTAGGTGGCCGCTCTACATCTCCCAATTGCGATTTACTTTGCTTATTTTGAGGAACAACAAATTGTCCTTGTTCTTGCTGCTTCCTTTGTGACGCTGGTATAATAGAAATTGCTGAATTCAAATTAAGGGCTGGAACATTTAAAGACTGCTGCGCAGTAGGCCTTTGTTGCGATGTTGGTGATTGTTGCTTACTTTGTTCGCTGGCTTTATTTTTATTTGCAGCTGGAGTTACGGTAATACCTCTAGCTGCCAATACATTTGCCACTGCCTTCGCATCTGACTTTTTACTACCAGGATTTGATGTATTTTGAAGTTGAGCTGGAGTAGAACCTTTTGATTAGTAATATATTTATGTATTTTTGTAAAATACCTCTTCTATTTTTTTAATATTAACATCGAATTAATGGAAATATATAGCAAAATGTGCAGTAACATTTAATAGCAATAGATAAAAAGTTTTTAAATTTACAATAACTAAATAAGAATAAATAAAAAGATATTTGTCAGAAGAGGCACTTTAATAAAATTAATCAATATAAAAAATATAAAAATGCAAATAATACAAATATAATATACAAAAGCATGAAAAAATAATCACTCAGAGAACGTCATAAAATAAAATTATTTAACAAAAGTATTATTAGCATTTGTAAAATAAAGTGAATAATATTCTCAAAAATATTGGTATTATTAGAAAATTAATTACATTTTCAACTTACCAGGTTGTCTAACACTAAGAGTTATGGAATCAGTAAGATGTATTGTTGAATCATTTCTACTGGTTGTTTGTTGGGTTGTAGCTCCTTGAACATTTTGTATAACAGGTAATCCATCATTCCTCTTCTGTTGTGCGATAACATGGCAATCTGCATCTTCATTTCTATCCGGCATTAAAATATCTAACCTTCTTTGTTTAATAGCAGTGTTATTCTGGTGGTGTTGTTGTTGCTGTTGTTGTTGTTGCTGTTGCTGCTGTTGTTGTTGTTGCTGTTGTTGTTGTTGTTGCTGTTGTTGGTGTTGTAATGGCACTCCTTGTTGCATTGGTCTTTTCAAACGTTGACGAGGAACAGCGCCACTTGGAGGCATACGCGGCGACCTAACCAAATTCATAATCATATTACTTACATTAAAATATATATTTTCTAATCAAATATTCTAAATATTCTCAAGACTACAATTATAATTAACTTTATTTGTTACAGTTATATCTAACCTAGTATTTTGTGGAACTGATGGATATCGACCACGTGACATTTGTTGAGAAAGTTGAGGATGCATTTGTGGAGGACCAGTCATTTGTGGAGGACCAGTCATTTGTGGAGGACCAGTCATTTGTGGATATGGACCAGGTCCATATTGTGGGTACAAATGAGATAAAGGAGGCTGGTAGTGTATACTATGTGGACCAGGAAGTCTATACAATGGTGGTCTTCCTGGCGGTGGTACAAAGTAATTTGATCCAGGTATCATCGTATTAGCTCCCGGTGGAAGACTTGGAGGTAATTGTGTTTGTGGAAGAGGCATACGTTGCACTTGTTGAGCTAATTGTTGTACAGGTGCCGGTAATTGATCGAAACTAACTGGTGGTATTACTTGTTGATTCGTATTACTGGTGACAGCATTGTATGTTGGTGAATTTGTTTGATGAGGAGCTGTCAATGGAGAATTTCGACTAAGTTGCGATGGAGATTCCATAGACTGAGAATGTGGAGAATGTGTATTCAACTGTGGAGAGGTTTGCTGTAAATGTGGCGAATGTTGATTTAAATGAGGAGAATTCGCATTTAAATGGGGAGACAATTGACTAACACTTGGAGAAAGCGACGTTCCGTGCACTTGAGATTTGTGCATGGAAACTTCCATCGGTGAATGAAAAATAAGATTGGCACAATCCGGAATATTGCACTGATAATGACCAACTTTACTTCTATGTTCATCGAGATGCGTTATATCTTTAAACTTTTCATTGCAAACACGACACATGCTAACAGTTTCAGCTAATTTCTCTAAAGAAACATATTCAGTTTCAACTGGTGCTAAACTGCTTGATATCAATTCACTATGATGATCACGTCTATCCATTAAAAAGTTTTGCAAAAGCGATGTAGAATTTTCAATATTATTTTCATTTGAATTTTCTCCATGATCTTCGTTCTCTTTTGAACCAAGTTTATCTTTATGTGTTAAATCCGTAGATAATTGATTCCAATTAAATCCAGTCTCTGTGTCTACTACTCCTTGTTTTGGATCATCTTCAGATACAGAATGATTAGAAAATGTGGAAGACTTAGAAATAATGCTTATAGCTGGATTTTCTTCCAGATCGTGTAACATGTCTACTTCATTCACCGTATCATTATCTTCATCAACGGAAGAATCATTAATTAACTGATTTATAGATCTAGAACTGAAAATATATATAATACATGTATATTTTTAAATTAAAAGTGTTAACATTTTACAATAATTCAATCGATTAATGTAAATATATAAACATGATCAAAAATTACCTCGATTGTTCTCCTAACTTTTTTAAATTTTCTATCGTTTCTCTGCATGTTGCTTCTAAGGCATCTGATTCTTCATGATCCTCTATTTCTGAAAGCCTCTTTTCTGTATTATTATAATTATCAGTCCCGTGTAAATCATCAACATTTTGATCTTCTTTTTCAGATGGATTTGCCATATCACTTCCTACTCCAGAATCTCCTTCATTAATGTCTAAGGATGGTCTTTCATTTTCTTCCAAAGAATTTTCATTGTCAGATTCAAATTGAGCGTTCTCATAATCGTCCTATAAAAATTAGAAATATAATTTTGAACAATGTAACATAAGAAACAATTGTAATCTATGAAAAAAAAAAACATACCTGTTGATCTACCATCACGTTTTCAAATGTTTGCTTGATTGAATTATCTGTTTCTTCAGCATCATTCTGTTCATTACAATCCTGTTCACCTGCCACGTCTTCCGTAGAGAAATTAATTGTATTCACGGTATGATTAGTACTGACAACGATAAAATCTTCTGACACAGACGATTTCTTAAGTGTTAATTTGAGTGGATCAGTATAAGTCGTTTTCTTAAGTTTTAATTTCAAAGATTGACTCTTTTCTGAACTCAAAAAGTACGTATCGTTGTGTTTTCTTTTAAGTGTTTTCAAATTGGAAACTCTCTTAAGTACCACGCGAGCTCTTCCAAGATGAGTAAAAATATGATTTTTTAATAGCTTCTTCGTAGCGAATTGTTTTTTACAAATTTCACAATTAAATAACTGACCAGATAAATCATATGACGGATTTTGTTTATCTATTTCTTCATCTGTAACAATAGAAACAATTTATTTTTCTCAGTTTAATATAAACATCTTACACGAGGAGAATTATGAAAAAGGAACAATATTAAATTTATAAAGAACATAAATTCTATATAACCTTTATTTATATTAAGAAATTAATAAGTAGTAACATTTAAAACATTGTATTATATTTATTAAAATTTTCAAAATTGTATTATACTTATTAAAACAATCTAAAACTATTTGCCGCGCTTTTGCGTCTTATTAAATTGATTACACTAATATTCACCATCAACAACTTCACATCCATGCAGATGATTCGTTGATCGTTCAGAGCATATAATATTCTAGTTTATCGATAACCACACTTGCTATTCAAAGATGTAAATTAGGAAAACAATACGATTACGAACTAGAAAAATACGAAGATATAAATATATATATATATATATATATAAAAACGAGAAATGACTTCTTATATAGTATAATATAAATTGTTTAATAACCAAAGAGTAGGTGACTTTTGTTTTGTTATTAAATGAAAATAGGACAACAAATCGATACGATTCAAAGAACGAATATTATTGGCTCATTTTAACGATATACGAATTTCCCGCCACATTTCACTTTCTTATTACGCACCTCAACATAGAACTACTTGTCGATCCTATCGAGTGAAATTTATTATTGTCGTGTCATGTGAAATTTGTGTTTATTTAGTTATTTTGTATGTGAATATAGAAAATAGAATAAATAATATCATCGAAAGAAAGAGAAAGAGAAAGAAAGAAAGAGAGAAACAAGAGAAAGAAGGGAAAGGCAACTTAACCTTACTTTAAATAAAATAAGGTAAGAATATTTATATCTGTCATCTATTTTTAATATTATTAACTGAATATTTAATGACACATTTTAATTATGATGTATATATACATATTTATGTGTATGTATGTGCGTATTTATATAAATTTTAATGAACTAATTGAATAGTAGAAAATAAATAGTGAAATGTGTTCATGGTAGGTATAGCTATTATCAATTAAATATGCAATCATTTTAGTTGAATGTTACTCTTATAATATGTAAATTATTTCAAAATAAGATTTAACAATGTAAATTTGGATATTAAATCATTCATTTTTATATGTGTATAATTTATCAAGGATAATTGAATTATTAATGAAAACCTACAAATGTTGTGTCAATGGTAGTGTCAAAAAATTCAGAAGAATTAAGATAAAAGAGGTTTATAGAATAAATAGGTCTTTTAATGCTTTGAATGCTGTGAATGCATAGTATTATTGTATGTTATTTAATTTAGGAGAATAACATTATATATATAATCATCATTACCTGCATCTAATATAGTCAATCAATAGAACACTAGTAATAAAACATTCTATCCTTATGAAAGACATTGGTCAAAATTATTCAGCACTCAAAGAATTAATAGAAAGATGTAACTTCTAAAGCTATAATAGATATTATAGAATGTTTAAATGCAAAGAAAAAGATAGCTTTAGATTGAGATATATATATATATATATATATATACATAATGTTTGCAAAATGGTGTGCATTAGTATAGTTTAGTATAATTTTTGTTTCTATGAAGACAATACATTTATTATTGTTAGTTAACAATCACATACCAAATGCTTGTAATAAATCCACGTTGTTATCCTTATAATTTTTATCCTTCGTGGACAAACCAAATTCTTTTATATCGTTATCTAATGGATCATTCATTTCCGATCTGCAAATGATAATAAAAATTTTGTATTAAATATTATTTTATTAGTCAGACTTATAATAATAACTATTAAGTGTTCTTTTATTATATTTATATACACAATAATAAATTATCTACAGAATACGACAACACTGTTTGGCTTCTTTTACTTTTTTTTATTAAACTCTCTGCATATACATGTGTGTGTGTGTGTGTGTGTATGTATGCATCTATATATAATAATAGTACTTACAGGCATTGTTGCCAACAATGAAAATTGTCAAAAAGCTATAAACATAAGTTCATGTTGTTGAAACTTCTATGCAGGACACTATTGTATGTTATACAATAATAAAACTTTGAAAAAACCGGTTACCGATTATTCTGATATTCAATATTTTGTGATAATTAAAATCGTTGCTTTCCAATAATCACAGAGGATTCGTATCACAATAATTAATAAAAGTTCATTAATAATATTTTATAAAGATCATTGGACCAAGTAAAAATCTTTTATCAATATAATGAATTCACGTAAAGTATATTCGTTGATAAATGGGACCAATTAAATACGCGCGCTTTAATACGCCAATTAAATACGTCAAATTACCAACATGCGTCAAAATGACTGACTAGGCGCCAAATCTATCTATTTATTCCATTTTTTTTCTCTCTCTCTCTCTCTCTCTCTTTCGTTTTCTCTTCACCATACGATGATTTATCTTTGTATATTTTCTACGTCAATTAACAATTTGAAAAAGAAAATAGAAGAAGATCCGCAAATGAATGAAAATAAAGAGAAACGATGATGCGTTGAAGAATTGTTATCATTTGAATAGTAAGGCCCTCTCGAGTTCTCGCATCAGATCAAACATGGCTGACAATGTTAAAACATAATCTCACAACATTTTCATTAAATAGTACATTGACGTAGCGACCGTTCAACGATGGTAGAATCGACACATTGACTGCCGTCGTTAGCCCTGTTCCGTATCCTATCTTAACTTTATTATTAGTACGTGTTATATTGAGCCGCCAATATGGCGGCGCCACACGATGATACCGCGCGACAGGATAATCAACTCAGTGTGAATTCGTGGCGAACTGTTGAAGCGCGTTCTCAACGTCGGATTCAGAGTGTTCAGTTGCCGTTGTATTTTGTAAGGACGCGCGCGCGCGCGCGCGCGAATGGCCGACGAGCATGGAGCAGCGTGCGCCGTTTGGAGCAACCACGCCGGGCTTCTCCCACCCTCTCACTTGTGGTTTCTCTCCGCCTCCATCGTCCCTCGTCCTCAATCTTTATAGGAATAACGCTTTTACTATCTACCTACCTCTACCTCCCACCCCGCCGTTCTCGCTTAACTTCCCCCACCATTTACCGCGTACTGCGTTCCTTTATCAGTTTCGAGGGTTCATTCCCGACAGCGTACTACTTGTATAGTTACGCCGACGCATGCGTACATTCTCATGTAAGCCCTTTGCATGAAATTCCAAACAAGTATACAGGGAGAGCAGGTGGATGAATACGACTGTAAAGGCTCGCCTTGATGGGAGGAAGAAAGATAGAGAAACTAAAAGCGAGAGAGATGGAAAACAGCTCGAATTGAAATTAAGTCAACCTTATATGTATTCGAGAGTTGGATGGGGAGAGTTGCAGTGATGTAACGTTGGCGCAGGCGTACCTACAACATTGCTGGATAATTGCTACCTCTATTTCTTCCTTCTCTCTTTTTTCCTTTTTCCTCTGATCCCTTCGCTTGTTTCACCACCTTCTTTTCTTTCCTCACAGTTTCAACGCTCTTGTATTTGTATCAATTCCCTTTCCCCTTCTTATCCCTCAATAATCTCCTTCCATTCGCAGTTGTCCAGCTATATATACTCCTCAACGTCAACTGGCTGCTGCTGCAATTACTACTACTACCAATTGCTGCAACCTGCCTGCAATCTGTCAGTCATTCGTTGTAAACGGATACAATTGCGAGTTTCAACGATTTATCCAATTATGGCCTGCGATAGTCACTTTCTTCCTTTACATTTTTTTATGAACAAACAACGAATTGACAAATTATTTATTTATAATAGATTGAATGATCGATTACTGGACGATTATCTACAATATATATATATATATATCGTATAAGCAACTTTGTATGAACAAATATATTACAATAGCAAAGAAACAAACAAAAAAACTATATGCACGTAGAATTGTAGGAGTGGGGCGTGTGCTTTTATGATGACTATAACTAAAAAAATCTTTGAGAAACGTTAGGAACGTTAGGTTGCATTTTCTAGAATCAGTTTCATCGTGAAAGCAAGCAAGTAAGGCGTGGTCGTTAATGGTTGGAGGTCGTCGAGGACGAATATAGTAGGGGAATTCAACGGAACATGTCGAAAACGGCCGAATGTACCGTCTCTATTGATCGTAACATATGGTAGTGTGTTGCCTGTTCAGGGACATTTGTGCAGCAAACTCACATACAGAGACACGTGTGCATACGCTGCACGCGTACACAAACAACAAAACATTTGAAAAGCTTTCTGTGCTCAAATTAGTAATAATTATAATCTTTTAAATTAGCTTGAAAAATTTGTTACAATAATTAATTATTATTATAATAATATAAATTTTTATAATAAATATTATTAAATGCAATAAAATATCGTAAGAGATTCAATATAACAACGAAATTGCCAAGAGACTAACATTTCTAAGGTTAACGATGCAATGCTGTTTTAACATCTATTATTTAGAATGATTACTATGCACAAGCTTACGTAAAATATAACAGGTGACTCGTAAAAGGAATAATAAATAATGATGACGTTCTCTACAAATGGATCAATACTTTTGAAATACGATTCGTCGTTGCATTTCATATTTCTCCGCTTCTCTGATAAATAAAGCTGAGACATGCAATTAAATAATTAAATATATATATATATATGTAGGTATATATATTTCTGGTCAGTATTTTCATTGCATTGACTATTGATCCTATCCCTACCCGTCGTTTTTCGTCCTTTGCTTGTTATCAGTATCAGTAGCAGAGCAGGTACTGTATTAATTGCGCAAAGAGGTGATCTCCATGATTAAAGGGGGGAGAGAGCGAGAGAGAGAGAGAGAGAGAGAGAGAAAGGGGAGGAAAACCAAATGGAAAACCAAATGGAAAGGGAGAGTAGGATTACCACGATATAGTAGTATGATATACTAGTTAGAGTAAGGGATGAAAGAGGTGTAGGAGGGACAGAGGAAGAGAAGAGACGCTTCGATAAGTCCGTTGACCTGCCATGCTCGGCTGCTCCTCCCACTAACTTCTCGTTTGTTACGAGTTGCGCAGAACTTTTCCAGCTTTAATTCCCTTCCTGTTGAGTTTTTGCTGAAGTAATACTTATATACTTATGCTTGCTGAATGCGTCGAGGGAGGGAGGGAAGAAGTCTGAAGGATTTTCGACTATCCAACCATTTGACTACACGATTTACCTTCTACCATAGCGTATTATTGGTATTCTAAAGATTTTATTGTGGCTATGAAATTGCTATTTATAGAAGGAATTCTTTCTCCCCTCTACTTTATCTTTTCTTTCTTTTTCTCGCACACAGGTTATGTCGGAATTAATTAAGTATTAACCTTGATATAGTGATTAATATTGGGGAATTCTTAAACGTATAGCTGGCGTTATTTTTTCTAGATATATAAATATATATATATTTTTTAAAAATAGTTTTTCTAATTTACTTCGTCATCGTCGGTAAATAACCAAACATTCTGAAAATGTAAAAATAACATCATCAGCATAAGTAACTGCAGCAGAGTTAGTATAGTATAGTATAGTATAGTTGAATATCACAAAGTTGCTTACGTTGCTAGCATGCAATACTACGTTCCATTTATTTTCAGCGATTGTAGAATGCCACGCCTTTCTCCCTTCCAACTATTTCCCTTCTAACTCTGCTACTTTTTATCTTTCTCTCCCTTCTCTTTTCTTCTCTTCTCTTTGTCCCTTTCTCTCTTTTGAATCTACTTCATATTCATAAAAATTTATCTACCAGCTATATACCAAATATATATATATATATATGTGTAAATGGAATAGTACTGTCTCAGAAATTCCCTACCATTCCACTACCAGTTATCATCGTTACCATCGTCTCCCTTCTCAGCTTCTATCTTCTGAAATTCTTGTTGTAAGTGGTTGATACTTTTATCTTACATAAAATAGATTTGTATGTATGTAGACGGACATGCGCGCGCATGTCCTATATATAATGCATGTGTGTTTGTAGGGGTTATGTATTATATTATATCTCTTTCCCTTTTCCAAAATTTATATTGCTGCTAGTAGATTTAACCGGATTTATCTAGGTTATAAAATATACACAAGACTGTTAATATTTCATCCTTCGATTTCGTCTTCAACTTTCTCTTTTTCTATCTTTTTTTTTTTTTCGATAAGATAATTTCAATGAGATAAATATTATTTTCGTTAAAGAACGACGAAAATAGATCATCAAGTTTTAAAACTCTTCCCATTATAAATATACATAATATGTTCTGCTTGTTCTATTCTAATATTTTATTTTCCTTCAAACAAAAAAGATAGAAAAGAAGATAAATATAGAAATGTAACAAAAAATAGGTTAAAATAGTAATATTAAAAAAAATCTACAATATATGAATAAATTTACATCAGTTATCATCATTATTTTCGACGTTATTGCGCAGGTAATAATCTGTGATTTGACCTCGTTTGTTGACCTCACTGGTTGGTTGGTTGGTTGGTTGCTAGGCTCCTCCATTCCTTCTGGCCGGATTAAGCCTTAGCGACGTTGCCAAATTGCTTGCACACATACATATGCGCGAATGCGAGCGAGAGAGACAGGAGAGAGCAACATGATTCGTGTTGAGAATTCCTGTTGCAAGAGACACAGAAATTGTCGCTTTAATTGGTGAACACAGCTTTATAGTTGGTCGTCGTCGTCGTCGTAGTGACGTCATATTTATTTTACACCACTGTCTTTATCGTATAGTCAACTTTTTGATAATAATTTAGATAATATATCTAGACTATTGATTAAATAGTTTATTAATATGTATAAATAGAAAATGTAGATAAATATATATATATATATATATATTTTCATGACTATTAAATTATTACGTTTACATTATATAAAACAATGTCTCTTTGAAATTGAATAATAATCATTCTAGTTTTTGTTTTTGTTTTGTTTTATTCTCATATTATTTTCTTTCTTGCTACTTTAATAATAACCTTTGGTAAATAATTTAAGTCAATTATTATGCGTAAACAGGTAATTAAAATTCATAAAAAAAAAAAATGCATAGAATGAATAAAGTGTACAATGTTGAATAACATTATAGAAACATTGTATAAATGATAATTAACATGTCTCTTTCATATCAACACAATATTATTATAAAATGTATTGAATAAATTTGGTTTGTTTTTTTGTTTATGCTATTTATTATTCTTCTTGTCAGTAGTATAGTAACATTTATATAATTATGAATTTATTTGATTGTAATTTTAATGTCACATTCAATATAAATTAGACAGTTCCTACATATAACACAAGTTTTGAAATCTTTCAGTGGAAGTTTCGTAAAAATATTTTCCAAAAAAAAAACCCTCTGTTAGAAGAAACCTTGCAGACATCATTCTAAAATATTTTGAAAAAAGATTCATAAAAGATTTTTGACAAAAATATTTTGAAAAAACATTTCTATAATATTTGACTGATAGAGTAATCATCTTTTTTCAAGTCTCTGAAAACGTGGACATTTTCACACTTTGTAGAAAGATTTTGTTTAGAAACCTTTTTTGAAAGGGTTTAAAAGCTTTTAAAAAAAAATGTTTTAGAAAGTTTTTGATGTTATGTGGGGGGGGGGGAATTGCCATTAATAGTTGGTAGAATTTATTTTGATTGTTTTTTTTTTTTTTTGTAAGTTTAATAACAAATAAATCATTTCTATGGACTTAGATTGTGCATATTAATGTTAATGAATTCTATTTAAAGATAAAACTATGAACTATATGTAAATAGATTTCTTCTTTTCCTCCATCTGCTTTATTGTTTTTTTTTTTTGATATTTTTATTATGTTTTACTAATGCTATTTTACTAACTTGGTTTTGATCAAAGTCTAATGGAAATTCAATAATGTAGTTTCTTTTAACTTACAAATGAAATTACATTTGCTTACATTACAAAAACCATTTGATATTTATTTGATTAACTACACGTCAATTTCTACTAACATAATTATTTCTTGACAAAAAAAAAAAAATAATAGTAATAACAAGATAATATCGTTATCTGTAGATAATTTTGTTTAACTTTTCTTTTTTAACAAATAATAATAATAATAATTATAATAACATTATTTTACGCTACAACAATTCTTAATAATAATTATTAAGTTTAATTATTATAAACTTATTTGTGTGTTTCAGTTCTTATCAAGCAATAGTTTGTCAAATGTTTCAATAAGTAAAAGTTAAACGTTAATTTTTATCAGTCAAAGCTTAATTACACGTGTTACATGTTTTATAATATTATAAAATAATTGAAAAAAAAAAAAATAAATAAATAAATATTAGTTTATTTATATTCAGTCTTATATGAAAAGTAAATGCATTTGACAGAAATATGTTTGGAACATTGCGTAACAAATTTCAGACAGTACAAGAAGGTTTATCTGCTAGGTAATAATAATAAATATGATTGTTTAAATATTTATAATTGTATAATGGAAAAAATAGTTTAATATAAAATATTGTTTACGTTACAGTATACGAGGTTTAACAGTTGCCGAAAATCCCAAAGAGAAAAAGATTGTTAAATCAAGAAATGTTAATTACGATGCTGGTGCAGATATCTTACATCATTTTCAATTACAATGGAACGAATTACACGAATTGGCAGAAGAAAATGCATCTAAGGCTCAAGAAGTCGATACTCTTGTAACTTCCATTTACGACAAATTGGAATACGAATGGAATAACATAATGTGTTTGAACAACACATTAGCCATCATTCCAAAAATAAATAATGGAATTCAAAATCTTATGGATCAAATAGGTATTTTGTTAATATCATAATTAATATCATAATAATTCTGCAAAAGAGTAAACATAAAAAAAATCAACGAATGATTTATCATTGTAGGAACATTAGAAGAAATGTTTGAAGAAGTCGAAGGAGCATTGTACAGATTGGAAGATTTAAATGAAATGTTAGATTTACAGAGTAGACAATTGGATCACAGATTTCAATTGGCTTTGTATAAAGAAAAAAGATTATCTGAAATTAATTCTGTACAGGGTACATTGAGAACGATTCTATTTAACAACACATTGACAAAATTAAACTACATTATTGAAGATGTATATATATATAAATATATATTTTTACTTTTTTAGCAAAATTGGCAAATGAACATATTGATAGAGTATCGAAGCATGAACAAAAACAACAATTAATGTTAAAAGAACGTCAAGAGACTTTTGATGAAGTTTTTAAAGGAGAATTGGAAGCTTATAAAGCGACAGGACATATACCTAGTATGTGTAATTTGAATTTATATTGAAATATTGCATTTAATGAAAATATTAA
The DNA here is from genome assembly GCF_001465965.1 of Polistes dominula. The sequence continues at coordinate 377,728 of NW_015148973.1, read as the reverse complement.
TAAATGTAAATAAATGTATGAACATTTTAATTGTAGAAATACCAACGACTAAAGAAGGACCATCTTTGGATGAAATTGTATTAGATGTAGATTCTCAAATGTTTAATGAATTCTTAGACAATTGAATATTTATTAAGAATTGATCTTTGAACATGCTTATTGTCTTTCCAACTCAATTGAATGCATTATATTATTTATTTATTCTGATGATTACTATATATCTGCATATCTGCATTAATATACATGATACGTTTGTTACAATTAAATTGATTGTGATATATTATTTAACAAAACAAAACAAAAATTGTTCACAGTCAACACTACATAAAAGTAAATGTAATACATATATATATATATATATATATATATATATATAAGTGCAGAGATAATGTGATATACTAAAAATCTATTAGAAATTTATTTTATTATACTATGTAATAAAGTATGTATAACGTTAAAAATTAATTATTTTCTATAAATATATATTATCAAGAAATAAACAATTGTAATATTACCTAATGCTACAGTTTGTAACAATTTGTATTATTAAATGTGAACTTTTTGTTTTTAGTTTAATCTCATAATTAAAAGAGACAACAAATGCTATCTCTACGTAATTTGTGTGAACTTAAATCTGTCACTCGTCGATAAATTATCTACTGTTGATAATAATTCATATTACATAATGTTATATAAATACTTTAATAATTGCATATAACTGCAATTGCATAAAAGCAATTCTTCATCAGAATGTAATACAATTTAATGTTAAAATAGTTATACGAAATATTAATGATGGTGCGACATCTAGCGGTATATCTCAAAGTACCCCTTTTGTATATGCATGCTGACATAGTAGAAATATTGACGATGCGGTGACATCTAGCGACATAACCTCGAATTAGGTTTCTCTCTGATATATGCATGCTGACATAGTGCAGTTTTATGGTATTATTGTGTTGGACATCAACAACTTTATAATAAAATCAAGTTTAAATACCTGTGCATAAATAAATTGAGATATAAATAGAAGTATGAACAGTTATAATATTTTAAAAATATAATTTAATTTTAATTAAATACTAACAGACAATAATAATAATAATAAGTGTTAAATTATTTACAGTTTTAATTGTGTGGTTAGAAAAGAAGTAGAATTTGTGTTTAATATTTGTAAATGTTTGATTAATGTGTCAAAAAAAAAGTGCAATAACAAATGCATCTATATACATTTTTGAAAAATTATAATATAATAAAATTGATGTTAAAAGAGAAATATTTCTGTTCAGTAGAGATTATTTGAGGTTATGTTAATTGATGAAAATGTATTGTATTATACATTAATGCATCAAATTTTATAATTCACATTTTTATAAAATGTGTTGAAACGTTTATAAATAACATTTTTTTTTTAATTCCAGATATTAAACCAATATAAAAATATGTTAAATCGTACAAGAAAGAAGGAATATTATTATGACAAATTTCATCGAGGTTTTGTCAATGTATGCATGGCAGTAACAGTAATGACTGGAGCAATGGTATTATATTCAGCTGCTACATATTTTCTGTATACTGTACCTGAAAGGAAATTAAAGATTAAAGAAAAGGAAAGAGAGCTTTTAAGTGAAGGAATGGATTTGGAAAATATTCCAACTACATAATATTATGACAAAATATTATTTAAACGTAGACAATCATGCAAAAAGAAAGAAAAAAAAGTTTGTTTTGTAGTTTAGGCACCGTCCATCCTAAAATCAATTTTTTCTTAGGGAGATATGATGACACACAAAAGTAGGATAATATAATTAATTATATATTTGTTATTGTTGAAAATATATCTGTGAAAATGAAAATCATTTACAAATTTTGTAGATCAGCGTTTTACCATAATTTTGGCAAAAAAAAAAATACAATATAGATCTCATATTACTTATACCATATTTAATGCAATAATTATTTTTAAAAGGTATACTTCATAATGTAATACTCCTAATAATAAAATGAGTGAAATTGTGACTCTTTTCAATTGAAATATACAAATCCTTCAATTTATTTATACGTATAGAGAATAGGTTTTTTTGTGGGTAAAAATAAACATTCTTTTTTTCCTTATAATTATATACAAAATTATAAAACTACAATTAAATGATAACATTGAAAAAAATTAGATTTCAAAAAAACGAAGACCATGATGATGATGATGATGATGTAGGAAGTTACATATAAAATGATCATAATAAACAGGATGTTGTTATAAAATTTGTATATTAAATAAACATTTTATATCTAATATGTACATTTGAAAAGCTACCTGTAGTAGTAGTAGTAGTATAAGTGATACATTTACAAAATATATGTTCAGGAGTACCGGAAATGTATGTTTTCATCAAATGTTACAAATCTGCATCTTTAATAGCAGATAATTGTAATGTAATGTAATTACAATATGAAAATGATCTTTGAGAATGATTCTTTTCTTTTTTTTTCTTTTTTTTTTCATTCAAATGCAAACTCAAGATAATATTTGTTGAAACGCAGAGTACAGCACGTATCTCTAAACATTTTATGTACAATGCTTGTATTCTGTATAATAGACACATTTTGTACTCAGATTCTTGACTATTTGTTAATTGTACGCAATTCTTCTTTTTGTTTTTTTTTTATATAAAATTGTACTTTTTGTAAAACATTCATACATACAATATACATGACGGCACTCATCTTACAAATTAACACAATTTTGTCGATCCATTTGCGTTTATATATATATATGTATATAATATGTGTTATTTACACACGATTTCGAAAGATAATTTTTAATCATTATAAGTCAAAATGTATATCGTATATCGAAATTTTGTAAAAAGTAAGATATTTTATATATAATATATGATCGAACAGTAGCTTACAAAAACACATTTATGACTTGCAATGATTTTCTTTCGTATCTCATAGAAATATTTTCAAATACTTTTATGTTTTATTCTTTTATATATATATATATATATATATATTAGGCAAATAGCTTTCCTTTTTAAGAATATAATTACGTGCCTATAATTATACCATTTAACAAATATTTACAATAATCCTATCAATAATAATATTACAAGAAATGAAAAATGATCTAAAACGTATAATCCAACTGATTGCAAAATTCTCTTTATAAAATTATGTTTGTTTTTCTTTTTTCTTCTATTTCCTATGATGTTGTATGCACTTTTTTTTTCCAATTTGATAAATAATACTTGTTCTTTCTTTTAACAGAATAATAGAAATAATATTATTTGAATTAGATTCTTTCGTTGGAATATTAAATTTAAAAAAAATATTTACAACACGAGTGTAAATTTTTCTGTGATATTGCAAAATAATGTTAATATATTTTTTATCATTTATTAAATGAATCGCGAATAATAAATCTTTTGCACAAAACCCTTCCGCAGCAGCTCATAAATTATTATTTGAAACTTTAATAGTCTACAAATAAAAATCAATCAATCAAAATGCACAGAATTATAAATAAATTTATGAGCTGTTAGATGTAGGATTGGAATTGGACATTGATTCTATACGCATCGAATCAATTCTGGCTACTATTTTTAATGCTGGTCCTAATTTAATACTCATCGCTGACATCAAATGATCTTCCTTTAATAACATAAGAGCTTGTCCATCGATCTCTTGTATGGCAAAGTCTTCTGCGTAATCTGCACAACCTGGTAAGCCGCGAATAAATTCGCATACTTCTCCTACCTAGAAAAATTAAAGGATGATTTTCATATCTCATACATATGAGATATACAATACATCATTGCATATCTCAATTAAAATTAAGCCTGACACATCAAAAGTTGTAGCAAGTTGAACAATTAACACCCACTTAAGTACCAAGAGTTCAGATTTCTTGTTGATTTATTATGTGGTCGCTCTGTTTGACATTTACTCTTGGGACTCAAATTGTTAATAAAAATAAATATTAGACTCGTATACGTACTGTCCATTTAACAGGATTCACTTTTGGTGTAGAATCATCGACGGAGGAAGCAGTAGTTGTCGTCAATAACGATTTATCTTCTCCATTTTTCTGTTTATTATCTACATCGTTAGTTTTAATATCAATTTCCATTTCTGACCATTGCTTGTCCATGATATCGTGTTCACGCGATTCACGTTTTTTACTGCAAATTTATATAACAAAATAATTATAATCGATTAGAAAATTGGCATGCATTATTAATGTGCTCATTATTAATCATGCAAAAAAAAAAAAAAAAAGAAATACGAAAAGTAATAATTAATAAAGCACTAACTTTTTCGCACAAATGGCAGAACAAAAACGTTTATCCTTTTTAAATTTAATATTTTGCTCGTCTATCGTGTTACCACAATTTTCACATTTTCCTGTATGAGTACTATTGCCATCATCGTCTACGTTGTAATTTGAAGCATGTTTCTTTCCTAGATTTAAAAATATTAATACGAATTATTATATGACACAAATTTTACGAGAGAGAGAGAATAAAATCAATTGTAATTAAATTTATCATACTTGGTGGTTCATCAGAATTATCTTTTTCGGACGAGTTATTACGATTTAAAATATTCGTTGTCTCTTGGCCTATTGTATTATTCAAAGATGTTCTGTTAACAGCAAATGGTTCGGATGCTGTAAACAAAAACATTCTTAATTAATATTAAATATTCGATATTGAACATTTATAAATAATATACAAACTTAATATCATAGGAAAGTTGGATTGGTAAAAAAAAAAAAAAAGAAAAAAAAATCAAAACAATATGTTCTGATCTTTTTCACCTGTTCATCAACTTCAATATATAATAAAAGCAACAACAAATTGATTAAACATATTTATATAATATACCTTCTTGTATAACAAATCCTTCAATCACATGGGTAAGAACCTGTGGTTTAACCATAGCCTTAGGAGGTGCATGTTTACTACTTGCTGTTAAAGGAACAGTTACAGAAACATTCGTCGATTCTTCATTAGTTGCGCCATTGGTAATAGAATTGACTGTATTGGCAAGTCCTGCTAATGGATTGTTACATGTTTTATTATCATCCGTTTTTGAGGTATTATTTTCCTCGTCTTTTAATTGCAGCTTGGAATTATCGGTATCTTTATAAAAAGAAAAAAGAAACATTGATATATATCATTTTGTTTTATTAAATTATACACATACACACATACATACCTGATACATCTGATGGAGGTACTGGCAATTCTTCCACAGTTACTGGTAAAACTTCATCTTTTTTATTAATATTTTTACTGTCATCGTTAGCAGGAGGAAGAATTGTTGATGGAAGTATTATCGAACAGTCAGGTTGATGATTACGATCAGGCGACGTTATCATCATCGCAGTATTATTAGGATCATGAGGCTGTTGTTCAGTTGGTCTATTTACTATTGGTACAGGTTGAACTTGAGATGCTGCGCCTACTATTTGATTGCCTATTATTGTCTGATTGATAGGCTAAAAAAAAAAAAAATAATTAAAACAAACTTTGTCAAAGATGTTGCATGAGTTATTTGTAAATGCAATAACTTTAATTRATAATAATAATAATATATAGTTATATTCGTAGCAGTAGGGTATACATTACATGATAATAGCTTTGTACCGGTATTGGAAGCTGTTGTACGGCAGACATTTGAGGTTGTTGTACTTGATTCATTTGTGACGCAGCAGCAACCCCAACACTTCCTACCGATACTACAGGCATTATAGGTCTTGGTTCACTACTTAAGACTACTCCAGGTGGTTGCTGTTGCTGCTGTAAAGCCATACCTGCTAGATAAAAGTGACAAATATTAATTTAATGAATTATTAAAAGCATCCATTTATATTCCTTACCTGTAGAAATAATATTCATAGTATATATCTTACCCATCATTGGCTTAGGTTGGATTTGTTGTTGAGTAGATTGCACTTGTTGTTGCTGATATTGTTGTTGTAATTGTTGTTGCTGTTGTTGTTGTTGTTGTTGCTGTTGTTGAGGATGTTGCTTTTGCTGAATGAACACTTGTTGATGTTGTTGCATCGCTTGTTGCGTTTGTTGCTGTTGTTGTTGTTGTTGTTGTTGCTGCTGTTGCTGTTGCTGCTGCTGTTGTTGTTGAGGTGATTGAATTGGTTTACCACGACCCTTACTCCCGCTCCCGCTAACTTTCCCACTCTAGAGGGGAAGAAAGTGAACAATATATTATACCGGTATTATTGAGTTTGGCAATAATATTATGCTGAAGCACAGCTTACAATACATTATGACACATTTACACCAATTAAAAAAAATTTCTTTTCCTAACTGATGTAAATGTAATCATAGTAACCTGTGCGTGTACCGTGACTTGTACTTCATGAACAGTTTGTGTAGAAACAGAACTTGCAGCTCGTATATTGACAGTTTGCAGCGACGATGGTAAAATGCTAAGTGGCCTCTGTCCTCCCGTGCTCTGCTTGCTTTTCATCGCTTGATATTGTTGTATGTCCATTACCTTGGCTTTCCCGCTAGCGGCCGCAATTTGCTGTACTCCTTGAATCTGCTGTTGGGTGGCTAACGCTATTATAACAAACAAATATATATTCTTACGATTAACCAAATGCTATCGAAATAATATGTAAATATATAAAATAGAAATTGCAATTACTAACCATTATGGGCTTGGATGGGTTGTGGTCCTTGAATAAACATGTCAGGTTGTGTAGGACTTCGAATAAATATTTGGTTTGGAGCAGCAGTAAGAACAGTTGGTGGTTGTAATCCAGTCCAAACTTGAGGTGCAAACTGCCAAAGTGCAAATTGCATTCCTGGTCCTCTTGCGCCGGATGGAGTACCCGCTGTACATGTGGTATACTAAACCAAAATTCATATATTATTAATATGATTTTTTGTAGAGCAATAAGTAATAAGTATATATGAAAATAATATGTTACCTTTTGCACTTGGTCTTGTTTATTTGCAGATTGCTGCTGCTGTTGTTGTTGTTGTAACGAGGGTGGAGGCTGTGGCGAGCCTAAAACGCCAAGCTGTCCGAAAACCAATGCTTGTCCTGCATCAGGAGTAGCAGAAGTTGGTACAGGCAAGTAACTCGTTGGAAATCCTTGAACTTTAGTCCCTCCTGCACCAGGATGACCTGTACCTTGGTCAGGTGTTGACGCTGTAGTTAACATATGAGGTGTCAATTGTGCTGCAGACTGAAAAGGCTTACCAGCTGTTGTAACCTGCAAAGTATTCTATAGATATTCTTCTTTTAAATATGTCCAATGTGTAAAATGATAGAAATTAATTATTCAAATAATTTGATATTTCTTTATACCTGAATTGAAGATGGATTTATTCCTGCAGGATGAAGAGCCAAATTTCCAGGCATCAATAATGGAGCTTGAGTATTATATAGTTGTTGCAAATGATATGCTTGACTTTGTATCGGTTGTTGAATAACTTGAACTGCCTGAGGATGTGCAGCCATCGTGGTTATAGTTGTTGCACCTTGTTGACCAGATAATGCCATAGATACACCACCAACACCTTGTTGCTGATGATGCATTGACACAGCAACTGCTCCCTGTAACTAATACAAGTATGTAATTAATATATTTGTTTATTTTAAATATTATAGAACAACAAAACTCTCATTACGTATTTATATCGTTTATACCTGTTGTTGAGGCATGTTAGCTGCTACCTGTGGTTGAACCTGAACTTGTGTAGGTACAACATTATGTGGCCCATTACTTTGTTGTTGTTGTGGTTGCTGTTGCTGCTGCTGTTGTTGCTGTTGCTGCTGTTGTTGTTGTTGCTGCTGCTGTTGTACTTGTTGCTGTACTTGTTGCTGCACCTGCTGTTGTACTTGCATTTGTTGCTGAGGCTGAACCTGCTGCTGAATCTGTTGTTGTGCTTGCACTTGTTGTGGTTGAATTTGTTGAGGTTGCACCTGTTGTTGCTGTTGTTGTACATGCTGTTGTTGTTGTTGTTGCTGCTGCTGCTGTTGCTGCTGCTGAACGTTTTGTTGTTGTTGTTGAAGCTCATGAGTTGCAGTCATCATTTGATATTACTTGAAATGTAGTAATTGACCCGAAGATCTTCAGTGCTGTTACTACGATAATTGTTACACATTTTTATATTAGTTATTAAACTTAATTGCTTTATTTACTATTTTAATCTAATCAGTATATATCTTTTAATTATTTTCGAACTCATATTTTCTATTTAAAATTATCATTTCATTTGAATTTCATTGTGAATGTGTAGGTTAACTTTTTTATTTCTATTTATTTTTTTTTTTATTAAAAAGGTCACGTGACCTTTGGACACAATTCGTTTCTTTTATTTTATCGGTTAACCTTATTAATCAATATTTGTTATCAGTTTATTATCAATGAACTTGACAAATATTTATGTTGACACACAACTGTGTTTTATAATATTAACATATTCATAACCTCAACACAAATGAAATGGTGTTAAATTGGTTTCGATTGTAAGCATAACCAGTATCACATAGAGCTAACAAGTGTGAACACATATTGTGTAGTAATTAAGAATTAGAAAGTTAAAAATTTATCAACTTCTTCAGAAACAAGTGAGTAATTTCTTAAGTTTATCATCGATTATCAGTATATATTGCATTAAACAATTATTTCATTAGAAAAATATTAAGTTAGATATGTAAGATTGATATCATTTGATATTCTCAAGAGAATACTTATATTGATCAATTTTAACCTAGATTTTATTCTCATGCTTTAAAATGAATAATAAAACATATTCCATTGTTGAAATTTATGGAAAAGTTTGAGATGTAATTAAACGTTTAGGTTATGAAATTCTTTTAAATGATTTTCATCATAAATAAGAAAAAAATGTGCTCGTGAAAATCAAACGTATAGAAAAAAAAAGCATGGAAATCGTTGTTGTTAATTTTTTAAAAGGATCATTTTTAAATGTAATGTAAATCAATATTATTTCGTAGCTTTGATTTTAAATGCAAACATAATGCATTATCATCTTATGTAAAGATTGAAATTATTGAAAACATTCTTCAGAAAAATAAACAAAGGAATAGCAACGTGCTAGAAATTTCAACATTTTAAAAATGGAAAAACCAAGACCATAAAAAGTTAACCTCTTAATCGAATTGGACGAATCAATGAGAAGACAAAAAATATAATCCACCAATCACATTATCATCATTGTACGAAAACCGAAGAAATATTTAACCAATCCAAACCCCTTAATTAGTAATATATATATATATATATATATATATATGCATGTGTAGTATATATATATATATGATTGATACATTGTAAACCACTCACATTTAATGAAGGATGATCATTGGTCGAATTTAAATTTATACTGCATTCCTAACTAACATAATAATTCCGCGTGTATTAAGTTAAATTGGTGATTGATATAAAAACAATAAAAAATAAATATACAATCGAAATTTCGATAAGAAGAATCCTAAACAACAAGAAGCTATTTTCTAAACTATCGTTCGTAAGATTTACACGACGCCTATTCGTAGTGAAACACGATACTGTCGCAAGCTAGTAGGGCCAATAGAAAAGAAGACCGTGAAGAATACAGTGAAGAGAAGAGAGAATTCATTAGTTTCGAACGGTAAAGAAGGTACCTACCTATAATATATGAAGAGCTATATCGATCCAATGGAAATCCACGCGATCCATCTTACGCTAGGATGGCTTTGAAAATACTCGGGAACAAAATGTCCTCCGTCCGTCGACCACCATAATTAGTCTCGGTGGAAAAAAAAGGAGTAGGTTGGTACGAAGCGAGGTTGGAGGGAAGCAGATAAAGAAAGAAGGGAGAGAGAAAAGGGTAGGGAGAAAAAGAGAGAACGCATAAAGGAGGGAGAGTGAGAGAGAGAAGGGACGAACAAACAAACGATAGCAATGGTAGGTAGGATGGGTCGCAGTATAGAAGGGGAGAGAAGGGAGACGCGAGAGGAAAAGATTGAGCGGGAAACGGGATTGAAAGGCGTGGAGAAACGGGAGGGAGCCGGCGAGCAGAGAGAGCGTGGGATTAGACGGAAATGGTGGCGAGTGTGTGAGCCCTAAGAGGGAGGCGAGGAGGAGAGGAGAAGAGAAGAGAAAAGTTAAGTTAGGGTAGGGGAGAAGCGAGATACCGAAGCCTCCAGGGGGCGGCCAAACGCACGCAACATGGATCTCGCCATAATGCCAATAACGGCGCGACGACGATAATAATGATAATAACATAGCCAGCAGCACGCGGTTCTCAGCGAGAGAGTCGTCAAGTTCTATAGATACACAATACATACATAACCTACTATATCTTCACGATGCTTCTAATCGTATTAATACACGCGGGATTCCTACTTTATACTTACAGACACATTATAACGATCTCGTACAATGATGATGGAGAGATAGAGAGAAAGATAGAAACGTTCGTTTAAGAAGGAAAGATAAAGACAGTGCCTTCCCTTTCTATCGACAGACATATTGGATTATACAGAAAAAGAAAAAACGTGGTACGTTCGAAGAACGGACGGGACGCGGCGAGGAAGGTTCAGAGTTCTTCTAGACCGGCGCTACGATCGTTCCGTATAACTCAAATTTTTTTCCTTCGATTTTGGGAATGAAAGGAGAAAGAGAAAGTTCGAGAAACATAGAGAAAGAAAGTAAACGTGTTTGTAAAAGCAACGAGAAAAAGTCTCGAGTCAGGCAAGTAGCCATGGATCTCATAGGAGAAACATTTCTCGTCATTTGGGTACTACTCACATAGCGACTGCGCAGTCACACCTATGCACGTTTCTGAACGTACAGTCACTGAACGGCCACCGTTGTCGTTCTCAACGTTGTATGTTGATGATGTCGTGCTGTCGTTGTTCGCCACTACCACCCACCACCCACCACTATCACCGCCGCCGTCGTCGCCACTGCCGCTGCCACCACCACCACCATCAACACTAACACCACCTCCACTATTACTTCCTCCTTCTTCTCCTCTTCACCACTTTCGCGAATAAAGCAACGATTCGAACACTATTTTGATCCTTTGGATTAATCGAATTATGAGAAAGCCAACACAGTTTTTTGATTTTTTAGAAAAATATGAATCCTCGAGGTTCTAAACAGCGTTGTGAAGCGCGTCAACGTCGCAGAGTTTCGTAAGTATCGGTCGTCGCATTCGTTGCTGCTGCTGTTTCCCTGCTCCCGCAAAGTACACGAGTGTTCTATTCCCTCTCTCAACAGCCGCTTTACCCTCCCCCACTACCCCGCATGCATCCCACCATCCCCAAGGATCGTCCCCTTCCAACCGATTCTCTTACCCCCACTAACTCAAAAATGATCCTTTCCCTTACGTCTCTTGACCCTTCGTCGAGACAAGCTCTTACTTGATTGGTCAACTGAGGACAAATCCCAAAGGCATCAGTTCGCGTCGAAAAGGCGGGGCTATTAGACGCCGTGGTTATGGGCGCATGCTTCGTAACGGTACTAACACTCGCCCCAAGCCACTCGATTTTGAGAGCACTAACACAATCAACTGGACTTTGTATACGTACACGAGACTATAGTCCACCAAAGATTTTGTAGCATAGTCTCGTGATACAGCCAGGTACGTTCCTATGAACGAATATCCCCTGTACATTCGATCACATACACTTTTTTTTAAATATTTTATTTAATATTTTAAGAATCAAATAATTTTATTACTTTGCACATTTTCTTTTTATTATTATTAAGATATAACAAAAGTTCATTAAGGTTTAAGTACTTGAATTATCAAAAATATGAATTAAAATTACATTACGTGTATTTAGTATCAAATTTTTCTATAATATTTTTATGATACAGGTTAATTTTGTCTTACATTGAAGGTATTTATTTTTTTTGTTATCGTTTTTTTTTAATTTTTATTTTATGAATTATTTCATTAAAGCATTTTTGATAGACTCAACTCATTTTATATTTTACTCTTATTCCCTTGTCGAGTATCCATCCATAAATTTTTGTATTCGTCGTTTTGTTTAAAAAATCAAACATTCTTTTTTTTCGTAAGATTGCTATTTTTTTATCTCTCTCTAACCGATACAAAAATGAATTAAATTCAGGAATAATTGTAAACATGGAAAGACAAAAAATAACAGTTCTAATAAAAAAACTGTAATAAAATATTTCTTTAATTTATTAACAATATTGTTTTCGATTGAATTTAGGATATTAAAATATTAATATTAAATCGTATAAAAAACGTACGTAATTTATGTTACATTCACCTACTATCAAACTGTATATCAGTATAGTTCCAGAAAGCATTTATTCTAATTTATTTGATTCCTATTTTTTCGTTACTATTAAAACCCAATAATTTCATTTATTGCAGAGATAGATTTACAAATCGTAAAAGGTAATAATAAAAATCTACAAGTTATATTTTTATTGAATAAAAAGTATATATTATATATATGGAGATAAATTATTTCATATCTTTAATTGAAAAAGTTCAATTATTTCAGTAATAATCTAAAATGTACGTAAATCATATTTTGTTTATTTTAAATGATTAAAAATATGATAACAAATTGTATATCTTGAAAATTGTATTTGTTTTCTATTTTTTATCTATTATCGTTAATTACTTTAATAAATGACTAACAAAATAATTTAATAATTATTTAAAAAATATAATTGCATAACTTTGATGAATAAAAAAATATAAAAAAAAAAATGATAAAAACAAAGACAATCGAAACCCTAAGAGATTTGGGACTGGGTCTTTAACGGCCAGTTACGTCACTGACACAGCTGTCTAAGTCGAGTTTATACTTCCCTACTCGAAACCCCGTAGAGACGACGTGTACTCGATTGGTCCGCCTCTGTCCTACAGAAAATTTTCATCCAATCAGTATTGTCTAATTATAAATTTAATTAGTTTTCCTTTTTTTAATTAATCTACCAACAATATATAAGCGAAATAATAAAATTCGATTGAAAGTATTTCGAGATAAATCGATGGAAATCTAATGGTACATCGATACGATCGATCGATGCCTCCTGATTCGAACCTAAACTATTATGGTCAAGTTTTATTCAACGATCCTACTTTCTCTTGTAGGATTAAATCAAATTCTTTCTTACTCTTTTCTGTTATCCTAAGAAATATTTTCTATTTAAATATTAAGTTTTATATAATTGGAATGTCACGTAGAGAAGTGAATATAAAAAGCAAACAGGTGTATAGAAAATTAACGTAAATATTTACGTTTAGATGCATCCTACATTTTTTGTCTCCTAACTTGCATAGCATATATATCTTTTTAATGTATTTTATTTTCCAAAAATGTAAGAAATCAAAGCTTAAATATTGTTCAATTATTCATTATCAGGGAGATTATTCGATAAAAGAAGACAATAGTAATCAGTAAGTCAGTAATCGTGTAAAGAAGAATAAGAATATAGATGATAAAAAAAGGTAAAGAAATAGGATCGATTTATTGTTCATCTTTCCGATACCGGTCTCGGATTTCGACGCAAGGTTCGACGCATCGCTGCGGAGGGTAGGAAGAAGTCGCGGTCGCGCCAATCCCGCTTTTACGACCACGTTTATATACGAGGAACGTTTTTACTTGGGTAGTCTCGTTGGTGAGCTTCATGCGCGCTTGGTGTTGGTACGATTGCATTGGTGATTGTACACTATAGTCTTGCTTACGATAGAGGTTAGGAATATAACGATATCGTATACAGCCGAATGAAGCCGAGTTGAAGCTTCGTAGTTTCCCGATTCCACCGATAGAGCGTACGGTAAGAAAAGTAGGGGAAATCCTGTGACCAATGGTTCAGTCCGAGCAACGTTGCCAGGGAAACAAGTTAATGATTCGACCCGCCACCGAGGAATTGGCTCGAGAGCCAACTATCTTCTGCGCATGCGTTACCCCCTGGAAGCAATGCGCTATATCTCCTCGTATTCATGAATATAACTCTTCTTTGTAGTAGTAGAAATAATAGTAGTAGTGTAGTAGTGTAGTACTACATTTGTATCAGTAAATACATATACTCCTTTTCATATGTTGTGTACTCATGAATGTACATCACACATAGAAAAATCTCGTCCTTGCTTGTATGCATGTTCCCTCTCCTCGATATTATGTGTTAGTGCGCCAACTCCATTACCAACACATAGAAGATAGACTATATCTCCCAAATATCAAGTTACCCTATGTGTTAGTAAAGTAAAACGAATCCCTACAGGATCACGTTCCTTTCGCCTGCATACCAATACGCTCTGTCCCAGCGACGATTGGTGATCTCCCTCTCGCTCTGTTCCATCTATTCTTGTCTCTCTTTCTCTCATAAATACATTTTCCTTTCTCGTCGGGCATCTTTTCAAGCCTTATAAATGCATCCTTTTCTATTCATTCATCTGTTTTCCTTTTCTTTTCTTATACAATGTCTCTCTTATACTTTCTCTTTTGCTCTTTCTCTTTCCCCAAGTATAATCTACCATCACGTGTCCCCGACACAAAACACGCTGCTATGCTATTAAATAATCTCAATCAGTTGTATGTATAGAAGTATATCGTGTAAGAATACATAGAAGCATTCACACACATTCTCATACGGCATATGAAAGGAGAAAATGAAAGAGATAGAGAGAGAAAGAGAAAGATATACACATATTACACGAAGCAAAATATATATATATATAGCAAAGTACGAGGCGTTACGACGATTGGCTCCCTTCCCACTTCGTCCACCACTCGATCGACCTCTCTCCTTCGTGCATGCTCGCTGTCCATCCATCTCTCTCGGTTTTCCTCCATTACCCCCTCTTTTCTCTCTCTCTCTCTCTCTCTCTCTGTCCCTTTCTTTGTCTCTGTTCGTAACATTTCCTCCCTCGGCTCTGGTACTGACCTTATTTTCCCCACCGCTCGGAGATCGTAACACTGACGCGGCGTATCGCTTGAGACCCTATGCGCTTCTGCGTGTCGAGGGGTGGGGGAGGAGGTGGAGATGTAGATTATAATATCCGATGTCCGTCGATCAGGCCGCGAATTAACGACTAGAAAATGGAAGCAACTCGTCGAGAACGACGATGAGGAGCTGGAGGAGAAGAGGGAGAAGGAAAAGAAAAAGGAGGAGGAGGTAGACGAGCAGGAAGAGAAGAGGTGGTGGTGAACTGCGTAGAGGGGGACGAGGAGGAGGACACATAATTGAGAGACTGAGCAGCTGCCGTTGCTGTTGATGATGATGTTCTTTTACACTCGTATACGCCTTTTGTGACTTTAGATAAGGATAAGAATGTTATGATACGCTTTTTCTTTAATTTTTTTTCCTATTCGTTTATACCATTGAACCCTGACCAACATCTTCGTTTTATTACTTTCCTTTTTCTTTATTACTTCATTTTAACTAATTTTCTATTGAATCGTGTCTTCCTTTCTTTTCTTATTTTTTGTATCTTCATCTTGAGAGGATAGGAGAGAGTTCATTGCTCAGAAATATTTGTATAGACCAACCGGGGTGCTGTTACCCGTAGCCATTTTGTTTTTCTTCGTTGATTCGTGAAAACGTTGAATTTATTCCAATCAACGATTAATTTTATCATAGATTTTCAATAAACTCATTGAGTAGTTTTCATCGATTTATTACTGTAAGATATGTTATATACATTAGTATTATATTTTCTTGGAAAAATGTA
Source organism: Polistes dominula (assembly GCF_001465965.1). Next base: position 362,006 of record NW_015148973.1, on the reverse strand, counting down.
TGATCAATTAATTAATCATTGTTGCAGGGGCTAGAAAGTTGGGTTACATCTTCATTATACGTATTCGTAACAATTAATAATATTGAACACTTTGATATATATTTAAATAATAAAATATGTAAATATACGAGTGCACAGTATATTATTTACGTGATGTAACTCGACACATTGTTCGCTTGAGAAACTTCATATATATTCATTATGTTAATGGTTTTTTAATCACATAGTGTATCAGACAATGATCCATTATAACAGTATTTTTTCATTTAAATCATCAATGATATATTATAGTAATCGATAAGAAAATGAAATATTTTCACATATAAATATATATCTATATATTTATTTTTTTATTTATTTAAATAGTAAACGTGATATTGCATTTCTATCGTTCGATTTTATCTCTCGCGTGTATGTAAATTTCACGGTAAAGAGAATGCAATTTGTAACGTGATGAAAATCACAGCTTCCCATTTTTCTCTAAAGTTAGCTTAGTCTTATTTATTTATTTGTTAATATTTAAATGATCGATTTGTTCAACCGATAATATAATAGTAATAAAAAATATTTATAGTCTTTTAGAAAATGCAAACGCAAAGAATATTGCGAAAGTGCATCTTGGCGTGCACGTTGAACGTTAATCAAGGAGGATATGGGTGTCGAAGTTATTATGCGAAAAAAACAAAGCCAGAATTAACATCGGTAAGATATAAGACACAGCGTGGTCCATATTCCATGATCACGGATGAACATGTTAATTTTTTTGAAAGATTACTCGATCACAATCGCGTTATCACCGATCCCGACGAATGCGATGGTTACAATATCGATTTCGCAAATACTGTTCGAGGTATGTATAAAAATAATTGTATACTTAATAATAGATCCAAATAAATATTTGATCAGATACAATTAAAGCGAACATTCTTCGTTTGTTCTTATTTTGAATCGAATTTTTATTCTTACACACATTTATATTTGCATCCATCATACATGTTTCCGTCAGTTAAGATATCTAAGTATTGAAAAGCACAAGTTAATAATTTTGTATTAACTTTTTCAGGCAAAAGTAGACTTGTACTAAAGCCAAAGAAAACTGAGGAAGTCTCGGCAATATTACGATATTGTAATGAAAATCGTTTAGCTGTTTGTCCACAAAGTGGTAATACCGGTTTAGTGGGTGGTAGTACACCGGTGTTCGATGAAATCGTATTATCAATGAAACTTATGAATAAAATCATCGAAACTAATGAAATGGCAGGTCGGTAAGGAAGGAAATGAAACAATAATCCAAATGGATTTTAATTTTTTTGATCAACGTTCTCACCTGTCTTTTCGTTTTTTTTTCTGATCATCGGCTCAGGTGTTCTTACTTGCGAGGCTGGCTGCGTTCTCGAGGATTTGGATAATCATTTATCTACTTTTGGTCTCATGATGCCTTTGGATTTAGGTGCAAAAGGAAGTTGTTTGATTGGAGGCAACGTTTCGACAAATGCTGGCGGACTTAGACTACTTCGTTATGGTAATTTACATGGAAATATTCTTGGACTTGAAGCCGTAAGTTCATTTACAAAAAAAAATTAAATATATTTTTCACTTCATATTTGTGTTTTATTCGTGATTGAAAAAATACAATTATTACAAATATAATTCTGATTTATTTGAAAAGATTTATTTTCCAGGTAAAAGCTAATGGCGACGTCGTGGATTGTTTGAATGGTTTAAAGAAAAATAACACTGGTTATCATTTGAAGCATTTATTTATCGGTTCGGAAGGAACTTTAGGTGTTGTAACGAAAGTTGCCCTGCAATGTCCGCCCTTACCCAAAGCCATAAATGTCGCATTACTTGGTAAGTCAAATTAAACTTATACAAATTGAATATATACGATTATTTTCTTCAAGTTATTACCAAAAAATTAACGTTAATAAAAAATAGATACAAATTTGTATTAATATGAGTCAAGGTTGTTTAAAACAAAACAAAAAAAGGAACAATTCTAAAAACGAATTATATACCAATATGACTTTCTCGCATCTTTATATAAACGTGGGTATGTGCGAAAGGTCAAGTGATCTTCGAATTAACATCGTTACGATAAAATGGGACAGCTAAAATTAATTCGCGCGACGTTGTCGTTGCAAATTCTGAGATCGTTATCTGTGAACGCGTTTAAAATTTCATATCAGAAGAAATATCATCCCTTTTGTCACGTGTTTATTTCTTTTTCTTCATATTTATTCATACATTTGATTTCATAAATTTTGATTATCTTTATTAATGAAAACAGGTTTGAACAGTTTTGACAACGTATTGAAAATTTATCATTTGGCTAAAAAAGAATTGGCCGAAATTTTATCCTCTTGCGAAATGATGGACAAATTGTCGATCGATGTTTCGACCAAACTTTTGGGTCTTCAGAATCCATTGGTGACGGCTGATGGTCACAATCATGACTTCTACGTATTGTTGGAGACATCCGGTAGTCACATGGCACATGACGAAGAGAAACTCACTGCGTTTGTTGAAAAACTTCTTAATGAAAATATTGTGCTAGATGGTACACTCACTTCTGATATTACGAAAATAAAGGTGACGATAGTTTTTCAATATTTTTACTATGTTACAAAGACAAATTAGAATAAACAACTTTAGACAAGTTTTTATTACTTTTAACTTTTTGTTTTGTAATTGTATTTTTTTTTCTTTTTACACAGAATATCTGGGCTCTAAGAGAAAGAATTAGCGAAGGTGTTTTGCGTGAAGGGTATGTCTTCAAATACGACGTTTCATTACCACTTCCATATTTTTATAAAATTATTGAAGTTTTAAGAGAACGCTTACGTGATCCACGCGTTACTAGAATAAGTGGTTATGGTCATATAGGTATGATATATTAATAATAATAATAATAATCGTATTACTTTACGGTCGGTCATTTTACGCATTTAATTTTGTATTAATTTTAATATTATATTTGTTTTTTAGGTGATGGAAACATTCATGTACAAGTGTCAATACCAACGTACCAGGAAGACATAGCGTCGCAATTAGAACCATTCATTTTCGAATATATTTCTAGTGTTCGTGGTAGCGTTAGTGCAGAACATGGTATAGGTTTTAAAAAAACTAAATATCTTCATATGAGCAGAACACAATCGGAAATTGAATTGATGCAACAACTTAAATCAATCATGGATCCGAGAGGAATACTTAATCCGTATAAAGTTTTACCTGTTGATTAAGTCACCTAATTTATCGTAAAATATACGAACTAGGACAGGAGGAATTTTATTTCATAAAAATATGGATACAATTTGTAAATTGTAATATTCCACAGTACAAATTCTTTATATTTTATATATATTTCTATACTTCGTGCCATAGTTTATTTTTTTAATAATCTTGATGATATTTAATGAATAATTTTAATATCCTAATGAAATCTATAAAGTGTTGTTTGATTCATTTTAATATTTGCATATATTTTAAAGTTTATAAATAGATTTCTTTAGATTTTTTTTACCTCTAATAGAAATCTTGAAAAATGATCACATTTCGTAATAGATACTATGTACAATATTATTAATTATTATTAAAATAATGGCTGCATAAAAAAAAAGCTATATAGGTTTCTAGGATGTTCTAGAAAGTAATAGAATATTTTCTTATTTAATATAAGATAAGACGATTGTAATCGAATTTTATCTACTACCTCAAAGAAATAATCATAAATAGATCTAGTAATTGTAATAATAATGTTTAATGTTTTATTTTTATATTCTTAAGAAAGAAATTACTGTATAATAAGATTAAATTGAGATTAAATTTTACCTCGTTACGCGTTCGACAATGATCGAGAATATTCGTGAAAGTTCGTACGTTACTCAGTTGAACCTCAAGATGGCGTCTCGAGCGCTAATGCGTGATAGATTTGTTTTAATTCGAGCGTATATTTTTGGACGATTTCCAGGATGAACATTTTCTTCGATGACTCTTTTAATTCCATTGCAATGAAAATACTGCAGTATTAAAAGCTAAAGAGAATGACGTTTAACATTCCAATATTATGTTTCAACGTGTGACTTAAATGTCATCGTTTATTCGTTTCTTACTACAACGTAACCTTAAATTACTTGAATTTATTTATTCGTATTATCAAAAAAAAAATATAAATATGTTAGTTTACATTTAGACGATTAGATAATTCGATGAGACAAATTTGGTTATAAGAAACGAAATCTTTCTTAGTGTAAAGAAAAGGTGCGGCCAATACAAGGTTGCATTTGAAAATTTATTTCTTGAATAAATTACATTTGTTTTTTAAATCGTTCAAATACATTTTCGTTTGCATAATTTGTTATAATGATTTCTGTTTTAGATTTTTTTTTTTTTATCTACGTTATGTAATTCAAATTTTGTATAATTCCACTTTGTTTACTAATGCATGTGTTCTAAACTTTTCGATTCATTCTCGTATTTGTAAGAAGATAATTTTAAATAGAAAAAAAGAACATATAAATATTAGATTATAATTGAACATGATTAATCAATCAATCCATCCGTATAAGCGAGTTAATGTATATGCATGATTATTACTCAATGCACAATATTGTCATTTATCTAACTTCGTGTTTGTCATATTACAAAAATGGTTGACAGATGATACTATTATGGATTTTTATTTTGAATTTATAATATAAACAGATTCATTCTTTTTCGTAATAATTATTGATACGCATCTTCGGATAATCTAATCTATTTAAAAATGGACTGGATAATTCTTGGAATGTTCTAGAAAAAAAAACGTGTTATTATCATTATGTAAACATTGTTAAAAATATTTTGACTTAAAAATGTAGGGGAATAATGATTTATTATTAGAATCAAATTATTTTCAGTTTATTTGAAATTCGTAATTAAATTTAAAAATATTTTTGAATTAATTTTAATGAAATCTGAAATAGAAAAAGTATTATTATTTTATATAAATGTTGAAATATTTTGACATGTAAATTTGTGAATATATAGAAAGTAACATTTCGTATCGAGCCAGAATTTCTTTTACGTTAATACATTGGCATGAAAGGAAAGAACGAGAAACATCTTTTCGTTGTTATGCACTTCACGAAAGATATACAAAAAGTAATGCACAATATATGAACCACACGTAAACATGAGTGGGAAGATCTAAAGATGCGATTAACTCGAGTCGTAACTACGAGATGGAGCATCAATCGTACCAGGGATGTATTCAATCAATATCTTTCCCCCACCTTTGCAATTTATTATTGTTTTTTAATTAAATTTTGTTTACCTTCACGTATCATCAAATTATGAAGAAATATTTAGATCGATCATTTGGTTAATTAAAAATATTAGAAGTAATGCAAATATATAAAAGATTTGATGAAGAAATTCAAAATATATATTGTTAATGTATGATATTATAAATTTATCAAATTTAGGAGAGTATTATATAGTAATAGTTTAAAAATAATAACTAAAGTAATTTACTGTAAATATAGAATGATATTTTTATCCAAAGTTAAATGTTTACATCGAAAAAAAAATAATAGTTTATAAATCATAACTTATAACACATAAAGTCAACAAATATTTCAATTATTACAACTTTAGTTATAATAAAAGTAAAACTACAAAAAAAATAACATAAAAAATTAAGTAATTTAAAAAAAGAAAAAAAAATTTGCTAGATTAATTACTGCAAAGATATTTTTATCATTAGGGTGATTAATGTAATAAGGTCGTCGTTGAAAAGAATGAATCTTCGATTTGCGCATGTGCTTTCTAGAAATCTCTCGAAAAGGCTACCATTGGTTGATATAAAACGGCGGCGGAGTCGTATGCCGCAGTTAGTTCAAGTTCGAAAAGCGATCAGATTACTTCGAGATATACGAAGAATTCATCTTGCTATATAAGTTGAGTATTTACCAAGTTGATTTTACTAAGTGAAACGATTAAATACAAGTGTGTGAATAATTTATTGAGATTGACGGAAGACGAATAACCGATTTCAAAGGTACGTCTTTTTTAATTTGATTTTTCAAGAGTTTTGTTTATCGTTCGATCATTGGTTGATATCGCTCGCATCGATTTGTTTCGACCAATCGGCAGTTTTATTTCTTTTGAAAAGTGACCGTGGTAATTTCTCTTTTTTTTTTTTTTTAATTAATGATTCTATTAAAATGGTTCAATAACAAAATTGATAAAAGTGAAAAATGTAGAAAAATAAACTATTAACTTTTGATCAAAAGTATTCATTTTGAACACGAAATTCTGAAATTATATTCAAACGTTGTAATAACGTTATTGCGACGTTATAATAACTCAAGTAAGAAATCAAAATATGTTTACCGGTTTGAATGTCAATGTCATAACTAATTAATATTAACGTATATTTTTTTTTTTAATTTTATTTGCATTCTAATCTTTTATTTCTATTAAATTATATAAAAATTAACATTATTATTGAAAAGATTAATTAAATAAAATATAAGCGATCATTCAAATGCTGTTCTATCGATGATACAAATAAACATAAAGCTCATAGTCACGTTAACTTTGACATTCTGTTGATTCCTACAGACTCTCTGCAAACAAATAAACAAACAAACAGAGCAGTAAAAAGAAATAGACAATTAAGAAAAAAATGGCATTGGTACCAAGAGATTTTTTCCGTAACTGGTGGCAAGACTTGGACCGTTATCATCGTGAAATGGACGAACATTTTCAACGTATAGCAAATCGAGATGGTTTCATGAAACCACCATCATTGACTTCGTTCAAAGATTTTTTCACACCTATGCGAAATACTTGGAAGGAAATAGAAGAACAAGTTGGAGGTTCGGCGAGTATTGAACAGGATCAAGACAATTATCGTGTCATCGTTGATGTTCAACAATTTGCACCAGAAGAAATAACAGTTAGAACCGATAATCAATGTATTACCGTTGAGGGTAAACATGAGGAAAGAAAAGATCAACACGGTTACATTTCGCGACATTTCGTACGCCGATATCAATTACCTAAAGGTTACGATATTGGTCATGTTAAACCAAGCTTGTCTTCTGATGGTATTTTAAGTATAACAGCGCCAAGACTTGTTTTACCTGCTCCTGGAGAAAGAATTGTTCCTATCGAACGTCAAAACAGACCAGCCATCAAAGGCGTTTGAAGTAACAAACAAACAAACAAACAATACAAACTACCAAATATATATCAAACCCTAATTATTAAGGTTTTTTCCTTTTTTTTTTTTTTTAATATTATCAATAATATCAGCTGATTAATATTAGCGAAGTTAATTAATTAATGATTACTTAATTTCACTTTTTCTGTTCTCTTTGTCTCATTCACTTTTACGTATTTTCATTAATTTATAAATTGAAAAATTATTCCTAACAAAAATTTGCGGATATTTTTCTCTCACCATTTGAAAATCAAAAGTATGTTTGTAAGTTCCTGTACTATTTTTCTTTTTACTGATTATTGATTCACACTTTACAGTCACCAATAATTGTATTTAATTCGAATGTCATTAAATTAATTTTCTTTTTTTTTTATTCTCGAGAGTAAAGTGTTTTAATAATAATAATAATGCGTTACACAGATAATATATAGGTACCGTTCTGCGAATCATTGTTATGGGATAATTGAAATCAATTTTATGTGTGTATATATATATATGTCTCATTAAAATGACTTCATACTTAATTTAAAAGTAAGCTTTTGATTCTGTCGATAAAACCGAATGCATAACACACACACTTTGCGTAACAGTACCATTAAAGAACAAAATATTTCGAATCTTTTGCATGCATACATATAAACAGACATTATTATATTTAAAAATATAAAGGGTGTCGCAAAAATTACTTTACAAAAAACAGAACACAATAGATTAATTTATTATATAATTATTATTAAAGTATCTCAAATATGTAAGATTTATTTGTTTGTTTTTTTAAAGATTTCCATTAGAATTTTTGGTAAAAAATAATTTTCAGACACTCTGTATCATTCATTTTCTTACCATTTTAATAAATAAAATATTGTTTCGTATATTGTAAAATATTTGTTCTCTCTTTTTCTTTTTCTTTTTCTTTTTTTTCCATTTACTCTAGATAAGATTATTGTAATTGTTTTTTTTTTTTTTTTAATTATTCGTTTGTCAGCAATATGCATCTTCTCCATATCGAGAAGAAAAATGTTAATTAGGAAAACTACATTCCAAATTTGATTTTTCCTCTTACATAACTACCTACGTATTCTTTTATAATTTATCTACAAACGGAGCATGATGTTGCATCATATCCTAGGATAATTTGTTACTTTAATCACACTTGGAAGTTTTATTTTTATCATTCCCTGTATCTGTTACATAGTTGACGACTTACATTACAGTATTAACACGCACACTTGCACGTATTGCAGTAAATAGCGAGCAAACACATTCTGGCAAAAAGCCACACCTGATTGAAAGACAGAATTTAGAGTTATATTTTTGAAATTAAAAGTCTAAGTTCAACATCATCGAGTATTTTTCGTGGTTTTCCTTTTTCTCTCTTCGAAGATTAAAAACTTCTTTGGAAATGTATGTGTGTGTTTTTTTTTAAATATCTTTTTTTTTTTGTTTTAAGTTGAACATTTTACGAGGGTCCTCGTTCCTCTTCACTTTCCGAAAATGGAGTCAGATCTTCCGGTATTTGGGGTGGTACAGGATCCTCTAAAATAATTTCGTCGGGTGGTGTTAATTCTTGCAAGAATTTCGCGTGTTCTTCTATTTCCGGTATTTTTTCATTGATAAGTTTCTCGACGTCAATTTTATTTAATTCTTCTTGTATTCGTCTCTTCAAAGGTCCCTCGATTGCGTCCATTATTTGATACCTACAAATAAAATAAATCATTATTTTAATATACACACGATCTTTAGTCAATTTTCAAATGATCAATTAATACCTTAAAAGATTTGGCAGTATATTGATGCTGGCTTCCATAACATAATCGAGAGTACCGGCACCGTGTATTCGTGCCTGAATGTTACCCAATTCCAAATCGAGTTCTTCCAAAGTTGGTCGTTTGCGTGTATCAAGTGGTTGGCTTAGATTTAATTGAACTCTGAAGTATTGAACGGTGAAGGACACTGTACCTGCTCTCGACAGGACGCCACCAATTACGCTTACTTCCCAATGTGTTCTTCCCTCAATCTCCTGTGTTCCAACATCCAAGACCGCATATACCTTGTTTAAACGATTGAAACAAACATTCAATTTATCGGAATTGAAAATATATATTAGATATTTGATTTAGATAAACTTACGGTCCGATTTTCCATACTAAGGGTGATGTTACCCATACGATAAAAACTGGCCAACCCGGTGATCCAAGTGTGCGATGACATAACAGTAAAAATACCAACGTTTTGACTATAATCTTTAACTCTGTATGGATCGTAACCCATTTGTGAAACTTGTCTGCGACCTTCGGCAACCGCCATGTCGAAAGGTGATATCGAATTGGGAAAATATTGCGGTAACTGGGATATTTGCTTGTTCACTTCGCCTCTCATATTAGTATTGACTTCTCTCAAAATGAACGGTTTAATACTATCGAATATAAAAGATCCTACTGAGTTAATAACACCTTGAAAAACGGAGCCCAAAAAGCCAAGATTTTTGAAGTCCATGTCGATATTTTCAAAAGTTAAATCCATGTCAATGTCCTGAGCTTGCAATTTACCGTCAGCTCCAACTTCCAATCTTGCAACACCTTCGATGTTTACTCCTGTTAATATAACAGTAAAGTTGCCAGCTGATCTTGAGAGCCAGGATGATAGGGTGTACAATCCACGAATATCGAGTCTCGTAATACTCAATGCAGCCGAAACCTTAAAAAGAAACAAATTTGAATCATTTGTTAATTATTAATTACATTAAAAAAAAATAATAATAATATTTGAGATATATTTGAATGAAGACCTGCATCAATGCCAATTCAGATTTGAGATGTTCGATACGAAATTTGGATAATCCATAAACGTTGATCTCTTTGAAAGTCATGGTGTACATGGAAAACGAATGTTTCATATCGGGTACTGGCATGGGATCGGGTATTGGTGCACCGGGTAATCCAACTGGATCATTTTGTTGATAATGTTTCAAGATCGCTCGTATATGATCACCGAGACGTTTCTCACCAGCGGCGATTTGTTCCTTCGCTTCTTCCTGCGCTGTAAGTTAAATTTTGTTGATTAATTTAATAAAGAAGAATGGAAATATTAATTGAAAAAAAAAAAATTATAAATTATTTACAATGAAAAACTTACCATTAACTTTGGCATCTTCAGCTTGGCAAACGAAGAAAGAAGAAGAAGAACATAATAGGATGAAGAAAACTTGATAGGAAACTCTCATGTTTGTACAAGACAAAACTAACGAAATATAAAGTAATATATCAAATTTTTAAATATAAAAACAACAACGAAATAATCAAATTAAATGAATGAATGAATGAATTTGTTCTCAATCAAATAATACAAATATTTTCACTAACTACTCTCTTTCTTTTTTTCGTTTATAAGATTAACATAGTCCTACTATATTCATTCGTTTCGAAATATCAGAAGAACTGTGATCAGCAGCATGGCTTGTTTGCTGATCGACGAACACACATATGACTGTGGAAGAAGAGATACGTCAGTGATTTTCAGTTTAACGATATCTCTGTCAGGTCATTGAAGGGGCGAGGGTCAAACGCTTTATCTGGGATCTGGATCCCCTTCCTCCCTTCTTCTTTCAGCATTTCCTCTTCAAAGATTACTACTACTACTACTACTACTGATACTACTACTATTCCAGTTACTAACACTAATACAACTTAATATATAATATCATTGAGCTTATACGTTAATAATGTCATTAGTGCATGTATATGCATGTACTTCGACAGAATGGAAGTTGATCAGCCTAATCCACATACAGAGGACACACAAATATATTACATCTCAATTTTAAAAGTGCATCGACATTCGGTCTGTTAAAGGAATGAACAAAAATAGGGTCGTGTTGAATATATTTCAAAGATAAACTTTACATTTATATATATACTTGTAACTTACGTTATTTTATATTTCCCGGAACGCGTAATGTACATTAATTTACGCACATACATATTTTGTATGTTATGTAAGCTTGTGTTTATATAAAATTGTTTATATTTTTATATATAAATTTTTTTTATATTTATTTATTTATGTATATATTATTATTATTATAGATTCATTTTCTGATTTCATTCTAGGGATATTAGTAATATTAGTAATAGTGTAATTAATATAACAAAGAGGAAAAGTAGTGTTGTTAATTAAAATAACTTTGATCTCGATGACGCCATTATTACAGTCAATTTTAGGGTATACGTGTAGATATATGTTACCTGTATTTGATCTTAATGAATATTATTGGCATTGTTAATGCTACTGAAATTATTTTATTAATCATTGATCTATCTTTATAATGTAAAATGTATAAAATTATAAATAAAGTGTGAAAGAAAGAAAGATAATARAATTAATTTACATCTAATGTATAGAACTTTAATCGTCTTTTATATAATGAATATATTTTACAGTAATTAATTGCAACTGTATTTTGCAACATAAATGGTCAATATTATGTAAATTTAAAACACACACATGTGGGTGGCATCATCATCATCCAAAATGAAATAAGGCATATAATATTATGATTTATGAAGCAAAAACAATAGGTTGCCGATGATTATCTCTGTATATATGAGTCGTTTATCTCAAAAGTGGTGTAAATTGTCTCGTAATGAAAAATTTGTGTGTACGTGTGTGTGTGATATTGTATACGAAATGATGAACTTATATTGAAGAAAAAATCGAAATATCTGAAATAACGAATACAAGTTAAATTTTCGTGAAAGTTGGCACGAATTTCTAAAATAATAAAATATTTTGAAACAAGTGACTCATGCCACTTTTATAATAAACGGCTCATATATATATATATATATATATATATATATATATAATATAGATATAATTATGAATATTAAATAATTTAAATATAATTAGCCTATTGTTTTTGCTTTTTTTTTTTTTTTTTTTATCAAATTCAACATGGGAGAGATGATTTGAACACAAACCTGAAATATTTCATTATTATATTATTGTATATATGTATATATATATACATATACATATACATATATATATTCTTACTTACATATTCATATTCTATATTTAAAAAATGTATTATTTAAAAGGCCTGTTTAGTGGATACCAATAAAGAGAATAAGCCTGCACACATTCAAAATAGAAGCTCTTAGAAATATCTTAGCAAAGGGGAACAAATTTTTCATCATTTTATATCATAAGAATATTAATGAAACATCTTAATACATTTTCTATCATATGTTGTCTCTTTCTTGTTTTACATATTATTTCATTTACATTTAATATCGTCGTTTAACACGTATATATATACTTAAAAAAAAAAAAAAATATGGAAACAAAATGTGCCACGAACAACTAGACAATATTTGGCATTTTAACATATTCCATTATTTCTTTGTATTTTTTCTTTTTCTTCTTTTCCATACAAAAGTTGCTTTGGACATTTAAAAAAATTACCCCCCCCCCCAAAAAAAAAACAAAAAGAGAGATAAAAATAGATTCGAAAGAAAACATATATTTATAAAGCCTATATATATATATATTATTATTATAAATATTATTACATACACATATATATTTATATATTAGTCATCTAAGTAAAGAGAGACGGATATATACGAGTATAATACGAAATGCAACCTATGTCGGTGAGAGATTAAACTTTTTACATTTGCAATTACACCTTTTCTAAATGTTTAATGTGTCTTCATTCGTACATTTATCACACGAACATTGTACTATCAATATCGTCACAAGTAAATTATTATTATTATTATTCTTGTCTTTCTTTTGCTTAAATTCTTATAATACAATTATTCTCTGTTTTATTCTTTTACATATTTTGCGTGACACAACACATTCTAACGTCCAGGTACTATATGTCACACGAGGTACTTTGAAAGACATATTATTATGATCATGAAAATGATTAAAATATAATAATAATAATAATAATAATAATAATAATAATAATATTAATAAAATGAAAAAAAATGGGGGGGAACGAAATTACGGTAAAAGAGAATTAATTTTTTAACAGATTGATGATTAAACATTTGACAGATAATCAAAATTGACGCTTCTAATATTATTGATTATGTGCAAGCAATATTTTATATAAACCAATAAAGCCTCTCTCCTCCACAAAGCAGGCCATTCTCATAAAACGTGCATTTCATGTACTGTAACTGTGTAAAGTACATACATCTCATTCTATTATAGTAATTTTTACAATAAATAGCACAATAATATTAATCTTGTTGTTTCTTATTAAACATTGGTTCTTTACTAAATGTGTGTTATACACATCGGGCAATAATAATAATAATAATAGTAATAATAATAATAATAATAATAATAGTAATAATAATAATAATAATAATAATAATATCTGTTTTAGCAAATTAAGTAAGCGTTATCGGTTGTTGAGTATATTAGAGAAATGTCTAAGCCTTGATTGCAATTCTGGCACAGGTGGTAAAGCTTCCTCCATTACGTTTCGTAATTTACACAAATCAGGTAATTTTTCGCACGATTCGATATTTAATAATTCTGTAAAGAACGGTTCCCAAGCAGTCTTCTTTGCATATCTGTGTATAAATAAATAAATGAGAAAGATTTTTCAAAGTTAACATTACAAGTATTTAAGTACATTGGAAAAATTCATTGTTAAATTATTTCAAATTAATAAATTATTTCTTACCTCGGTAACTTAGAATTTATAAACCAACGATCACCAACGTTAGACACTCTCATGTAATTACCAAATAACAAACAATGACTTGTTGCCGCTAAACAATATAAATCCGTTTGATACGTCCAAGGCCTACCAGTTTGCATTTCAATGCACGTAAATTCTTCCGTTTTAATGATATGAGTAAACGTTGTTTTATCTGGTAACAAGCTCATATCTATACTACATCCAAAATCTATCAATTGTATCGTTGGCCTGACATCTTCTGTTGGTCTATAAAAAAAACAAAAATACAATTCAAATTCAAATGTAATTTATTTATTTGTTTTGTTCAATCCGCTTGTTATTACTAGCAACCCATATACGGGTCATTCTATGCAAAAGGGGGTTAACGAACGATCATTAATAAAAATGTAAAAATACTACTTACAATCGCATGACTAAGAAATTATCCGGTTTTATATCCCCATGTATAATTTGGCATTTATGTAAATGTTCAACAATTTGAAGCATTTCAATAGTAAAGAAAATAGCAAGTGGTTCATTCAATGGTTTACCAGTGGACAATTTAAATTGATTAGTTACTGTTAATAATGTTCCAAATTTGGAATATTCGGAAACTAGTACACTGACGTTATTTGTTATATAAGCTATTGAAACATCCATAAATCCTCGAAGCTGTAATCAATGACATTCATCAAAAATATCAATAATTATAAAATGGTAATTGAATAAAATCATTAATTTAACATCATCCACACACTATATATACACATACGCACACACATCTCATGTACATACCATATGTGCATTTGTAAGGCGAGCTTTTATTTCCCTAACAATGTAATATTCCCAAACCCATGCAGGCTTTTGGGTTTTTAAAGCAACAGTCTGACCTGTTTGCATATTTACTGCTTTATAAACTGTTCCGTACATTCCTTTCCCAAGGCACTTTTCCAAATTATACGCTTCTGGTCCTTTAAGAAAATAACAACAAAAAAATGAATTCATTATCTAATATATTTTATACAATAATAATATTAATATTATTTATAGTCTACTAACCAAGCGTAATAATAGTAGAAGGCACAAGCTTATTTAAATTAGTATTTAGTCTCACATATCCTTCTGCGTGTTGCGGTTGTGGAAATTTCATGTTTCTCAAAAGACCGGCAATTAAATTTTTATCAAAAGGATTAATATTTCCAGAAGGAAGTTGAAAGGTTTCTTCCTCCACTTGTTCCATTGGTTCATGCTCTTCGCATTCCATAGTATCCGTTGTTTTCTCTTGATTGTCTATTTCACTGTTCATTTTAAAGGTAATAGATTTTCGTAAGTCACAATTGTTCTTTATTTCAGATGTTATTTGATCCACATTTCGTTGTACCGTGCGTGGACTTTGAGCATTTACTGCTTGAATTTGAGCTCGCATTTTTTGTTCGTACGGTGGATTGCCCGCTAGTATAGAATCATTAGGGATTTGTTCTGGATTATGTAAAACAACAAAAATATGATCAATGTTAATATTACACAATATTTAATTTAGGACTAATGAATATATACTAACGTATACTCGATTCTTTAATCAGACTCATTTCTTCTCTTGTTAATGTAAAACCTAAAGCAGCTATTCTTGTATTGGCACTAGATGCTGAGCTGCTTGAAACATATTCTCTAGTTGATTCCATTATGACGCTTAATTTTTCATCTGTATTACCATTATGTACATCTGGAATTCTATTTAAAAGAAAAAAAGATTTATAGAAGTATATTTTTATTATTATAAATATATATATTTATAAAGGAAACTACATACGTGTGATGTGGAACATTTTGGTTTGAAAATTCTGGCACATCCTTTGGTCTATGCGATAGTCTAAAATGATTAGTCATAGGAGTAGAACTACTTAATAAAGCATTGCATGCCTCGGTATAGCAAGTTTCGTCAGGTCCTGATAAAGGTGATATACCAAGATTATCATCTGTATACAAGTTATCTTCTTCTGTTAATTTTGGTGGCATGTTTTCTTCGGGTGGTCCATTATAATCAACAACAATAGCATTTTCTTTATTTTCAGCATTCTCCAAATATTTTAAATCTCTACGATTCATGCCTGGTGATTTGATATACGGTAATTCAGGAGGCATTCTATAAGGTTTGTTAGCTTCGACGTTAGGTTCGTTGAACGACGAATAATGTAATGGTTTTTGAGGTTCGGAATTTTGTTGTAAAAGAGCTGGATCCAATGAGGGTGGATATTGTTGATATCCGATATCATTTGGTAACATATTGCTAAAGGAAGGATGTTGCATTTGTTGCATATGATGGTGTGGATGATGTTGCTGATGTTGCAAATGTTGACTGTGTGGCGAATGATGAATTTGCGAATGCGAATGGTGAAGTTGCGAATGCGATTGAAGATGTTGAGACTGAGAAAGGGATTGATGATGCAACGAATGCGCTTGCTGGTGTGATTGTTGATGTGGTTGTTGGTGTGGTTGTTGATGTTGCTGTTGGTGTTGCTGTTGGTGTGGTTGTTGGTGTGGTTGTTGAGGTGGGTGCATCATTTGATGGTGTGGATGATGTGACAGTTGTTGTACCTGCTGATCATGATGCTGAAATAAAGTTTATTTTTATTTTATTTGTTTTATATATATTTGCAATTTGTTGTTTAAATATACAAATTATTATCATACCGGTATTGGGTAATGATAAGTATTTTGTAATCCATGATTTCCATATGGCGTGTGTTGTGCCGGAGGGACATAACTTTGATGAGAAGTATGAAAACTTTGATGATTTTCTTGATCTTCGTAAGGTTGTATATTAAATCCTTGATGATGTTTGTTAGACATTGCATGCTGTGTCATGGAACTATCCATATGAATGTCAAAAGATAATTTTGTTCTAGAATCTGTCATTCGAGGTGTTATGGGATTACGAAAACGTGGTGTGGCAGGAGTAATACTTGGAGAATGCCATAAATCTTGTACAGCTGATATTGCTTCCTTTGTATTTACTGTGAGACTTTGCCCAAGCAAATGTTCTTCATTATCCGTTGATAAAGATGACGTATGATGCGGATGCAAATAACTCGTTTGTAATTTTCTTTGCGTATTTAATTCAGCTTCCATTCTTTGAGCTTCGATCCTTTCAGCTTCAATTCTTTCTGCTTCAATTCTTTGCGCCTCTATTCGTTCGGCTTCAATTCTTTCAGCTTCGATCCTTTGTGCCTCAAGTCTTTCAGCTTCGATCCTCTGTGCTTCAATTCTTTCAGCTTCGATCCTCTGTGCTTCGATTCTTTCAGCTTCGATCCTCTGTGCTTCGATCCTCTGTGCTTCAATTCTTTCAGCTTTGATTCTCTCTGCTTCAATTCGTTCAGCTTCTATCTTTTCAATTTCTAATCTTTTTAATTCTTGCTGCTGCTTTGTGTTTTGTCGTTGATTCTCTAACGTTTGCTTGTCAACTTCGTATTGTCTTTGTAATTCCTGTTGCTCAATTTGAATTCTGTGTCTTTCAATATCTAAATGTTCCACTTCTCTTCTTTGAAGCTCGAGATTATGTTGTCTTTGTACCATTTTTTGTTGTTGCTGTTGTTGTTGTTGTACAAAGTCGTGCCTATGTTTTTGTAATTCTTGCAATGTAATATTTGGATTTTGAGGTTCTCTTTCCATTATTTTTTGCTGATTTTGTAAATCAACATTTCTGGAACATTTATCGTCTATTTCTAAATCAGAATACTTTTTCTGCATTTCCTGGTTTTGCCTACTGAAAAGATTGACATGTAAATCGTCATGTTATATAATAATTCAAAAGCATTAGCCAATGACAAAAAATAAATTTATTTAATAAAAATATAAAATACCTTTTAAGAAGATAATGTTGAGCTCTAATTTCCTCCATACTTATATCCATATTATTGGCATAAACTATATCTTTAGGATAGTGCGGTTTAAGTATAACATTTACACTTGTTCGATCTGGTACATATACTGGTATATGTATGTGCTCAGAATATTTGCTCCCATCAAAAAATGATGTATGATTAGGAAACAATCTTATTTTCTGCATGTCATGATCATCTTGATCATCTTCGTGAACTAAAAGTAATTAAATATTTATATATTATTTATAAATCAAA